>PTEX01000389.1:29237-49802 GCA_003342815.1 Eudromia elegans
AGGAGAGTCCTGAGGGAGCTGTGGGAGCACGGGGCCTGCTGGGAGAGTTTTGGAGGATCATCTCGGGCTGGGTGGACAAAGAGAGCCTGAGGGAACGGTGCTCACAGTGCTCACCAGGTACCATGTCGCACAACCRCACAGAGCAYGATGTGCATGAGGCACTGCCAACCCCATCAGTCGTCCATCAGAGCTCAGTGGGCCCCGAATGGCCCCCGGTTGCCGGGCGGAGGTGCCTAAGCCRCGGTCAACCTTGGAGACCAGATAAGAGTTGAGTTGGCTTGTGCTCAATTCCCCCCTGCCTCGGTGCTGCACATGGGGAGGTGAGATTAGGGCAGGAGGGGTCAGTGTGGGGACCGGGCCCTTGTCAGCTGCCCCTGGCACACATCGCTTCGGCACCCTGCTATTCCTTTTGTGAGAAAATACACCACACAAAACAGTTATTCTCAATCATTTTCCCCAAAGGTCCCATCTTCGCTTCCCAGGCTTCAGAACATGGACCAGTCCCGCCTTTCCTCCACAAGGATTCCTGGTTTTGTTTTTACCCCTCACGGGCTCTCTGTTTGAGGGTATTTGTGCATAAACAACATACCCAGGCAGCAGTGGTGAGCTTGAACAAGCACCTGAAAACACGGGCAACACCARRACCAGCACCTGGAGTGACCCTGCAAACGGGATGGAGGCCTCAGACCTCCCTCGGGCTCRAGGAGCCCCTGCGTGTGCAGGGGGMTGGGCTGGATGACCTCTGGAGGTGCCTTCCAACCTAAAGCATTCTGTGACTCTGCGACCTCCGCCTGCCACCCAGGACCACCACAGCCGACCCCAACCTCTGCTGCTGGCRCCTCAACYGCGTTATCACCCCAGCTGCACCCACTRAGGAGAGCCGTGGCCGTGGGCAGGAATTCCACGTCTCTCGGAAYCGTGCASACACGTTTGGCAGTTTGGCTTACACCCAATGWCGGGATCAGCGAAAGATGGAGGTTGGAGGGAGCTCTGKGGACGGCCTCGTCCAGCCCTGCAGCAGCAGGGTCCCCTCGAGCRCGCGCGGTGCCCGGGGTCACATCCGCGCAGCCGCGGAGGAGGCAGCGGAGGCGACGCSGCAGCGCCCTGGGCAGCCCCTGCCCGCRYGGCRGCACCCTCACRGCCACACCGCGGCCCTCCTGTTCACGCAGAACTCGACGTGTTTCRGGTCGGGGCCGTTGCCTCTGGCCCTGTCGCCGGYYAGCAYGCAGGAAGGTCCCTTCCCGTCCTCGTGCCACCCTCCCTTGCGGTCCCTGCGCACTCTSATCAGACGCCCCTCGCTCTGCCGGGGGCACTCGGGCCCAGCTCTCCCAGCCTTCCCTTCCCTCTCAGCCTTCTCCTTTCCCGCCCGCTCCTGCGCGCAGCCCTCCGGCCTCACGCACAGCCCGCCGTGCTGCCCTCCCCACGGGCACTCGGAGACCCTCGGAGCCTCCCAAACCGCTAKGAAACACAGAGCCRAGGAGAGCCGGCGCTCCGAGCGCTGCTGCCCGCTCCCTGCCCCAGCGCCCTTCGCACAGACCTGTCCTGCGTCCCCGCTCCAGCGCTCCGCATCTCCCTGAYGCMTTCCCGACGGCCTCAGACCCTGCTCAGAGACACACGCGTYATCTCGGGAAAAACTTCCCATTCCTGTTCCAGCTGGCAGCGAGAAGGGCTGCTGCTTTCTGGGAAGTCACCTGCGTTCATGGAAAGGGCAGAGCAGCTTGTGAAAGCGAAACCCGCTGCTCCCCAGGCAGCCGAAGCGCAGCCTCCTTCCCCTGCGCGGAGCCGCGCACGATTCCCATTCCCACCTCGCCAGCTCTTCCCTCCTCCGCTTCCTGACTGCTCCCGGGCAGCGCTGCAGGACGGAGCAGCACRAACGGCCTGTGCTGCTGGGGCTGCTGCCCGCGGGCTCGGACTGAAGCTACGGGCAGGAGCTGCTTTTTGGRCCTCTCTATGTGAAACCTTCCGCGTTTCCTTCGTTCAGGCGTCGGCCGCCCCTTCGTGGCACGCGGCTCTTGCTGGTTGCGTCTCTCCCGGTTTCACAGCAGGGCTGGGGCAGACCGGGGAGCCGCAGCCTGCAGCGGGCAGCAGCAGATAAAGAATTGCCTTTCGCTTCCAAGGTAAAACTCGCCAAGTCTCTGTGCGCCCGCAAAAGGTGCCTCAAGAGGGTGAGCCGGAGCGCACGGGCTGCAGAAGGCGCAGTCTGCACCCCGGGGGGACTCCATCTCCCTTAGCGTCGACATGGGCTCTGCAGATGTTCACATGCAGCAGGAGCTGCTCATCACAGCCCCCCTCGTGGTCCGTGCAGAGGGTCRCCACGCTCTCCACGCGCCCCGGAGCGGTGTTGCAGAGACACGGGGACGGTCCCTGCCTCGCCCCGGCCGCACCGGGGCCGTGGGGCGATCAGCTCAGCGACRGGGAGGATGAGGTGGGCAGAAAGGAGCTGCAGCCTTGGTGGCGGAGCACCCTGCTCTGGGTCAGAAGGGATGTCTGCAGAAGGAGGACAGGGCGCTCTGTGTAAGAAAGTCTGCTCATGACACCCAGCTTGACCCTCAGTGCTGAKTTAGGCCTTGTGTCTGAAAGGAAAAGGAACCTGAGAGCAAATTCTGGTGACACACACAGGCTTAGCAGTGTCAAAAAAGAAAAGGMTTTTCTTTCTAAGAAACAGAGCAAAGCTGCGGCAGGAAGCGGTAAAGTACCACCAGGAGGGTGATAGTGAGAGTTGGGCAAGGAGGAACCTCATGAAGGTCAACAAGGCAAGGGCAAGGTCCTCTAGGGAGGAAGAACCCCTGTGCTAGGGCTGGGGCTGGACCTGGGGGTCCCGGTGGGCAGTAGGTGCCCCAGTGCCCAAGAAGGGCCATGGTGACCTGGGCTGCCTTGGGAAGAGCGTTGGCAGCAGGGCCAGGGCTGCCCCTCTGCTCTGTGCTGGGCTCTCCAGAGCGGAAAAGACATGGAGCTGCTGGGAGGAATCCAGTAAAGCACCGCAGAGATGATGAAGGGCCCGGACGACCTSGTYGTAGGAGGAAAGGCTGAGAGAGCTGGRCYTGTTCAAGCTGGAGAAGAGGAGMCTGAGGGGRTCCTGGASCCTTCACTGGGACCTTCAKAGACCTGCGTAAGAGCAGGCGCCCCCGCGTCGCAGAGACCTTCCTGGCCGTGGTGACACTGGAGAGCCCGTGGCACCTCCRCGAGCTGCCATTTTCAAGCTTTTTCCTCGCTTTCGGGTTTATCAAGAGGAGCCGCAGCCGCTCTTCCTGAGCGGGGTTGCCGTTGGGTTCCTCTGGCTCGAAAGGCGGCGGTTCCTCGCTGGATTTCCCTGCGCGCGTCGCTCCGGGGAGCAGCGCGGTGCTCTCGCCACGGCCTCCCCCTCCCCTGACGGGGACCCATCGCCTTTTTCACACCCGGCGTCCCGAGTTTCCAGCCGCCGCATTCCTCCTGCCGGCCCTGCGTTTGCTCTGCCGCCCGACGCGCACCTCGCCAACCAGGACCCTCGTGGTTGGATGCCCGGCCCTGCAGGCAGCCCGTGCTCGGCACCCGCCAGAGCCGGCAGCCCCCTGGCTCGAATCCCGGGTTGGAGACAGACCCTGTGCCAAGCGGCTCCCTGGGGACGCTCGGAAGAGGAGAGCAGGGTCCGGCTCCCGGCGGCTGCTCCCGCCCAGTGCCAGCGGTCCGGGTTCCCGGGATGATGCCAGAGGCGCCCGCATCGCCCTGGGGACGCAGACGCCAGGACTCATTAACAGCATGCTGACCCGTTGAGTCAATTAATTTATTAGCAAAGCGGTGCCAATACCTGTGGSGACAGCTGCCACCGGACTGGAGCTTCCCTGCTGGAAGGGAATGTCCTTAATTATCCAGGGCAGGCCAAGCTGGGCCCTGGCCAACCGTGCCGCTCTCGTGGCAGAGGGACGTGACACTCGGCTGCGCACGGGGGCAGGACGGGCACCGCTGGCCCAGCTGGCAGCGACCTGGAAATCCGATTGAGGAGAGGAAGAGGAGGAGGAGGAAGGGCAGCAGGGGACATCACGAGCACACGGCGCCTCCACTCGGGGCTCGCAGAAGGGGGTCAAATCTCCAGTTCGTGGGAGCTGTTATCCTGGGAATGTCTGAAGCCGCAGCCCTTATTTGCACCCTTATTTGACACAAACARCAAGTAAACCTGCCAGTGTGGACACAGCCACGTTCCCTCTGCTCCCACTGTGCAACCGGGCCAGGCCGCCCCGCTGCCGAGAAGTCATCCGGGCCATAAAAACGGTCCTGGAGGATGTCCAGAYGCCCAGCGGTGACGCTCGGCTGCAGCAGATACGTCTGCAGAGCAAACCCTAAGACTGGAAATGGTGCTTGGAGTCCATGGAAAAGCTCGGGCCGAGTGAGGGTGTCCCCCACGATGCTGCGGAGGAGCCTCGGGAAGAGGCTGCGATGGGGGCTTCTGGGTGCACCAGGGTTTGATGGGTGTCCACGATGCCACTGTGTCTCATTCCCACTTCCAAGCCTCGGGTTTTCTCAATATATGTGTGGGTATTTCCCCATGGAAATGATGGGAATTAGAGAGTATTTCTTATGATGCAAAAAATGGTGTGGTTAAGGACGCGGCCAGGGCCCCCTGCGAAYGCGGCTGCTCTCCTGGTGCAGCCTCGTCTCCCGAGACCCGGTGGGAGTGACTCAGCCTCCCCGCCGCCCCGCGCCGCCGGAGCYGGGGCGTTATTGCCCGTGTCCTTACGAATTAGCAGTGATGAGCACGAGCTGGAGAAGGGAAAACAGACCCGAACGGGCGGGCATCAACGGCCCCGTGAGAGACGACGGCCCCGCGCCGCCCCGAGGGCCGGCGGGAAGATGAACCCAGCCGGGAGGACCCTCCTGCCCCTCCCCTGGGCCTGCACAGAGCCCCGTGCTCCTCCTGTCCCCGTCTGAGCCTGGTCCCCGCAGGTGGCACCGGGGYGGGCTTGGTCTCCTCATCCCTCCATCACCTTCCTCGGGGCCCCTCGGTGTCCCCCCGCTTCCTGYTGCCCGTGTCGGGAGCTGCTTGGGCTGCAGCCCCCGGGGCTCTGCCCGGCTCCCCCCGCGCCAGGCTCTGTCTCGGCCCCACGCTGGGCACATCAGGTTCACATCGACGTCAKCGCATCCGGGTTTGGTCGCGGGGAGCTCGGACACAGAACCGAAGCTCTGCCCTCGGCTGCCCCTGGAGCCTCGTGAGAGGGAGCGGCGGTGACGGGGGGCGATGGTCCCGCGTCCCGAGAGCCCGGAGCGAGGAGCGGAGGGGTCCGTCGTGGCTGGAGTCTCATTTCTGTGCACGGGAGAAGCCCTTGGAGCTGACGGGAGACACTGGTTGAGTCCCAGCCTACCCAGTGAAATCCCGTCCGTCACCATAGACAAAAAGGGACCCGAGGGCAGCCCGGAGTCATAAAGCCCAGCACTCAGGATGGACACGGAGGACAAAACTGCTTGTTCTTCAGTGGATTTTATAGACCCCTGGGGCAGCCAAGACCCCAGGGCCACCCCACGATGTCCCCTTTGCTCCCAGGGCATTTGCCGGCTCCGTGGCTGATTTAATTCTCGGTGAAGGATGAGGTTGGGGTGACCRGGACGTGGGAGGGCTCCCCATGGACAGCGCGGAGCAGAGCGGGCACCTGGGCTTGGGAACGGACCCCCCGAGGTGGAAGCTCTGGAGCCGCCTTCCCGCGACGGGCGCCCGGTCGGGCAGCATTCCGGCGCTCCCGTCTCGCCCTCGCTGGGGCAGCCCCGGCTGCTCCTGCAGCGCCATCCAGGGTCCCCACCGCGTGTCCCCGTGCAAAGCGGCCTCCTTGGGACGACGGAGAAGGGACGGGCTCTGCCAAAAGTGAGCCGTAATCGCCCCGTCTGGCCCTTCGACACCCGTGCTGTTGGAAGGGGAGGCGGTGGAAGAGCTTCCTCCTCCCCACGTTTGCTCCAGCATTTCCGTCCTGCAATGCACCGTARTAAACAGCCCTGCGCGCAGGCAGAAAGCCAAAGATTAACCCATTTTGGATGAGAGAAACCAATAAATGGAACTTTGGGAATGCCAAAAGTCCACCACACCCTGCTCATGTTCCCAGCCAAGTTCGAGGGACCCAAGCATTTTGAGGGGACGATTTGGTGACGGGTCTGTGTGCTCCGTCCTGCCCCTGGGTCAGCACTGACCCCCACTGTGGTGGGCACCGTGTCCCGGGAATGGAGGACATCGTGGCACCCAAAGTGCGGGAATTTTCTCAAAGTTCTTCCTAAAATGATCCAGTCGGTCGGTTCCTAAGGGAAGGGAAGCAGCTGGAGGGCATCAGCCGGACCCCCTGGCTCCCGCCGGGATGCCTGGACCTGCCCAGCCGGCCTGGACATCCCAGCCCCTTCCCGGCCCCCTCCTTGCCGACACGGGACCCAGGTCCAGTCGCTGGGCGTGAGCCCCAGGAACAAAGGAGGGACGATGGAGATTCAGCGCTCTTGTGAAAGCCCCGGAKGCGGGTGGAAACCCGGTGAAGTTCTCGCTAATGAAAAACCTGCTGTTTTTATCAGTAATACGCGAGGCTGAAGTCCCCTTGGGAAGAGAAGAGAAAAACTACGTGAAAGCAGCGGCTCAGCTAGATCACATCGGAATCGGRGCTGGTTTCCACTCCCCGGAGCAGCGTTTATTTGCCAAACCGACCGCTGACAGCGTTGCCCCTCTAAACCCGTGCGCAGGGTTGTGACGGCGGTCACTTTTTAAACGGTGTTTTTCCCCTAAAGTGGTTTCCCGAGGGGAAGGAGAAGAAGCTGCCGCCCAAGCAAAGGCAGCAAAGAGCCCCTTGGCAGCGGCCCAGGCCCCTGCGGCYGCTTCCCGTGCCGGGAGGCACCGGCTCTTCCCGTGGGAGCGTCCGCCCTCGGTCCCAGGGCTGGGTGGGGGCACCGGTGACCCCCCGAAGGCGTTCTTGGGCTGCAGCCAGGCAGGGCTGGGGGGACGAGGGTCACAGCCCCATGGGGAGACCTCGTCCCGCGTTCCGTATCCCTTCACGGGGAGCCCCCAACGCCCCTCACTGTGTCCTGGACCGCCCAGAGCGCCCCCAGCAGCCTCAGCTCCCCGAGACCCCCCACCCGATGTGCTCTGGTGCCCAGCAAAGCTCCCAGTGCCCCCCACCCAGAGCCCCCCGCCCCCGAGAGCTGCTGGGCGCCCGGAGCTCCCCAGGTCCCTGCAGACCCCACAGGTCCCCGGAGCCCCATGGAGCCCTAAAACTGCGGGAGCACGTGGGCCTCAGAGACCCCCCCGACCCTGCAGAGCCCCCCAAGCGCCACAGACCTTTGGTGCACCCGGAGATCCCCCCCCCCCAACACCCCGCAAGCTGCCGCAAAGCCCGGAGCCTCCTGCAGCCCCCACAGTCCCCTGGCCCCAGGACCTGGGTGGCCCCGGGGACCATGGGCAGCCCTGGGGCACTGCAGGCCTGGGGACCCCCAGCCGTGGGTGCCGCTGGTGAGGGGCGCTGGCACGGGGGGTGTTTGCTCCCAGCCGGGTTTGCCGGCTCTTCTTCCACCTCCTCCAGCCCAAGGGAGCCCTGGGGCCGCAGCTCTGCCCCCGCCATGCTGCCTGCCTGGAACCAGGAGGTTCCCATGGCGGTTCAGGATGCGGCTGATGATGGGTGGTCACGGGGTCCCCAGGGGATGCGGGAGGCGCCGCCGGGATGCAGGAGATGCCGCTGGGATGCAGGAGGCTCTGTGGGGATGCCAGAGATTCCACCAGGATGCGGGAGGTGTCATCGGGATGCGGGAGGCACCACCGGGATGCCGGAGGCTCTGCAGGGATGCGGGAGGCTCTGCAGGGATGCGGGAGGCTCTGCAGGGATATGAGAGGTGCTGCCGGGATGCAGAAGGCTCTGCAGGAATGCCGAGATGCTGCTGGGATGCGGGAGGCACTGCCGGGATGCAGCCATCGGCCGCAGCCCTCCCAGGGAGAGAGGGCGTGGAAACAACCCAGCCGCTTCCCGCCTCGTGTCAAACGCATCCCATACCTGGGCACGTTTCACATTTCATACCTGGGCACGTTTCATACCCGGGCATGTTTCATACCTGGGCACGTTTCATACCCGGGCACACGCGCCCAGGGGACACAGGGAAGAGCAGCCACCAGGAAGGAGCTCCAGCGGAGCCACCAGGCCGCAGCTCGGGCTGGGCTGCGCTGGCTTTCCTGGAAGGAGGCTGTGGGACTGAATTTTGAGGAGTAACGGTGCATGTTCCCCAAGAGGCTGGGAATGGCTCCAGTTCGTCAGCGACGCGATGCTGAGTTTCACTGCATTTCTGCACCTGCACAGTGCTAGGCACGGGAGATGCTGCTGAGGGGTCACAGAGAAGCAGGAATTACCAAAAAACGCCACYCACACGAGCACGTGTAACCCTGGTGATGTGTTTGGGCTCTAGAGCTCAAGGGGAATTCTGGGCAGTCTTCAGCTAGTCCCATTTGTGAGATCAGGAAGCAGATACCTGGTAGCACCTCAGCACACACAGAAAAAGTCCAGACATGGCAGGCAGGGAAAAAGGTGGGAAAAAGAAGTCAAACTTTCTATTTTTTCTGGTTTATTGCAGCTGCACTGCGGCCAACATCAGCGGTGCTAGTTTCATTAGAAGCAGTTTGCTCATTCCAACGCTGCTCTTCACCCTGCAGCACGGTTCCTCTCTGCAGACCAGGCCAGCCAATTCAGTTTGAACCTGCTCCTCAGAATAAACGTTACCCTCCACAAGGAGACGTGAGCTCACACCTCAGCCTGCCCACGTTCAACACTGCACAGTTCTCCTAACTCCAAAGCCAACTCTTTGTACACAGTTTTTGGAATCATTTTTCCTCCAAATTCCTCCACCGCACAATAAAAAAAAATTACTTATAGAAGATTTACAATACAAATCTGTTTGGTTACACAGATCCTAGACTAAGAACCATATGTGTGTCTTAATCGGATGAAAAATATTAGCAGAGTAGCTAGGAGATATTTACAAAGGCCACTAAAAATCCTCGGAAGGATTGTACGTGTTCTCATTAGTGCATTGAAATGGCATTGCCAGGCACAGGACATAGGAATATCTATTCCACAAGGTCTTGTTCCATTAGTGAGGGTAAAGCTCCACGATCATCGCGTGCCCCTGGAACGGAGAGGGAGGAGAACGGTCAGGGGAAGGGCACACGGACGGGAGCGGAGCGCTCCGGAGCGGCGCTCCGGCAGCGGGACGGAGCACGCAGCACGTTACCTGCCCTCCCGCGGCACAGGCGGCCACCAGGCAGTACTGGCCACCCTCCTTCTTCAGCCTGTGCGCGGCTGTTATCACCAGACGGCAACCGGTGGCAGCAAAGGGGTGTCCCAGGGACAGGGAGCCRCCCCAGTTATTGAACTTATCCAGCGGCGGCGCTCCAACCTGCAAGAGGGATGGGACGCAGGCGTCACCGGCCTGGAAGGGGACTGTGTGGCCTTGCCACGCCACCCCCCAGGCCAGCCTGGGCCGCCGYAAAGGGCTCCTCAGCCTGCAGAAGCACCCAGGGACAGCACGAGACCCTGCCAAGGGCGTTAGTGCTCCCCTGCAGGCAGGTCTACCCCAAGCTGCTAGAAAGGAGGACAGAGACTCTCCCATCGCTTTGAATTCTCTCCTCCCCAGCTATCACTATAYCATGGCTCTAAATTCCACCTCCTGGCGTCACGAGGAATGCCATTGTTCCCAAAGAAACTGCTCATATTGGGATTTGYTAGCCCAAAGCTCAAGAAGCTTCTCACTGAGCAGCAGGGAAGCACTGCCTTGCAGCCTGGCACGACACTAAATTTGGGTCCTTACCTTCGACTTTTTGCCTATGTAGTTTTGTGCAAACCAGTCTGAATCCATAGCTTTCATGTTGGCCAGAATTTGTCCCTAGAAGGGAAAAAAAGGGCAACTTGAACCAGGGGTAAGAGCAGATTTGAAGTAAAGCCAATGGGCAGTGCTAGCAGCCCAGTGCAAAGAGTTATCCTGAGATCAGCCATAGCCAAAAATACAAACACATCCAACTGCAGAGAAGTATTTTACAGGATTTTACAGGATCATCCCACTATTAGCTCAATTCTAGTTTGAGAAATACCCCGTCCAATTAGCATGCCATCTCACCATACTAATACATAGCCCCAAACCAATTAGCAGATCAATCTGAGAAGGGATGCTGGTTTTTTTTTCCTCTCCATATCAGGGTCTTAAGATTTTTCAGGTTGTTTTAGAAGAATCTGTACTTACTTGGTGACTGCTAGGAAAAGAAACCATCCTCAGCACAGAGGATAAAAATAGGATAAAAAGAGGATAAAAGATAAAATATAGGATAAATAGGATAAAAAATACGATAAAAGAGGATAAAATGTCAGTCATAAATTTAAAATACACCGATGTGTAAGTACTGTACACAACTCTACAATTGTGCCTACATGCAGTTCTACATCTAGTGAAGGTGTTAGTAAGAGAGAAGTCTGCAGAGGGGGATTGTAGAGCTGGAGACCCCCTTAGCGTTCCCAAGTTACTCACAGCAAAGGCTTCGTGGAATTCAAACGCATCGATATCAGCCATGGTTAGACCAGTCCTATCCAGCAGTTTGGAGGTCGCATAGGTTGGGCTGAATGAGTTAAGAACCAGAGGTCAGACACGACCACATCTGCTCGCAGTGCCACCCCCCTCCCCACAGCGAGCCCCGTTGCACAGCTCAGCCCTCAGCCTGCCCCCTCCGAAAGAAACACAACCCCAGGGAACTAACTACCAGGAGCATCGACAGGCTGAGATGCCCCTCAGCAAACAAAGGGGACTATTTCTGCTCTCTCCTGTCGTCCACCTCCCCAAAGTGAGTCACACCTCGCACCCCACGGAGGCCTGAAGAGATGCAGTGCTTTAATCAGTGATTTCACAGAAAGCCAATGCCCTGGTAAGGCAAGGCTGTTGTGCTAGCAGCATGTTCTGCTAGGGGATACTCTTCATCATTGTCACCTACCCGAGGAGCAGCTGGTCCTTGGGATCCTGGGACACATAAACAAAGTCCCTGCRCAGGAGAACACTGTTAGTAACAGGAAGAGCMGAGGAAGGAAGAGSAGATCCYKGAGGCCGTGCWGAGCACTCCCTTTACCTGAGGTAGGCCTTTGGCTTGTATCCCATGGCCAGAGCCTTCTCCTCGGACATGAGCAGGATGGCCGAAGCACCGTCTGTCTGGAAYGGGCACACAAACACCCCGGTGAGGCAATTGTCTCAAGCAACCCCACCATGCACAAAACGAGCTGCAGAGGAGCTGGCAAAACAGTGTCCCAAACACAGGCCGTTTCCAGTCTCTGCCACGGCACCCGAGGACGTTCACAACAGACTTTGCTGTTGCATTCTTACCAAAAACTGCTTGTCAAAGAGTTATAACCAGGCACAAGCCTCATACAAAATGACAATTTCACAAGGAATTATTTATCTCCTAGGACATGCAGATGCCTTATGGTATGAGCCCAAATTAAGGCTCCAGGACTAAGAATGTGGATCTGTGAATAATAATAAACGCACTGCTGAAGCATCTTGTTACAGTCCAAACACCCAAATTGTCCCTAATTTCAAACAGAAGAGAGAYGTCAAGTGCCCTGCCAGTGCTGTGRACAAGCTGGTTTTCCCACACATTCACCTGCTCATGCAGCTCCTTTCCAAAACTGGAGTATAATTCTCGGATGACACAAGTCATGGGGTCACCACATGGCAAAAATGAACATGATATCCCCGGCTCAYGGTCACTTAACACTGGGCTAACATCCCAAAGCTGACCTACAGATCTGCCGTGCAGCACAGCAACGGTGACTCCACAGTTCCTAACAACACCAAGACCATTACCAAGCACTACCAAGCCTCCTAAAGTCCCCACGAACCCTAGGGAATCGCTGCTGAGAGCCCCAACATCAGTCATTAGTCACTCGCTTCCTTTGGAGTACTAGAGTTGGAGTTCCTTTGG
Organism: Eudromia elegans; assembly: GCA_003342815.1. Taxonomy (NCBI): domain Eukaryota; kingdom Metazoa; phylum Chordata; class Aves; order Tinamiformes; family Tinamidae; genus Eudromia; species Eudromia elegans. Next base: position 41,170 of record PTEX01000389.1, read on the forward strand.
AGTTACTAGAGAGTATGAGCCTGCCTTTTAATCCAGCACCCAAATTCTCTACAATTCAGTTCAAAGGCATCCTTGCAATGTCTCAGAAATGGGTGATATCAGAAAAGAGTCTGTTCATCCAGATCACACCATTTCAGTGAGGTAAGCTAGGTACGTAGGCAAAGCAGAGGGGAAAACAGCCTTCCCCTCTGTGCGTGAGGGCGATGGGAGCACGCATTACCAGGAAGGACGAGTTGGCAGCTGTGACAGTTCCATAGGGCTTGATAAAAGCCGGCTTCAGCTTGGCCATCTGCTCCATGGAGGAAGGACGGATTCCATTATCTTTGGTTACTGTTTCTTTGCCTGTCGATGGGAAAAAACAAAAGTATTTATATTAACAAAGTAAGCAACACACATGAATTTGCACATCATAAGTCTAGAAAAAAAAAACAAAAACAGAAAACTCTGCTTTTTATGACAAGTGGAAGGATAAAAAAGGGAAAATCCATTAATGGTATCAGAGCAATTCTAATGTGGCTAAAAATTAACACTTGACAAAAATAATGAAGTCACATTATTGTCTCTTGAAAGGCCAAACTGTTAGGTGATCAAGTCTACTTACACAGGGAAAGACTGATAAAACACAGTTGATAAAAGAATTTAAATTATTATAAAACCTAAATTGAAGAACTGTTTCTAAATCAGTGCGTGCTTGTGTCAAATTTTGAGGAAGTCAGACCACCACAAGGAAACGAATGTATTCACCTCCAGTTATACTGACTGGCTTAAGTAAGCCCGTCTACAGTAAGTATGAATTCTAATGTGAAGACTGACTATAGATCTATAGGTAAAATCTCTGCAGGAAACCAAACCCTCCCTTTGGCAGACTGCAAGATGAGGGTGAAACCCAATCTCACAGAAGGGACAGTTTAAAATTTGTCCCCAAGCTGTTTCACATTTGAGCAATGACCGTGATGCCTGGTGGACTGATGTCTCCCAAGTGAAACACATTTCAGGGGTTCCTAAAGAGCACCCGATTTATCAAAATGGGGTTTCACTGGGATTACTATTTGCTGTTAATAATTTCAAGTATAAAAATTGGTTTTCTTGTCAAACAGTTCTGATTTTCCTTTCTGAGTCATCACATTAGCAGGCAGTGGAGATAAATACTACAGAATTTAGCTATGCAAGAACAGTTTATAAACATGCTCTTCCATAGTACTTTTTCAGGGACTGCATAAAAATAGGCTGCTAAAAGCCATAACCRAAATCCACAGAAACTATGAATCTGAGGACAGTCCTTCCTCTCCTTTTTTAAGTAAAATATTTCTTTAAAGAGCACAAGAGCAATGTGGAGCTTCTAGAGAGGGGCCAGCACAGAGCAACGAAGATGATGAAGAGGCTGGAGCATCTACTGTGTAAGGAAGGACTGAGCGAGCAGGGCCTGTTGAGCCTGGAGAAGAGCAGCCTGAGGGGACCTGGTCCATGTGTCTAAGTAGCTGAGGGGACAGTGCAGGGAGGAGGGGGCCAAACTCTTCTGGGTGGTGGCCAGTGCCAGGACAAGGGGTACCGGGTGCAAGTTGAAGCGCAGGCAGCTCCATGTGCATGGGAGGAAGAACTTCCTTGGTGTGAGGGTGCCGGAGCCCTGGCCCAGGCTGCCCAGAGAGGCTGGGGAGGCTCCTGCTSTGGAGATCTCCCAACCCGCCTGGTGCCCCCTGTGCCCCGTGCTCTGGGTGTCCCTGCTGGAGCAGGGGGTGGCACTGGGGGATCYCTAGACGTCCCTTCCACTCCCAACCGTTCTGGGATTCTGTGATGCCAGCTGTGAAGCACGTGCAGCTCTACCTGGCACTTTGAAGGCTACCACGTCTTGCAGCAAGCCTTGCTCCTGGGCCTTCTTGGCCAGCGTGTGTGAGCGCAGGGCGTACTCATCCTGCTCCAAACGGGAGACGGAAAAGGCGGCAGCCAGGCGGTCGGCAGAGTGCCCCATGGTCTCGCTGGTGGAGAATTCTGCCACAAGGGGCAGCTACCGAAAGGAAAAGCCAAGTCAGCATACGGAAACAAGTGCCCCTGCAGCAGTTATGAAACATGATTAAAGGTCAGACTTGGATAAGCTCTAAATAATCAGTGGTGGCCTTCCAATAAACAGAGTACCGTTATGGTTAGAACTGCACAAATATCAGAGTCCACTTAAACAAACGAGGAGCTGCCACYGTCAAGTGATAATACAAGACTGGGAGGTGAGGCTGACACACGGAGGGCTCTGCTGCTATCCAGGGGAGCCTGGACAGGCTGGAGAGCTGGGCAGAGAAGACCCTCATGAAGGGCAACAAGGCAAGAGTAGGTCCTGCACCTGGGCAGAATAACCCCTGCACCGGGGGTTGCCTTGCTGGAGAGCAGCTCTGCTCTGGGGTGTCCTGGTGGACAACACAACAATCGTGTCAGCAATGCGGATTTGTGGCCAAGAAAGGCAATCCTATCCTGGGCCACGTTAGCAAGAGCACTGCCAGTTCACCCCTTTTAAAATCTTCTTGAGCTCTTCAGTGAGTTTTACACCTGCTTAAATATTTGAGCTAGACTATTTTGAAAGAGAGTGAAAAAAATTACATCCGGAGCAAAGTAGTCAGGGCGAATTTTGGAAAGCAGAGCGAGCTTTTGGCCCAAGGTCTTGGCCTTGTTCAGTGTGAGCATAGTCTTCCTCATCTTCCTGTTGTGACGAATGGGAACATCCGACATCAACTCCACACCCCCGGCTACAACGACATCGCACTGGCCGGCCGCAATCATGCCCACACCTACAGAACAAGACAGTTTCCCATGAGAACTGCRGGACGAGTAACACTTATCACACCCCTATCAGCAAGTGTCCTTGCATGTTACTACATTTTATTTCCATCTCCAGCCTTAGCCAAGTTATGCAATACAGAGACGGAGAGGTTCAATAGGAGCTTCCTGACTCACACTAGCTCTGTAACCTCCACTCCTCTRCCACATATGGCAGTTGGGAGAACACTCTCCTTAGTGATACGGGATAGTAACTGAGTCACTGCATTTTTTGCTCAGTTTAGGCTAAATCGAACACGACAGCAGCCTTCCTGAAAGGCACCAACTGCCTTAGCAAGCTCAGGTCTTTATCTCTCAGGTTAACATGCTTTCTGAGCAGAAAATACTGCTGAACACAAATGGTGTCAAGCTGCTGGCAGGTCTATAGCAGATACTCAACTTGCATTATATTTTGTTGATTCAAAAATTTTTCCCTTCCATTCTGTATTTTTTTTCAGATGCTTAGGTTTTTCAAACTGGTTCTTCCAGTCAACATACCTGTAGTCATAGCCTGGTTTGAGGAAATGCAGGCCATGGTGACTGTGTGAGCTGGCGTTTTGTCAGAGAAACCAGCTCCCAAGGCAGCCTGCAAGYGAGAAAGAAGGGCTGTCAAACATTGGCCTCCCCAGCACTAGAGCTGCCTTCTGTCCAGTAACACATTTGCAGACTCAGTTGATAACGGGTGCATCAAGTTTCCACCCAAGCACCTATGGGATCAGCTCTTCCCTCCCTCTCCAGCTAGAAGCAGGAGGTGGCAGCTGCCCAGGCTCTCAGTGAGGTTATGGCCTCCTTGCTCCAATAATAAAGGGATAAATTAATCACACATCTCAATTCAAAAACCAAAGTGCTTACAAACATACAACATTATCCCTGCTTCCCCTTATTTGCGAAGGTAGCACGTGAAAAGAATTATTCAGACAGACGTCTGAGCAGGAGGCACCGTGACTCGCTCTGAACACAACAGAAACCACTCCCTGCAGTTCAAGTTCAAGCTTGCCAGAAAGCAGCTTGTCCTTTGACCCACTTGGAGAGCAGAGGCTCCCGTCACCGAGGAGCTGCCTGCACCAGGACCTTGCCTAGTTGGGACGTGGCCAACTAGTTTAAAGTTCAACAGTTGTTACCAAGTTAAAATTAAACCACCAGCCTCACCTGACGAGTACGTGACCAAAGTAAGTGTTAGCATATACAAGCTTAAAACTGCTGATGGAGCTGCAGATGCTGGATGGTCTCGTCAGTCTTTCCAGCACCGTTACGTAACGTCCTTGGGTGGCTGCAGGCAGGGTCAGGAGAGGCTCCAGATTACAGAAAAAAATCACATGCCATCTCCATAACATTACTTTAGTGGACCAAGTTCTTTCTTTGTATGAGATATGAACTGTGCGGGGTTTTTATTTGCCTGCCAGAAGAAAGGTCACCAAACAACTACTTTTCAAATCATTCAAARGCTATATCTGATCAGCCACTTAAAATAAATAAATACCATAATAAAGTAACGTATTGCAGAATGCTCTGATCTCAACAAGTACTTCTAGCAAGTCAGTATTCAAGTCCACTTGGCAGTTAGAGCTGAGTGATCAACAATCATTAACAAAAGCTCTCCCTTCAGGAAAGAATCAAGCAGAGGCTAATACTGTACAACTAGCACTATTCCCAAACTATATTTAGGGTAACTGCAAAAAAAAAAAAAAAAAGATTCTCATTCATGCAGTTTATTATTTTGATGCTAGTTGCTTAAATCAGACTTCCAGGAGAAATGCTGCACATAACCCACCTCTCGGGCAACATTGCTCGTCTTCACTTCCTGGATAACGGTGCCATAAACGATGTAATCCACAACATCCTTTGGGACGCTGGTCCGGCTCAGCAGCCCTCTGAGGAGCAGAGAGAAACACACAGAATTGGCAATAACCTTCCCACAGTCCTCAAATATCCATTTTCCAGCAGTTTGGCTGGAAAACAGGGCAACAGCAAAGCTGCACACTATATYTCAAACTCATAGGAAATCCTGCGTGCATATAGATTTAATGAAAGGTTAGACTGCCTATAGACTGCAAATACCATCACTATATAAAAGATTACATGGATAGTTTCATGAAAGCAGTTATTCTGCTTCCCCCATAGAAGTGGCTGATAATACCTTTTCTAATTTGGAACAYTCTGGCATCAAAATTAAGGGAATAAGCACTTAGGGGTAATAAAGCCAATTACTTTTAGTGTGGGAACATGCTGAGTCTCATAAAAACACAAAGAAAATGAGCAGCTAAGTCTTCACATTAGAAAACACATCACACAATTTGCCAGAACATCTTGGCAACTCTGCTAATAAACAGCAAACCCCACTGGGGGTACTCGTTAAGGCTAGCGGGATTCAAATGTAGCTTCATGCCTTGCAAAATCTGTGTTAGTTTTATTTGCCTGTAGCAGACCCTGAATAACGAAGCACAAAACTAGTTTTGTTCAGCAACAAAACCAGACCTCCCAGCTTTGCTGGAGCCACTGTATCAGCGCAAGAATGCAGCAGAAGACAATTTTGGGGCTCTTTTAATGCTCAGTTTACTTACTGCAATGCTGCTCTGGCCAAGTCATGTGGCATAAGATCTGCATACCTGGAAGTTAAAGAAGAGAAGCAGAATCTTAAGTGTCAGAAACCAATGAAGGTGTCAGAACCCACAGAACGTATGTCAGCAGCACAGGCCTGTTGAAGACCCCAGAACTGCTCTGAATTGTGCTTTGGTAAGCAAATATTTCATACCTGAGGTTACGAGCTCTGCTTTGTACAAAAGTAACTTGAAATCAACTGAGAAAACCGTACCCGACATTTTTCAAAGTTTCTACTATTAACCAATCTTAACAATCAATCTGCTCTTAACTAATCTTCTTTTTTATTATTATTTTATACTTACGAGGTGCCAGACTGCAAAAATGGAATACGGACACCATCTACCACAACAATGTTCTTCACACCAGTTTTGGCCAAGGTCTTCTTCGTCTTAGGCTGGACTGCTACGGAGAAGTTTAAGTAATTATTAATACAAATCTGAGCAAGCTTAAAGCAAGATGCTGTTAAAGCTACTAGAAAATCCCCTTTGGTGTAAAAGTGAAAAATGGAGTAGGTAGGAGAGCGAGGGTAAATCTTGTTCCTAGTTGAGCATGGCATCTGTGAAGAATGATTTAACAACACAGGATTTCAGCTTCCACCATCAGCAGATTGATCTATAACTATACTGAGGCAAGGACACAGTTGAGAACAAAGGCATATAATTCTCAATCTCCAACAGCACTGACAAAAATGCTGTAGAAGACACCTCTAAAAATGCTAAATGACTGAGGCTGTAAGTGAGACASAACAAATTCAAAGCCCTGAGACCAGAATAAAACCTCAAAGTCCATCATTTGGGGAGCAGCAAGGCCTGCAAAGAACAGCACCTTCCACAGCGACTGCTCACGTATGTGCTCTTATTGCACAGCAAAGATAAGTCACAGTAAATAAAACACAGTGCAAGGAGTCAACTTTCACTACCATAGGAAAGCAACATAAAAAAAAGAAAAAAAGGCAGAGCTGCTGTGGGTAACTTGCTACTTCCTCCAAGTGTGTGGGAGTATCTCAGGGCCCAGACAAAGCAAGTCAGGAAACTGTATCACTTAACAGGTCCCTGTCAGAGCTATTCTGGAGCGTCAATTAGCAAGGAGCTCAACAAGAATTTCCTAATGCAGCCTGGCTTGCAGYTCCTAACGGTGTACACAACAGCATGAGGCAGCTGCCTTTGCAAGCCAGAAAAGGGAAAGGCCTGTAAAAGCAGAGGGAATCCAGCTAAACACTGCGCTCAAGCAAGTGAAAGCACGAGCAGGAACCTGCAGCCTTATACAGGAGGGCTCTGTGGGCAGAGCTAAGGCAACAAGYGGCTCTCAGAACGACTTGACAACCCAGGTGGCTCAAAACATCAGTCCCCTCACCAGAACGGGTCCCRGGACCCCGCATTTCCCAAACTGCTTCAAAACAGTCACGTCTAACTGCCAAGCTACTGGTGTGCACTGAGCTGCTCTGCTGAGACGGAGCCTCTTATGRGTCTTACTGGAGCTCAGAGCCAATTCCACAAACCTCTGCCCCGCAGGAAAGCCCCAGCGCTCCTGGCCAAGAGGCCTGGTTACAACCAGAWCACTCACAATCCCCTATCTCGGCCTCTCTGCTCCTAGAAACAGCACTGCCTCGGGTGACATTGTGGCATGAGCCCCAGACCAAGCAGTTGTTCAGGGTCAAGAGGGCTCAAATATTTAGAGGGCTCTTTGCTGGAAACAGTGTTTTTCCTCTAGTTTGCAACTTTAGGAGGACAGTCTTGAACTAATGAAGTCTCTCCTGTGTTTCTGGGATCCATATAGGAGTTTCTGGAAAAGGGAGGCAGCTTCAGAAATAGTCTCTAACACAAACTCACAGGGACTCCTGATGCTTTCACTTTACCTGCTGCTTGTAACTGCGAAGAGCAGCTGAGCGATCTTGCACCTGGAAAACAAGAACCAAAAAAACAGGGTTTGTYAGATCATAAATTATAAAAACGTTTCTAGTTATCTTTATAAGAAATCTTAAAAGAAAATCACGTTCCAATATTACTAGGGCACCTAAATATCTACAAACTTTCCTCCTACATTGGAAAACATAAGAAACAACAAACATGTCAATGACAGAATTAGCTGCTATAAATAGCAAACAAACAAGCAAAACCACGACAGATTCAGGCAAAAGTGTCCCTTGCAAATGCAATGTTTAAACAGCCCTTTACAGCGCATCGATTCAAGCCCTGAATGAGTGTAAAGATACTTACAGATCCCGGCAGCCCATGCYGAGGAAGCAGGGAGGCTCCTGAAGACACAGGTCAACATGGAAGTCATTTTGAGATCTAGAGGGGYGAAGGCAGACCGCCGTTAGCCTGGCTTGTTTAATGGCTGATTCGGAACAATTCCAAGGTAAGCAGCCCGCCAGATCCGCACAAGCCGAAAGGGAAGCTGAGGAGGAGCAGGAGCAGCGCAGGGAACCACCTTCCGCTGCGCTTTCTGGGCGGCCCGCGGCACGTGGCCACCCTGGCCCGCGGCCTGCCGAGGCTCCTGTCAACAACCACCGCCTCCCTCCTCGCGAGGGGCAGCACCAGCGCAGCCCTAGGCTTCCCTCCCAGCGGCTCCTCCGCCACCCGCGCAGGGCCCGGCCAGCCCCGCTGCCCGCGCGGCCCTCCTGGGCCCCGGGCTTTAACGGCCCGCTTCTACCCCAGCAGCTCTTGCTGCAGATCCCCGGGGATGGGGATCAAGTTCATGACGGTGCCCACGCACCTTCCTTGTCAGAGCCCAGTCCAGCAGAAGGGATCAGCCGCTCTCCCTAGGGATAAACCCCCATCCAGAGGCTTTCCCGGCCGGGGCAGCTCCCCGCTGCTCTCAACCCTCCTGCCCGCTCAGCACCCTGCCGGCCACCCCCTGCCACGCCGGCCCTGCCGCTCGCTCGGGTGACCCCGGTGACGTCCCGGCCCCAGCCCCAAGGTGCCCTCCCGAGCCCCGTTTCCAAAAACACGAGCGCGTTCACGCGACCCTGCGCGAGACGTGACAGAAAAACACCTGCAAAGGGCAGGGGTACCCCACAGAAACACACAGCTATAAGAGTAAAAACATATAGATACTACAACGCATAAGCATATAAACGTATAAAACATTAACCTATGCATATACGTACATATAAAAGAATGTAGAGACATAAACGCTTCCCTCTTCCCCCGCGCACCCGTCACGCGCACAGATTCCTCCCCCCTTCCCCCTTGGCTGTCTGGGCCCCTCGCCCTCCCTTTCCCCCTTGGCCA
>PTEX01000389.1:50118-73975 GCA_003342815.1 Eudromia elegans
GGAGTGAGGCGCGCGGCTAAGATGGCGGCGGCGGTGCGCGCCATGGGCAGCCTGGGCCGGCTCGCGGCGGCCGCCAAGCGCTGCCCGCCCCGCGGCGCGCGGCACCACGGTGAGCGGCGGCCCACGCGTGTCCCSGGGGGGGTCCCGTGCGCGTGGGAGCCCGCGGTGGGGGGGTGGGGGTCTCCAGAGCGTCGCTCTTTCCCCTCCTCAGTGTCCCCAAGGTGTCTGCGTGTCCCTCGGGGGTCCCACGCGTGTACCTGGGGCGGGTGTCCCCACGGCCTCGCGTGTGAGTGTGCTTGGGAGCGGGGGCCCCACGCGGACCTCCAGGCAGGCGCTGTCCCTGCGTGCTCGCACACGGCGCGTGTCCCCACGCCCTCGTGTGCAGGGGTGTCCCCGTGTCCTTGTGTACAGGGGTCTCCGTGTCCTCACGCGTGACGGATGTCCCCACACTCTCGCATGCAGGGGTGTCCCCGTGTCCTTGTGCATGACGGATGTACCCACAGTCTCGCATGCAGGGGTGTCCCTGTGTCTTCCTGCACAACACATGTCCCCCGTGTCCTTGCATACAGGGGTGGCCTCATGTGCTTGTGCATGACATGTGTCCCCACACCCTTGTGTGCAGGGGTGTCCCCATGTCCTTGTGTGCGGGTGGGCGCCCTTGCACATCCTCCAGGACAGGAGCGCTTCCCTGCTCTGTGTCCTGCGGGAAGGGTGTTCCCATGTCCCCACGCGTGCCTGTCGTGTCCCCACGCGTGCCTGTCGTGTCCCCACGCGTGCCCGTCGTGTCCCCACGCGTGCGGTCGCAGCAGAGGGAGGCGCGAGGCTGCCCCTGCACCCTCCTAGGGCTGAGGAGCTTTTCCCGTCCCGGTCCCCACGTCTGTCCCGTGTGTCCTGTGCCCACGAGGAGTTTGCAGGTCTTTCATCGCGAGAATCCTTTGCAGGGAACGGCAAAGGGCAGCCGGGAGGCCAGGCACCGTTGAAAGCTCCTCCGTGGGTGGTGTGTGACAGGTTCCCAGTGTGTCACTAGTGTCCTGTCTTGTGCATAGAGGCTGGGAATGTTGGCGGGAGCCGGGAGCTTCGGCTCCCGTGTTCCCGGGACTGCGGGAAGCCTCTTGCCCTGCACCGGCTGTGGGTGAGGCTCCCGCCACGAGGGACGCGGTGCCCATGGGTGAGTGGAAGGGGACGTGCAGGACGAGGAAGCAGCCCAGGGARTGAGAGCAAAGAGAGAAAATGGGAAGAACCGGTCCCTGCTGGGCTCTGAAAGGAGCTTTACTGTTCCCTGCTYGCTCTGGAGCACTCTGCTAAGTCCCAGGACGATTTTCTGGAGTATTTTCCTTTTTGTGGGCAGGCGTTCAGTTGTCCAAAAAGCAAAGAATGTGAATTAGTGCAAACTAAATGTATTTTCAGGACTTTGAGCTCTGGAAGGAGCGTTAACAGTTAACGGCCTGCTGTTATTCCCCCCGAATTTGGACGGGGATTTTCCTGGGTTCGATCCTGGCAAGTTATCACTTCTGTTTCTGAATGGATCAAAGCCTAAGGTAGTTGTACGGTGGCTGCAACTGCTGTGCTTTTAATTTTAAACATAGAAATTGCATTCCAAGAGCATACTGGACCCTAAAATAAAACGTGATCAAGAATAGTACACAGAGAGTTGAGAGTTATAATTAAAAAATAAGAAATAAATATTAAGCAACTATTAAGCAACTGTTGCTCTCACAGCAGTGTGTTTCCCAAAAGAGCTTAAATTAAAATGCAGTGGGGTTTGTTCTGACTTGCCCTTGATTTTTCACTTGCCTGCTGTGTATCTCTTGTGTTAAAACTGACAGGCAAACTGGGAGCCACGGTTTAAATTCTTCTTAGAAGCGGTGTCTTTGGAACGCGGTCTCAAAGAGTGAGGCACCAAGAAGGGGGGAGGGCAGTTGACCTGTTCACCGCGGTGCTTTGCAGCGAGGCCTGTTTTGTGTGCCATGTGGCAGGGCTGGGGGGCTGCAGAGGGCCGTGAGCTGCTCTCCTCCCCCAGCCCCGCTTTGGGCTGTGCCTGGCTAAGGATGTGGAAGGGCAGGGCTTGGCTCGTGACGTGCCGCTGAGATCACCGTTTGGTGGATTCTCCTTTCTGCCCTGCGAGTCGCTGTGGAGCAACGCGAGGATCAAAGCGAGGGAGCTGGGGAAGGTCGTTCGGCGCCCGCCCTTCTAACCTGGCCCAGTTGGATGGCCAAGCTGCCCGAGGTGACCTCTGGGTGACGAGGTGGCTGCAGGGCCCTTCCAACCTTCACCACGTGAAGTTCTGCGTGTGGCCCGGAACGGTGGGGTTTCAGCCCAGTGAAGGGCGTCGCATCGTGCCGAGGCCCCTGTGTCCGGGGAGAAGCTCCTGGCAGCCCGTGCTCCGCATGACAGGGATGGAGCYGGCTCTCGCTTTCCCCCTCGGCACATGGAAAGTCTCGGAAAACCAATGTTGCTCTGAGGAGCTGCTATGCAGGCTCTGCTCCAGTGGGAATGTTTTGCAGGAGCTTTGGAGTGGAAACCGCTCGGCGCTTTGTTTAGCAGGGGGTGTTGCCAGCGCGTGACCCCTCGGCRGGAGCGGCTGCCTGCGTGGCCTGATCCGTGCATTCCATCCCCATCCCGCCGGCTCTCCRGAGCTCCGGGAATGGAGCACAAAGGTCACTGCCCGGTGCCGGCGTTGGAGTCAAGGTGGAAAGGGGGTCAAAGAGCAAAGGGGCCCTGGCCCCAAGTCACRTCGTGGGGCCCTGGGGAGGGAAAGGTGCCTGGGGGTGAGGAGCAGGCCCAAGTTTTGGGGTTGTTTCAGCTCTTCTGCACTTTCTGCTTCTTCCTTCTGGGAAAGGGATTGCTTTGGCTCCAAGCATTTTCCCAACACTTGGTAGCAGCAAACAGTTGTGCACTCACTGGTAAACGTGCGGTATTTAGCTCAAGAAGTGACACTTCTAGACGTGAGCCTTGGCAGAGATTCAGCCTCGATGGGCGTTGGAGGAGCCTCTCAGTCAAGATCAAGGTCGCGGGAGCGGAGCTGAGGCTCGTTTGCACAGCGAGGCAGGACACGGGCCCGTGGCAGGAAAGGGCACTCTGGGGGGGTGGGAGTGAAGCAGCACTTCGCTATGAAGCAGATGCCTCCTGCTGATTTTTTTCCCCGAGTGCTTTGGCACTAGGCAGGTTTATCTAGGCGCTTGCGTAGGTAATTTGTGGATTGATCAGGCACTCAACTGGCAGACAAAATAAGCATTTTTTGTTTTTCTTTGTGTCTTACCAGGTGTGTGTCTCATGATCTGTGAAGTAATGCTCAGAGTGCAGAATTTACTGGTGTAATAGTGTATTTTTTGCAGAAATAATCTAGGTCATTTGTGTTTGATCAAGGGGAAATCTTGCCRCGCAGGCTTGAAACCGTCCAAAGTGCAGGAAGGTGTTTGGTTTTGCATGTGATGAAGTGTTGACCTGTGCACACCTAATGTCAAAACACCCCTGCAGACCCCTGCTTAATCTCCTGTCAGCARTTTGCTAAAAAGGGGTTTATATTAGTCCTCAGTTTGACATTCCTGGTACTGGAGAGATCCCTGTGGGGTCTGTGCTGGGAAGGGCACTTCAGTAGCATGGGGTCCATTGAGCTCTGGTGGTGCTGGTCAAGGCACAGTGAAGGAACTGCTGATACTCAGGATTTTCTGCAGTATGGGCCTCAGCAGACAGGGGAGGGTGGGAGAGTGTTTAACTGTGGCCAGGTAAGCTGGRGGCACCTCAAGAACGCCCTGGGAAGGTCTGTAACGTCTGCAACTTCTCTTCCYTAGGCTATGCTTGCCGCAGCGTCTCCACCTCCACTGCTCCTCAGGGTAAGCCTGAAGCTTTTGGAYGTGAGTTTGCTTTTTCTGTTCTGAAATCCGCTAAGCTTAAGCTGATAAAGTGTTTCTGTTTGTTTCCAGCTAGGACACACGTTAGCTGTGATATCAAAGGAGATGTTGCTGTTATACGTTTCAACGAACCAAATTCAAGGGTACGTTTGTGTTGGTTGRCATTAATAGACACATCACAGGAAGTAGCAGGAATACAAGAGATATGGAGACGACGATGAAAATTGCTAATTTAAGACCAAGAATTTTCCTAACCTACAGCCTGTCAGGTTGGAATAAAGTAGAAATTTAAGAATGRGCATTAAGACATATAATAAAAGAGCATACTGGGAAGTACCCAGTGGAAATATTTTGTATGTAGCAAATTAACCTGCCTCTCACCAGTGCAATATGTCTTTAAGTGCTGCATTCAAAAGGATTAAGGAGAGTGTCTATTCTGTTCAACTTTGGAGCTCAAATAAGAGCTCCATGTGTATTTACATTTACCATGTGTATTTGCTGCCCTCAGGTGAACACTCTATCCAGACAGTTGCATGCAGAGTTTGCTGATATAATGAATGAAATCTGGGCCAATGAGTCTGTCAAAAGTGCTGTCCTCATCTCTTCCAAGCCAGGCTCCTTTATTGCTGGAGCAGACATCAGGTAAGTTTGGGTGGCGGTAGGAATTRTGTTGATGGACTGCAGAGGAAGCTCCAGCATCCGCAGCAAGAGGCCGGCTGGGAATTCTGAGCCTTTGTCCCTGGCATCTCGGCAGGGATGAGCTGGAGAATGGGTCTGAAGTCCACGTGCACAGGATGTGTGGCTTGGCAGGACTCACTTAGATGGAGTTAGGGCCTGCACAAAGAGGACCGTGGCTCCGCGTTAACCCCGTTTGCTTCTAGCCCGGGGTCGCTCTGTGCTGCGTGCTGGAGCGCAGCCCGGGAAGGCCGCTCCTCTGGCGCGGGGTAAGCGCTGTGCTGTGCTTGGGGACGCAGCAGGAGCAGATAATTTACATGCAGGGCTTCATTGAAGCTGGTTCTTGAGCGCGTGGCCGTCTGCCAGCGCAGCCCCTCGGCGAGGCAGCCCTGGCACGCTGCCACGGGGAGCGTTTGAGCAGCTCCTGCAGCCTGGGCCTGGAGCGCGGTCGCTGCCCGGCCTGCGCTGGAAACGACAGACCGGTTGTTTAAAGACTTGAAAAGACAGGAAACACTGGGCACAGAAGGCAAATTATGTAGCAAAAACTTTYAAACCTTTCAAAAACTTGTTACCTTTTAGTCCAACTTTAATCACCTGATCCTCACTGTAGTGAGAAGGAGGTGGCAGCTTTAGCTGGTAAGCAGGGCAAGAGCACAGGCTGCGTTGAAGAGGTTTCTGCTGGTCTCAGCACCGCGAGGCTGCTGAATTGGGCCTGCCTGGCAAGCACTGCGGGCCTCTGTGGGAATAACTGGCTCCTTAATTGGCAGAGTGCAGCGTCAGAGCRCGGCCATCTGCTTCTCTAAAACGTGATCCTGGTCTCTCCCTTCACCCCTCCTGGCAAGCGCTTTGAGGCTTCCTATGATCCTTCCTTCTCTCCCCAAAAGGCTTTCAGAGCCCTCACACAAGGAAACCCATTCAGTGCCTGCAGGCACAGTCCGGCGTCAGTATGCRGTGACTTAACCCACTGATTTTAGTAGTCTTCCTGTGTTGCCCATTAATCTAAGTCCGTGGGGCTAAAGAGCCCTTGCCTGCCTGTCATTCACTGGAGCTTTGTGGGAAGAAGGGGATAAAATCCTTGAAATACTCTCGTCCTGCTGTTTCCTCGGTGCTTTTCTGATTCTGATCAGCCTTTCTGCCTCCCTGCAGCATGATTGAAGCCTGCAAGACTGTTCAGGAAGCGACTCAGCTCTCTCAGGATGCCCAGAAGCTGTTAGACAAAATGGAGCGGTCTCCAAAGCCCATYGTTGCTGCCATCAGTGGCACCTGCGTGGGAGGAGGACTGGAGGTACTGGACAGTTCAGGGTCTACCAGGCAGCAGTTGGTAACCCTGGTTCTCAAAACAAGCCCACAGGACGACTCCAAAGGGGAGCAAGAAGGATCTGATGTGGATTCTGTGTGTTCATTCAARCACATTTGTGACAGACTAGTGGTTTGGTTGTGCTTCAGGCTCTGCCATGCTACTTTTTTTCTGCTGCTGCTGAAAGAGAGCTAATGAAATGCGAATACGTGTGTGCTAGGCTAATATTTAAATGAGGGCGCTCCTGGGAAAGCAAGCTGTTTCCAGYGGGCATTGGAGCTAGATGAATGCTCTGGCAGAATCTGGCTGCAAATAGCTTCTTTTCATCGGAAATAAGCCCTGCATCCCAGCAACTTCTTCTATTCTTCTCAAGGTCCTTGTGAGAAGGGCGAGTGCGGGGAGCCTGGTCAGCCTCCAACCTGGCCTACATTCCCTCTCTTTTGCCACTTCAGCTGAGTACAGGATCTGCTTCATAATATCCATCTAGKATTATGCACTCTCAAGTAGTTAGTCTTCTCTCTGCCCAGCACACTGATGAGCAAAGGGGAGGCTTTGTGATTATTACTGCAGCAAAGTTTTGCTAAAACAGAACAACTCTGCATCTGGGATTGGAGCCTCTGAATCTGTGTGCTGCTTTCTRGAGCAATTGCAGCTTTTTTGCAAGCACGGCGGTGAGGCACCTGTGCTCGGTGATGCAGCAACTGACTGAGCATCTGGCTGGTCTGTAAATGGGATTATGTCCTGCCTGGTGAATGAAATTAGGGCAGGATGTAGAAGGGAGCTTTGTGGGGGGTGCCCGGTGGTTCGGTGCTCTCAAAGAGAAATCTTCAGTCATTTTCCCTTCTCGTTTTAAGGTTGCCCTTGCCTGTCACTATAGAATAGCAACCAAGGAGAAGAGAACAGTGTTGGCCGTGCCTGAAGTGTTACTGGGGCTCCTGCCAGGGGCYGGAGGCACTCAGAGGCTGCCAAAGATGGTAAGTAGGAGAAAAGTCTTAATGTCCCCCTTCCTTTTTACAGCATGATCCCACACTAAAAACACCTTTCTGCCCTTCCAGGTGGGAATTCCTGCTGCCTTTGATATGATGCTGACTGGGAGGAACATCCGTGCCGACAAAGCAAAGAAGATGGGTCTGGTTGACCAGCTGGTGGAACCCCTAGGTCAGACCTGAGGGCATGAGCGTCATCTTCCAGTGCTTAGGAGCTGGTCTCCTGCCTCTGTTCCCTCTCCCCCTTGCTGAAAGGGGTGGAGGAGCCCCCCATGCAGCCAGGTCTCTAATGCAGGCAGAGTGTGTGGTCTGGAAGGTCCTTAGGATGCTCTGTGATGCAATCACCCTTCCCACCTGAGAAGCCTGTACATGAGGACCTTGAAGTATCCAGCTCAGGCTAAAGCTAAGTGAACAGGGAAAGGTTGGAATAAAGGTCCTGCCTACTGGCTCTCTTTCATAAGTTAATTATGCAGATAAGAACCTGCATTCCTCATTTATCATGACAGGCAGATTGCAGCTCTAATTAAAGGAGAATAGGTGACCAATGCCTGCATTTATGCAGCCTGCAGATATTGATCTTCGTGACAAGATCTTGAGGAGAAGCCAAGCCCTACAGCTTCAGTGCTCTGACTTGCTAACTRCCTTCCAGTTGGATGGAGAAATTCCTTCCAAGTTTCACACCAAATTGCTCTTCCAGCCACCAAGTGGGTGACGAATAACTGCTTGTTTCTGCTGTGCCTGCAGCAGGGCAGCGTTTTTGGCAGGTAACTAATTGGAGGGGCTGCAGAGGCTGCAGGCTCTGCTGAGTTAGAAACAAGTRTGGCAGCTGATTCTGCTGCATAGCCGAGAGTGCTGAGCTCAGATTTCCCAGCCTGAATGTGACCAGGGGGCGCAGGGGGCCATTTGTGCCTTAATTTGATGAACAAAAAAAGCCAASCTATCCTGAGAAAAGCAGGGAAAGGCCCAGGGTCTGTTCTGCCTCATTGCTGTTCAGCTGTGTGAGATGGCTTTAGCATTCCTCACTTATAAAATACTTATAAAATGGGTCAGTGGTACCCAGGCTTGGGGTAAAAATTACTGAGTGCYCTTTCCTACTGCATAGTTGCTTAAGGGAAGTGTTGTAAATGTTATGGGATTTTTATTGTGCCAGTGATTACTCTGCCTTGCCTGAACTTTTAAAGACCAGTTAGAAACTCAGACCAGATAAGCATTTGGGTGGAATGCAAAACAAAATCTGCCTTGACGTGGYGGAAGGGAACTAGGAGGCTAGTGAGGATTCAGCTCAGAAATCCCCTCACCCTTAGAGGTGGGAGTGCTCTAAAAGCTGGTGGTCACTGCTGAAATGCAGAGTAGGCAGCAACGCTGGGGCAAGTCTGCTGAGCTGACTGTAAAATTAAATGTGCTATATTGTTGTTTGGACTGCTTTGCACTGTGCCGGCCCTGTCTTACTGCCAGGGTAAGGGGGAATTTCCTAGCAGTGAGTTTGTGTGATCTGGTCAAAATGCACATGTTCCTGTATCTGCTCCTTGCAAGAAGACCCTCCAACAGGCAGCAGGATCTGGAGTCTCCAGGACTTGTGCTCTGAACTCTGTGAAAAGAGAAGTGAAACCTTCAGGTTGGGTGGATTTTATTGTTGTTGTCTCTTTTTTTCTTTTTTCTTTTTTTTTTTTTTTAATTTATTTTCTTATGAGTGTTTCCTAGGGAGTAATTGTCAACTGTGGTGTCCCCTTAGCTTGGAGGACCCCGTCCAGCGTGTGGATGGAGCTGCTTCCAGCAGAGATTAATGGGATTGCCCAAGCTGAGGAGGCAGAGCTGTAATCCTGTTTGTTCTGCTGGTCCAGAGGCAGCGCAGCCCAAGGCTGCGCTTTTATCTGCAGTTTCCTTGCAGTGGCCCTGTGAAATATTCATATCTGGCCAGTGCCCCTTCATTAAAGACCCTCTTTATTTGCCTCCAGCAGTTTAATAGGCGTAASTGCCTTTTCAGCCCTGTGGTCTGTTCGCCTGTTCTCAAGCTCTGTGCTTGAGAATTGTGCAACSCACCCGCAGAGTTTGCTAAAAGGTGCCTTTGTAGGTGGCTTGTTCTGCAGTTTTGGGGCCAGCTGTGAGGCAGCACAGGTGGACAGCGAGGTGGGTTGTGTGCCACTTGGGAGCTGCGTGGAATTTATTGTATTTGGTACTGGCTAAAACCTGGTAAGAGATTTCCTACGCCTGAGATCAAAGATTGATGAGGTTTTATTGCGTGTCGTCTCCAGTGTAAGCAGTTTTTAAGGGTGCAGTTCCGGATAGGTATTGTTTAGATGATTAATAGCAATAGTGTCAGTGTAACTCAGCTGTGMAGACCTACTSTACCACATAGGRAAGCAGAGCTGCAATGAGGTGGGARGGCAGAACGCTTCCRTTAGGATATAGGTGTTGCSTKSMGTTACATGAAGTGAAAGGATGAGAGGAAATAGGCACAGAGAGCAGCAAGAAAATTTTGAATTAGATGTTACAAAAAGATCTTTGTAATGARGRTGGTCAGGCACTGAACGGGTGTCCAGAGGGGTGACAGGATCTCCATCCTTGGAAGTGCTCAGGGCGTGGCAGAGCATGTCCCGGAGCAACCTGATCCGGTTCCTAAGGTGGATCTRACTTGGAGGTTGGCCCTGTTTGGGCAGTGGGTTAGACCAGATGGCCTCCAAACTTCCCTTGCAACAGAATTATTCCCTGTTCCATGAAAGCAGTGTTGAGGTTTGGGACACCCTGCTGTCTGCCCTTGTAGGGGGTTGACACTTTGGCATTTCTGCRTAATGTGATAGACATTAAATGTTTTGGTCATTTCAGATGCTTTCCTGCTGAGCCTTTYCCTCTTGTTCATAACTTCTCTTTTGTTCCCAGGGCCGGGTCTCAAAACTCCAGAAGCACGAACCATGGAGTACTTGGAGGAAGTAGCAGTTGACTTTGCCAGAGGACTCGCCAACAAGACGGTGTCTACCAAAAARCCCAAAGGGTTGATTCAGAGTGAGTCTGTGGGTGTCGTAGCCAGCTCCCAAACAACTATAGAGTGACTGTAATGCTACTTGGACCCTCGGGGGTGTGTCCCTGCTCTTTCTTAATTCCAGCTTCAAAACAAAGTTCCTTCATGTTGTAATAGTCTCCCGTCCCAGACGGGCTGATAGAGAAAGCATTGYGCTGCAGGTCTGATCTTCAGGTGACATTGCCAGAGCCATACGTGGTGCTCCTGAAGTCTATTRGGAGGGAGCCAGGCCTGGGGGAGCAAACGGCACCCCTCCTTCCCCAGAGAACTGTCCATCTTGCAAGCTTTAGCAGCAGTTTTTGTACCAAGCTTGTGCAATCCACTGTGGAGAGGTGCAGAAACCTCCTCTGCCCTGATCCTCCTTAGCAGAGCAGTTACGCAGCTGACAGAGTGCAGAAATTACGACATCCGTCTCTGGAAGTTCTGCTCCTCGGGTCAGTTTTGCAATTTGTCACTCCCTGCATTACGAGGATAGCTGAGCTCTAAAAGGAACGTGTCCTTGGAACAAGCCATAGAAATCCCTCTGGCCGGAGCAGCGCCAGCTCTGTCTAACCAGGTGTCAGGTGCACACTTCCRTTCCAGGTGTGCAGTGTTCACACCTATGGCCTTCAGTGTTTGGGTTAGCCCTACAAAGGCTGGTTATGTATTTGGGACCGTGCTGAGATTTGTTTTGTCCCTCCTTGCAGAGGTGACAGATTATGCCATGGCTATTCCGCTTGTGAGGAAGCAAATCTACAAGACAGTGGAGAGCAGAGTTCAGAAGCAGACCAAAGGCCTCTACCCTGCTCCGCTAAAAATCATTGAGGTAACCAAACTGCCACAAAGGGGAAGTTGCAGGATAACTTGGCATCCAGAGGGGGAAGGTGGCTCCTTCATCTGACTCAAATCATATGTTACATTACAGGAAGTCAGTCTTGATGAGTCTTAGTATGGAGCAAATGTTCAAATTCAGAGTAGCCTCCCAAAATCACCAGCGATTCATGTGCTACTGGCACTGCTAAGGGAAGGATCTGTGATCCTGAATGAGGGAAGGCTTAGCTGGGATACTTGGTGTGCAGCTTTCAGCTGCAGTTTCTTCAGTTTCTAATGAAATAATTAACCTGCTTGAAGCAAGGAAAGTTGTTGTTTTCATGAAGTGCCCAAAACTGTAGAACTTATTCTGCTCATTACCGCAGGCATTGTATTGAAAATGTTGCCCACGGGTGAATTATTTTGAAATGACTTTTCACAATTTAAATTGTTGCCAAGACATCCCCCAAACCCAGGAGGGTGAACATCCCCTTCTGAGCCTGGAAGCGCGGTCCTGCTGAAACCGTTCCGGCAMGTGCAAGGGGATGTAAAACTTGACCTGACAGCAGGTGCTTGGCCACTGCAGCTACTCTGTGCTAAAGGACAAGATGGTTCCTAGCGCTGCTTTGGACAACTGGCAGGGCCCTGAGCGTCTCRGCTCTCCCTGGAGTGTTGGGAAGGGGCTGATGGTCAAGTCTGGAGGCTCAGCTAAACCAGCAATTAAAGTGCAGCTGTTAACAGGCTTGCCTTAACTGTGGCTTATCTTTACTGCTCTTCCTTGGCTAGGTTGTAAAGACTGGGCTTGATCAGGGGAATGACGCCGGATACCTCATTGAATCCCAGGTAAGGAGATTAGCTCTTGTGTAGCAATCGGGAGGTCATCACATGTGGGTGATTTGTGTTCTGCCTGGCACAGAGGAAACTTACTCTGCACAGGCTGATCAGAACAGTGCTTTGATTCCTGCCCCCTCCTCTGGGAGTGGGWCTGTGAAAATGTCCTCTCTTAAGCAGCAGAACTGTGGTTTGGGGTTGGTGCTTTGGGAAGGTTGGAGGTTTTGTTTTGGTTTTCCAAGTTTCTTAATCTGGGAAAAGATTTTGTGGCTTTTTTTTATTTCTGTCTGGTTTTGCTTTTGAATTGGGAGTGACTAGATGCAGTTTACCATTCTACATGTTCAATAGTTGAATTTTCTGTTAGTTGTCGGATTTTTGCTTATTTGTTTTCTGAGACAGGTACTCTGTAGGTGGGTACAGTGCTGTCTTTAGTCTTATACATATTCCTCAGTAATGTGGTAAAATTAGTCATTTCTCATTCTTAGAAGTTTCCGAAACTCCTTAACTGTCGTTTTCACCAGTGTTCAGTTTCCTATCATCTTTTTTCCATCAGCTCTGSCTAGAGTGTTGATTCTCCATGACTCTTGCTCTGGAGCTTTTCTGTCGTGTGTTCCAGTCCAGATGCTTAGTGCTAGCCCGCTCTCAGCCATGGGGATAACGGCACATTTAAATAGATGTTCTTTTTCATCTCTTACTCCTCTCTGCTCTTTCACTCTGGATCACACCTATCTATCTACCACTGTTTACCAGGACAACCTGGGGGTTGACCTGCTTTCCAGCAGCCCTGCAGAGAGGCGTCGGAGTGGGCTGGGACATTTTAAGGCCCAAAGTCGTCTTTGTTTAGACTCTTTGCTGCTTGTTCCTGTCCATAGGTCCAGCCAGTGGTGTGAAGGAGCAGGTAGTGGGGTATAGCAAGGACACAGGTCCATGCTCACCCYGCTGGCCACACGGATCAGCACACAGAGCAGCACCTTTACTAGCACCCATGGAGGGGATATTTTGTGGAACTTCTTGGACGTGGAGCTTCTAGAGAGGGGCCAGYRTAGAGCAACAAAGATGATGAAGGGACTGGAGTATCTACTGTGTGAGGAAGGACTGAGCGAGCRGGGCCTGTTGAGCCTGGAGAAGAGTGAGAAGGGTTCTGATCTATATATCTATCTATGTACCTGAGGGGAGAACATAGGGAGGAGGGGGCCAAGCTCTTCTGGGTGGTGGCCAGTGCCAGGACAAGGGGTAATGGGTGCAAGTTGAAGCGCAGGCAGCTCCATGTCCATGGGAGGAAGAACTTCCTTGGTGTGAGGGTGCCGGAGCCCTGGCCCAGGCTGCCCAGAGAGGCTGGGGAGGCTCCTGCTCTGGAGATCTYSCAACCYGCCTGGTGCCCCCTGTGCCCCGTGCTCTGGGTGTCCCTGCTGGAGCAGGGGGTGGCACTGGGGGATCTCCAGAGGTCCCTTCCAACCTCAACCGTTCTGGGATTCTGTGAAAACATAAACAACAGTCACCTAGAACTGGGACAACCAGTGCTGCTATCCTGTCTGGCTCATCAGAATTAAGGTTTGCCGGTGGTTACACACATGCGTACGTGCACACGCACACGTGTCCCTCTTGGAGATGCTTGGTCTACCAAGTAGCATCTCGCCAGCTTGTTTGTGCCTGACTCTTTTATTCTTCATTTCTCTCCATTTTCTTGTGTTTGTTCTTTTCCTCCAACCATCTTGATCCCTCCCCCTTCTCTGCCATTGTCTCCTCCCAAATTAACATCTTCCTAATTACTTTTCTCTTACTGGCCCCAATTTTGCTACATCTGTACCCAAATGGGGAAATTTGGTGTCGATGGATAGTCTTGGCCTTACACTGCTGGCCTTGCCCTTGGCTGCTCTTTGCCAGAGAGTGGCAGGACCATCCTAGGAGTGGAAACAAGCTGCGAGTGGCTCAGTGGGTTGGAAGGACTTGGTTGTAAAAGCATTGTGGCTCTTCCTCAGGAAGGCCCTGAGGGTTAGAGGAACTTACTCTCTTTCAGCAGCTTTGAATCTTATCCTTCATGGAAAAGGACTTTGTAAGACCAGTTTCCTGCTGCTTTCTGGCAGCCTGTATCATAGAATCATAGAATCATAGAATCATAGAATGGCTAGGGTTGGAAGGGACCTGTAGAGGTCACCTAGTCCAACCCCCCTGCACACGCAGGGTCSCCTAGAGCATGTGGCACAGGGTGGTGTCCAGGCGGGTTTGGAAGATCTCCAGAGAAGGAGACTCCACCACCTCTCTGGGCAGCCTGTTCCAGGGCTCTGTCACCCTCACTGGTAAGAAATTCTTAAGTTCCTGTGGAACTTTTGGTGCCTCAATTTGTGGCCATTTCCCCTAGTTCTATCACTGGCCACCACTGAGAAGAGGCCAGCCCCCTCCTCCTCACTCCCTGTCTTGAGATATTTATATACGTTGATCAGGTCCCCTCTCAGTCTTCTCTTCTCCAGGCTGAAGAGGCCCAGCTCTCTCAGCCTTTGCTCATAGGGCAGATGTTCCAGACCCCTAATCATCTTTGTGGCCCTGCGCTGGACTCTCTCCAGCAGCTCCACGTCCCTCCTGCACTGGGGAGCCCAGAACTGCACACAGTACTCGAGGTGCGGCCTCACCAGGGCTGAGTAGAGGGGCAGAATCACCTCCCTCGACCTGCTGGAGACGCTCTGCTTAATGCACCCCARGATCCCATTGGCCTTCTTGGCCACGAGGGCACACTGCTGCCTCATGGTCAACTTGTCGTCCACCATGACGCCCAGGTCCCTCTCTGCGGGGCTGCTCTCCAGGAGGTCGGTCCCCAGCCTGTAGGCATGTCTAGGGTTATTCCTCCCCAGGTGCAGGACCCTRCMCTTGCCCTTGTTGAACTTCATGAGGTTACTCGCCGCCCAGYTGTCCAGTCTGTCCAGGTCCCTCTGGATGGCAGCGCAGCCCTCAGGGCTATCAGCTATTCCTCCCAGCTTAGTATCATCAGCAAACTTGCTGAGGGAGCACTCCATCCCTTCATCTAGGTCGTTAATGAATAACAACCTAGATGGGAGGTGATATGGGAGGTAATATGGGAGGTGATAATGCAAAGTGGGCTGTGTTTAGCCCTGAGGGTAGCTCTGTGCTCACATGCCCTGTCAGCTCTTCCGTTTCTCTTCAGGTTACTGGTCCGTGCAATTGCATGGGTGCTCGTGCTGCCACTTTGTGGTGTATTTGATGTGTGCTCGTTKAAAGTGTGACAGCTGTTAAAGGGCAAACTCTCTGCTTCCCTGTCTCCTTTCTTCCAGAATTTTGGCCTCCTTGCAATGACTAAAGAATGCAAGGCCCTGCTTGGGCTTTACCACGGGCAGGTGCAGTGCAAGAAGAACAAGTTTGGGACACCTGAGCGAGAGGTCAAGTAAGTGCGAGTATGAGATGCCTAAAGGAGCATTTGGAGACTCTCTGCTGAAAGGCTGGCGAGGCCAAACAGCCTAGAGCCCTGAAAAGCAGCAAAGCAGAGATTTGCAGCTCTAGAAGGCCAATTTTAGGCAGTTCAGAGGTGTCCCTCAMAAGTGAAATCTTCTGATGTGACCTCACTAGAAGTGAGGATGGAYGGGATCTGAATGGGTCTGAGTGGCAGCAGAAATGCAGCTATTTCTGACTTTGAGTGTGTCTTCTSTTTCTGTGTAGGACTCTGGCTGTGCTGGGAGCAGGGCTCATGGGAGCTGGAATTGCACAGGTTTCGGTGGATAAAGGACTGAAGACCATTATGAAGGACACAGCACAGCAAGGCTTGGACAGAGGACAGCAGCAGATCTTCAAGGGGTAAGTGAGCTTAAAGGAGTTCCTTTGGGTTTGCCTGATGCCTCCTTTGGTCAAAACACTCCTCTGCTTCCAGGCGGTCARGAGCTCCTGACACTTCCTTTCCCTTGGGGTTTTCTTTCAGTAGATACCTCAGCAACGTTTTCTTAAAGGTTGCGCTATGCAGCATGCTGGGATATTGCTACAAAGTAAAGAGCCTTGGTTCCTTAAGCAGGTAGACCGYCTGATATGTGACCACTTAATTTTATAGATTACTGCTAAATCTAAAAACAAAGGGAAGGGGAGAGCCCATGCTGGAGTGCATTGGGTCAGACCTCTTGAAAGCTGGAGTTCTTTCCTCCATGCTTCTTGCTCAACAGATAGTGTAGTGCTCAGCTGCGCAACGCTAAGGATTGTAAATGATTGACCTCCAGACTAAAGCACCAAGAGTTGTGTGAGCAGAGCCCTACTTATCCTACATATCCATGCTTACCCTCTTGTCTTGCTGGCTGGGAGATGGTGTTTTGGGTCCCAGCTCCAGGAGGGTTGGGTGGGCTTGGTGCCTCTGTGAACCTGGAGCTCTGATGGAGCTGTCCTTCCCTAGGCTCAACGGCAAGGTGAAGAAGAAGAGTTTAACACCATTTGAGAGGGACTCCTTCCTCA
Organism: Eudromia elegans; assembly: GCA_003342815.1. NCBI lineage: Eukaryota > Metazoa > Chordata > Aves > Tinamiformes > Tinamidae > Eudromia > Eudromia elegans. The sequence goes on from PTEX01000389.1 coordinate 66,004, forward strand.
GCAACCTGACAAGCCAGCTGGACTACAAAGGCTTTGAGAAAGCAGACATGGTGATCGAGGCTGTGTTCGAGGACATCAACATCAAGCACAAAGTGCTGAAGGAAGTGGAGGCTGTGAGTGCCAGCTCCGAGCAGCCTGTGCCCCATGGGGCCCTGTGCGATGGAGGCTCRGGGTGTCTTGCCCTGCTGGGGTTTTCACATCTCCTTTGTGCTGCAGTTCAGTGCTTAGTACTCATTACCCATTTCAGTATTTGGAGGGGTGCCAAGGGCCATTGTCCTATTCAGTTCTGACATACCCAGACTCCTGGGAGACGCTCCAGAATTTTTCCATTCATCTGAGTGCTTTCATGTGACAGGTCTGTCCTTCTGTAGCTCCACAATGTACAGTCCTTTACCCGCTGTCCCTAGCTTGCTGCGACTGTGCCCTCTCTATGCAAGAGCTCCCTTGAGGCAGGGGCTGGGTGTGTTAAAGGCACTGGCCTGAGCTCCTCTCTGGAGTCCCTCCTCACAGCAACTGACTGGCAATGAGCTGGCAGAACCATGGTGGATCTCAGACCAGTGTCACACACTTGGAGAGAGCTCACTGTAGCTGAACCTACAAGTCAGAGTAAAGTGACCTGGACTGCTGCCTCAGGAGGAGGTTCTCATGCTGACTGCCCTGACAGTTCCAGAGGCTGCTCTTGTTCATTACAGCATTACCAGACGCTGGCGTGCTAGTGCTGTTCTCTTATGCATCATGGTCCAAATCTGGCCTTGGACACTCAAAGTATCCTTCTCCCTTCCTCCACAGGTGATCCCTGCTCACTGTATCTTTGCCAGTAACACATCTGCCCTCCCGATCAGCAAAATTGCTGCCGTTAGCAAGAGGCCGGAGAAGGTGAGTGCCTGGAGCCGTGGGCCTGCTCTGGGTCTGCTCTGTGCTGAGCAGCTAGGCATCAGCCTGGGCAGCCTTGATACCGTGGGGAAGTGCTTCCCCTGGCTTGAGGAATGTGTTTTGCCTGCCTGCGGCCACCAGGCTGCCCAAAATGCCAGCCAGAGCGAGCATGTCCCATGGAAGGGGTGGTCCCGTGGCAGCCTCCTTGAGATATGTGGGAAGGAGAGGCAGTAGCAGCTTCGGAGAAGGGAAGGGAAGCTCTAGAGCTCTGTCAGAAAGKGCTAGAGAAATGCCACTCTGCAGGTGTCTTCAGATGCTTCCCTAAATCCCTGCATCTCCTACAAGGATCTCAGTCTATCCAGGGCAGTTAACTGCCTCTGGTGCTTATTCTCCTGTAGGAGATCCGTGGACGCATGTAGAAGCTATAGGATAAAAATGCATGTCCTAGCTGTTAGAGGTACTTGTGACCTTCACAAGACTCTCTATGCTTTGCTGTTCAGATCATAGTTGCATCTGAAATGCAAGGTGTCTTATCTATTCACACTTGCAAGTAGCATCCTCTTGCTGGACAAACTGCCCATGTTATACCCATTTATGGGGAAGTTAGTAGGAAATCAGTTAACTACTGTATTTTCTTTCAGCACTTTTGCAATTTGAAAGATTTCTGCAAGGTTTCTCTAACCTGGGTAGATCTTAGAGCCAAGCGTAGCTTCCGGGAAGCATGAAGGTCACATCTTGCTTGCATGGCTGTGCTAGGAAGATCAGGTATCTGTATTTAAATGTGGCTGAGTGATAGTGCAGCATGKTGAAGTCTCACGGCCTGTGCTGGTCTCCTTCCTCCTGCGCCAGGGCGCTTGACTTTCCCAGATGCCTTGCTCTGATTTAGCCCTCCGTTCCTCCCTAGGTGGTGGGGATGCACTACTTCTCCCCCGTCGACAGAATGCAGCTGCTGGAAATCATCACCACAGACAAAACATCCCAGGACACAGCTGCCTCTGCTGTTGCTGTTGGGCTCAAACAGGGCAAGATTGTCATCGTGGTAAAGGTGAGGGCTGCCCGAATAGGAGCCAGGTTGCTAAAGGGTCAGTCTTGTGTGTTGCAGTGAGGATATTGTAGAGGCTGATAGAGGATTGGTGCCTAGATGGTCCCTCTGAAGGCTGAGGTCTCGCATGGCGTCTGAGAACAGTCTGGGCAGGAGTCTTAACTGCCTTGTCTACTGAGCAGCAGAAATAGAGGGAGCTGTGAGCTGTAATGCTGCTCTCCAGAGTGAAATCTCACGTGAGAGGGAGGSTGGACATCCATGTGCACGTGCCAGGGAAGAGCTGCACAAAGCACAGGGAGAGGACTGAGCACAGCAGGTCGGGAACCAGGTGGCCTCTAGGAAGAGGCAGCAAAGCACAAAGCCATGGCTTGTGTCTGGCTCACGTGTCTGGTTACATTGGCTGGGTGAAAGTGCCCTGAGTGTCTCTATAGGCCAGTGGAGGTACAGTGTGTSTCTAATCCTCCCTCCCAATTTAGATTTGTCCTGAATGGCAGTTTACAGCTAATTTGTCTCTTCCTGACTCACTGGGCAATGTCAGCAGGTGAAACAACAGGTGAATGCTTGTTTCATTCCTGCCAAGCACCCTTTACCCCAGGCAGCCTTTTGGGCTTGGTGTGAAGCAAGGGGGTTTCTGCAGCCTCCCAGGGACCTGCAGGCTCTATTTTAAACAAAAACACTCTGGGGACTTCCAGAGATTAAAGTTATGAAAGTCCCCAAATCTGGTGAGCCTAGCAGCTAAAAGGAGTCAATTCCATACCATGTAAAACAAGTCAGTGTCTGCTTGTCRCTGCCTGAACTGCAGCCCAGCTCAGGCTGGGAAGCAGTTCCTGTGTGATCAGTAAAGGCTGTGTTCGTGATATTTGGACTTAMTGTCTTCCTGTTGCTCTTTTCTGCCCTAGGACGGGCCTGGTTTCTATACCACCMGGTGCCTGGGGCCAATGCTGACAGAGGTAGTCCGAGTTCTCCAGGTGGGTATTCAGGCAGCCGCTGAGCGTCCAGCAAACCCCTTGTCCTCGGGTGCTGCTTGGGGCCATGTGCAGCCAGCCCCATCTCTTCCCAGGGCTGTCAGGAGGCTCAGCTGGATGGCTCTCACATGCAGTGCTAGCTGTGAAAACATCCAGGCTACGTGCGAGGCAGGGGCTGAGTTGCAGTTACGTGGATGCCCCTTTGTGCTGCRTGACGTGTGAAACAGGCACTGCCTGTCCACAAGGCAGCCCTCCCTGAGCCTCAAGCTGCCTTCCCTGGCAAGGCAGCCGGGTCTGCAAAGCAGAGAGCAGTGATTTCAAAGAGCACCTCGTGGAGCAGAGCCCTGTCCCGGCCCGGGCGTGGTGCCAGCTGTAAGAAACTTTCATCCCACTTTGTCAGCAAGTGGCCGGGGCCACCAGCCCCAATTTCCACAAGTGGCCCGGATAGGGGAGGCCCCTCATCCAGGCACATGTTACCGCTTGTGCTGCTGTTTCTGCAGGAGGGCGTCGATCCAAAGAAATTGGACGCCGTCTCCACGGCCTTCGGCTTCCCTGTGGGTGCCGTCACGCTCATTGATGAAGTGGGTGTGGATGTGGCCGCGCATGTGGCCGAAGACCTCGGCAAGGCCTTTGGCGAGCGCTTTGGAGGAGGCAGCACCGAGGTGTTGAAGGCCATGTTGGAAAAGGGCTTCCTAGGTGAGACACGGGGCTGAGTTAAACCTTCCCCGAGGGAAGAGTACTAGCATCCATCTGACTCCTCCGCCTTGGGCGAGGGAGAGGTCAGAGCAACAGTCCTGGGAATGTCCTGGCGAGAGTCCTCTCAACTGTGCCCTGGGTACACGCTGCGCCGTGGGCAGAGCTTCCCTTGCAGGAACGGCTGCGTCAGGCAAAGATGCCGCCCCGGGCCGAGGCAGCAGACGTGACGCTCTGTGCARCCCCTTCGTTAAACCTGCCCGAACCCTCTGGGCCACGGGCAGGGAATGGGAAAGGGGCTYGAGTGAAGCGTGCTCCAAGCTGAGGTTTAGCAGCTGTAACTCTGATTTACCCTTGAAGCAGACGTTGCCTCTGGCTGAACCTGGCAGCGAGGGTTACTCRGGAGATCTTGTCATCTCTGCCCTTCCCTCTCCAGCGTGAAAAGGGACTGTGCCTTTTTGCTGCTGTACCATGGAAGCAGTGACAGTTTTTTGGCAATTGTGTGTCCCTAGCAAAGGCRTTTGGGCCGGCCCAGTCGCAGCTTCTTGCTAAGGAGTCAGAGGGACAGTCTCCCTCCCGCCGTGTCCTTGGTGAGGCAGCAAACAGCTTTGCTTTGAAATGCAGAGAAGCTGCCTGTGCTGGGAGGATCTGCCTGTGCTAACAGAAGTGTAAGAAAAGCTCAGAGGCCAATGTGAAAGGAAAGCTCCACGGCAGTGACCTAGCAGGCGAGACACGTAGCAGGATGTAAACGTCTCCCGTCTTTTTCCCTGGCAGGCCGCAAGGCAGGAAAAGGCTTTTACGTTTACCAGGAGGGGGTGAAGAACAAGAGTGTGAACTCACCCGTGGAAGAGCTCTTGAAACGGTTCAAGTTGCAAGGCAAGCCCGAAGTGTAAGTAACCGCACGAGCYGAGCCGTGGGGCAGCCGGGCTCCTACCCCTGCTCCTGGCTCCGAGCGGCAGCGGGAGGGCCCCCCCAGGCAGCAGTGGAGTAAGCAGCGAGTCRGTGTGGATGGCTTTGATGGTCCCARCTGGCATACACTGGGGCTGTCTCTCGGGTCTGCAGAGCCTGTGYTAGCAGGGACGTGGATCTGCCTGAACTGACCAGCACTCACTCGAGTACCTCCGCAGACTGCTTCCCTGGGGTGGAAGGAGGGGGTTGTGCAGAGCCTGCCCCTCCCTCCAGGTTCCCTGACCTTCCTGGTGTCGCGCTCGTTGGACAGCCTGGCACAGAAGGGTCCTTTGGGGCAGTTACTGTTTGCCATGATCGAGTCCTTGCTGCTTTACTCGCCTGTCTTGGGTTGCAACACAGAGCTTAGTAGTTCATAGCTCCTGAATCTAGGGAGAGTCGCAGCGAGCAGCAATTCCTCCTCTTCCCTGTCCTCCCTTGTTCTTGGCACTGTCCCCCTTCTCTGCTGGCTTTGCATGTTCCTCCCTTCAAATGCCCTGTTTCCTTCAGAGTCACAACGAGTGTTTCCTTCCAGCTGCACCGATGAGGACATCCAGATGCGCTTCGTGACCAGGTTTGTGAACGAGGCCGTGCTGTGCCTGCAGGAAGGGATCCTCAGCAACCCCGTGGAGGGGGATATGGGTGCAGTGTTTGGCCTGGGCTTCCCGCCRTACCTGGGAGGTGAGTGGGATCGACTGGGGTGCTTGTGAGGCCACGCGATTTGGGTCCAAAGAGGGGTGGTGCTCGTGCCTAGCAGGCTGTAGCCACCAGGCGTAAGCAGTCTTTAAGGCCAGGATTGGACTGTGGCTCGTGTCCAAGCTGAGGATCCTTCTCTCCGATAAAGCCCGAGTCAGATGTGTTGTTTCGGCCTGGCCAGCCTCGCAGGAGGCACCTCGGACTGGGCTGCAGTCTGGCTGGGTGAACCTGGCCATGGTCTGGGCGGTGCATGAGGCACAAGCTGAGGTTTGGGTCACAGTTGAAGGGGACTTGGTCAGGGGCTCGTTCTGTTACCGGGTACTCCACATTCATTTACCTTCCCTAAGCAAGCCCAAACTCGGAGACAAATCCCCGCTGCTCTGTGCTGTAGCTGGTCTCCCACCATGTGCACGCCAGGCTTGTGTCACCCCAGCCTCAGGGTGTCCTCGTGGCTTTGCTGCTGCCKTTGGAACGGGTGTTTTGGACCAGACCAGAGCAGCTGCCTTGGCTCACGCAGGGTGCCAGTCAAGGTGGCAGCACCTCCCTGTGTCCCTCGGAGCTGGCGTCGCACTCGGAAGGGCAGGATGCAGAGCCCCTGCTTCCCACTGGGACCAGGGTCATGCAGTCACTGGGACTGTCCCCAAGGCTGTCCCTGTAGTGTGGAACAGGGGTCTTCTGCCGCTCACCCAGGGGTTGGACTCCCTTCTGCCGGTGGCTGGATCACATGAATCCAGTGTTTTCATCCTTCCAAGCCCCTCGGAAGCCAGAGCCCTATCCCGACTTCCTCCSTGTGTCCCTGCAGGTCCCTTCAGGTTCACGGACTCGTTCGGAGCCAGGCAGGTGGTGGACAAGATGCGCAAGTACGAGGCCGTCTACGGCAGCCAGTTCACGCCGTGCCAGCTGCTCCTGGACTATGCCAAGGACCCGGGCAAGAAGTTTCACCCCTGAGAGCGGCCCCAGGCCTCCTGCCCGCGACGCGACGCCAGCCCCAGCTGGGCGCCCGGCCCCCCAGGGCCCCCCATTTTCTGTGGGTTCGTGTGCACCGTCCCGGGGCCGGGAGGAGGGAAGCGCTGGACTGCCCTGTGCCTTGCACTCGTTTCAAGTGCCTTACGAGCTCCCGGCCGTGGGGCCCTTCCGTCCGCTTCCAGCGCTCCGTGCTGGAAGGGAGAAATTCTTCTGCCTTCACCATTATGTTGCACGTGGCAGAGAGCCTGGCACGCCCGGCAGCRCCCGTGTCCCCGCCAGGGCTGCCCCGGAGGCCTTGCTTTCCATAACCTTCCACAATAAACCCTCCTCTCCTGCGCTTGGACTCCATGCCTGCCTCTCCTCCTGCCTCTCTAGCCCCCCAGCCCCTCAGTGGAACCCCTCAGCGTGCCCATAAAGCCTTTGGGCACCCCGGGGGCTCCTCCTGCCGTGTTGGAGCCGGCCGTGCCCGCGGAGCAGCGCGGGGCGYGCTGCAGAGGGCGGGAGAGGCAGCGCGGGGCCAGAACAAAGCCCCGCTCCGTCGGCGCCGCCACCCCTCCGCGCCCGCGCGCGGAGCCGCCGGCGCTTTTGTGTGGCCCCGAGCGCTGCCCCCGGGGTGAGCCCGGCAGATGGGCCCTCCGCTAATTGCAAATCAAGCAGCCCCAGGCCAGCAGGGTCCCGCTCGGGGAGCGCTCGCGTTGRGCTAAAAGCCTCTCACTCCCCGCACATCTGTCACTGCGGGTAGGGCGGCCTCCCCGGCGGCCTCCCCCCTGCCCGGGCCGCCCCTCCGCCGCCTCCCGCCGCTCTGGGCAGCCCCATGGGACAYGGGCACCGCTGCCCTGGGCGCGTCCTGGGGCTCGAGGACTGTCATCAYTCCCTACCCTGAGCCATGGACACACGGGTGTCTTTCCATCCTGCCATGATTCCCAAGGAAGGGGTATCTCCAGCACCTCGTTTTCTCCATATGTTTATTACGCTAATCCACAAGGATTAAGTTAAACCAGTCAAAGCAAACTTCGATGATTTTCCAGCCCTTTGGGGCCAAAATGACCGTCCAGTGTTAAAAGAGAGGAGGGAATGGGGCAAGAGRACCCAGCTCCCTGTGAGGAGGAGCGAGCGGCCGTGGAGGACAAGGGCCGAGCAGGAGGAGAGCGCGGGGTGGCAGCGCCGTTGGAGGGGGCACCGCGCGGCGGGGGKACGGGGCAGCCCGCGGGGCGGGGAAGGACCGGTCCCAAGGCCTCCGTGTGGCGGAGCTCTAGATCTTGGGCCGCCAGCCCTTGATGAACTGCATGATCTTCTTCACCTGGAGCTTGGTGAGGCGGAAGTCGTCGGCCAGGATCTCCTCGCTGAGCTGCACGAAGATGCTGCCGTCGATGCGCTCGCGCGCGAAGAAGCTCACCACGTCCTCGGAGAGGCCGATGAAGCGCAGGCACTTGGAGACCTCCTCGAGCGAGAGCGCCGAGAGGTCGGCGGGCGGCAGCCAGGGCGAGCCGTCGCCACCGGGCCGGGGGGCGGCCGCGGGCGCCCCCGCCTCGCCGCGCGCCGCGGGCGGCACCTCGATGACGCCCTGCGTGAGGTAGACGCGGGTGACGCCGCCCTCGGCGCCCCGCACGATGGTGGGCGAGAGCGGCGCCGCGCCGCGGATCACGACGTTGTCGCCCTCGAAGGCCGCGGGCGCCTCCGAGGGCTCCGGCGAGGAGCGGGACGGAGCCRCCGCTGCCGCCGCCGCCTTGGGCCACTCCAGCCCCTCGAGCCACTCGGCGGCGGTGGGGCTGGCGAAGGGGTTGAGCGCCCC
>PTEX01000389.1:82457-122196 GCA_003342815.1 Eudromia elegans
GGACCCGAGAGCAGCACGGGTGGGAAGGAGCCCGGACCGGACCGGGACACGGACACGGACCCGGACCCGGGCATGGAACTCGAACCGGACACGGACCCGGACCTGGGAGCAGCACGGGTGGGAAGGGGCCTGGACYGGACCGGGACACGGACACGGGCATGGAGCTCAACACGGACACGGACACGGATCTGGACCTGGGAGCAGCACGGGTGGGAAGGAGCCCGGACCGGGACACGGACACGGGCATGGAGCTCGACCTGGACACAGACACGGACCTGGGCACGGAACCGGGAGCAGTGCGGGTGGGAAGGAGCCCGGACTGGACCAAGACACGAACCCAGACCCGGGCATGGAACTTGAACCAGACCAGGACTCGAACCCGGGCATGGAACCAGGAGTAGCGCAGGTGGGAAGGAGCCCGGAGCAGGACACAGAGCCAGACATGGACCCCAAGCTGGACACGGACCCGGGAGCAGCGCGGGTGGGAAGGGACCCGGGCCAGACCAGGAGACGGACCTGGACCTGGGCACCAATCCCAAGTCGGACATAGACCCAGACACGGAGTTGGACACGGACCCCGAGCCGGACACGGACCCAGGCACGGACATGGACCTAGACCCAGACTCCGACCTAAAACCCAACTCAGACTCTAATCTGGACCCGGATCCAGATTCCAAACCAAAACCCGACCCAGTCYCAGACTCAGATCCAGACTCCGACCTAAACCCCCACTTGGACCCAGACCTCCAAACCAGATCCCCGACCTAAACCTGGTATCAGATCCGGATCCAGACTCTGACCCCAACCAGACAGATTTGAACCCAAACCTAGACCTCAGTCCAGACCCCAACCCTCACCTGGGCTTGGATCCAAATCCTAATCCGGACCTCAATCCTGCCCTGGACCCAGAACCGGACTCAAACCCTAACCCAAACCCAACCTCGACCCAGATCCGGATCTGAACCCCGACCCAGCCCTGGACCTGGACCCTGACCCGAACCCAGACCCTGATGCAGACCCAGTTGCAGACTCCAACCAGACATGGATTGAGGCCCAGATGTGGAACTGGATCCTGATCTGGACATGGACACAGACCTGAACCCCAGCCCGGATCCAGACCCAGCCCCTGAGCTGGGGCTGCTGCCCCCAGGGCCGCAGCAGCCCCGGAGCGGTGCCAGGGTGGGCGCCGGTCCCGGTCCCGCAGCCCCRGAGCGGGGCGGGCGCCAGGATGTGGCCCGGAAGGCACTGAGCACCTCCTGGCTCCGCTTCCCAACGCCTCCCCATGGAGAAGGGGCGGCCACRGGAGCCTCGGGGGCAGCGGGACGCGCTCCCCGTCACTGCCGACCCCCRSCCACGGGCACCAGGAGCCGCGGGCGACCCCAGGAGAGCGGGGAGCCGCCAGGCACCGGCCACGGCCCCGGAGCGCGACGCGGGACGTGCGGGGACCCGGCAAGCAACGGATGCAAGTTTAGAAAAGCCTTTATTTGCTCTTGGAACCACCAAGACCGGGACAGTGATCGGTTTGTACAGTTCGATACAAGTAAGTGGTACAAAAGAAACGTGCTTTAAATAAAACGCTGGAGTGGAGTAGCAAAAATATTAAAAGGTTAAGTAGAAACGAACAAACAGAGAAGCGGGGGGCGCGGGGGAGCCCCGGGGCCGTGTCCGGCGGCCCGGCCGCGCGCGGGGCGGCTGCACGGGGCCTCGGCGCCGCTTTAACGGGGCCACGGGGAGCGGCTCCTGCTCGGGGGCGGCCCCGGGGGCTCGCAGGGACCGGGGACACAGGAAGAGCACGAGACCGTCCAGAAACGCTGCGGTTTATTGAGGAGCTCGGGGGAAAGGCAGCGGCCCCGCGGCGGCCGCTACAGAGGATCCCGACGCGTTTACAGGAGCCGAGCGCCCCCCGCGCCCGCGCGCGGAACGGGAGGCGGCCCCGACGCCGCGTTGCTCCACGTCGCTCCGCGTCGCTCCGCGCTGCTCCGTGTGTGCCGCGTTTCCCTTTGGACACCGTCACGAAGCGCAGGTCTCGCAGGCGGCGGCCGGGCCGAGCGCAGCGCCCAGCCGGGACCGCGGGGCCACGTCAGCGAAGTCCYGACACCCGCGGCAGGCGGGACGAGGAGGCCAAGAGCCCCGTGGCACCCTCGGCACTGCGGGAGCGCCAGCGGCAGCTACAGGCGTCCGGGGCAGAAAGGTCCAAGGGGCGCGGGGCGCCCAGCAGGCGCCTGCCCACGGCCGCGCTGGGCTCTGCGCTCCCCGGGGCTCCGGCGGCGCCCGCGGCCGAGGGGCAGGAGCGGCGCCCGGCACGGGGCTCTGAGGAGCTCCCGGCGCTGCTGCCGCTCTGGGGACGCCGCGTTATACTCAGACACACAGACAACCACATCACCCTCCATAGAGAACTAGTGCATGCAAGTAACTCGTCCATAGCGTAAAACCCGAGGGCTGGGCGGGAGAGGAGCTTTAACTAGCCGACGGCGGCGGGGGAGGTTAGTAGGTATCGTCAACAGTCCATCTGGAAAGCTAAAATCAGTGCTTCGGAGTAAGTTTCCTTTTGGGCAAACACACCGCGTTGCCATCCTTTTAATTAGCACATCACACCATGAGGGGGAGCAAATGAAAGCGGCATGCAGGCAGAGGGGCCGGGCGGGAAGGGGCCGGGCAGCACAGGGAGAGGCGGGCGGAGGGGCCGCTGCTGCTTCGCTGCCACCACCCTTTGTCCTCGATGCATCACAAGAGGGGACGGGGACACCGGAGCGGGGCCGCTGCGGCTCCCCCGGCCAGGGGAGACAACAACAGCAACGAAAACACAAGTTCCTTTCCACATAAGGCACAGGACAAAAGAAACCCCTTGCACAAACTCAAGGCGAAAATGAGTGTTTTTTCCTGGCTCTTTTGCTGATGCATCTAGAGAAGATGGGGACTCAAGCACATTATCCAGGACAGAAAATTCCACTGTTGTACAAAATAAATTGTTAATTCTAACTTTTATTCTTATACAATTTGCAGARTAGAGTTGAGTATGATTGCTATATGTTTTAATGTCAGGAAGAACGGGACTATAATACAACCAAAACGTAGTGGTAAGTTGAGCAGGAACATTTAAAAAAAAAAAATGAAGTCACGGACATGATTCTTCCTATACATGTTGTTGAGAAAATTATAGTATACGCAAGCTGTCCTAAACAGAAAGACCAAGGGAGACAGCAGCTTGTTAAAATGAGGAACAAAACATCGGTTTAAGGTTAAAAACGGGCAGAGTGGTTTGTTTTGCAGCGAGAAAAAAGGGGCGGTGGATGGCGATTGGTGATAGAGGAGAGGTTCAGCAGCACTTGCTCTTCCAGCCCGTCACCCCACCGCCACTGCTGATATCTACATTTTCGCTGTTGGGCTCTTTTACAGGGGTCTGCAACGAAACAAGGGCACAGGTTAGCGAACTCGCGCAGCGCCCGGCGGGGGAGCTCCGCACGCGGCACTGCGGCCGCAGGGAGACGGCGCCCGGAGGCCCACGCACAGACTGCGGGCGGCCACGGCCACGAGCAGGGCCAGCAAGGGCAGGGCTCTCCTTCTGTCCTGAGGTCAACAACTAGGGACCCGGAACAACCTTTCGTCCTTGGCCACCCGAGGCACCAGAACGGCTCCGATGTGGCTCCGGAGCTGGTGCACACACGGCCAGGGTGAGCAAACCAGAGCGCACAACCAGCACAGCACGCTGCTACCCCACGTGGACCAGAGACCTCAGAGAAACGCCACGGTCTTTAACGGATAAAGACGGGCTCCTCGCAGCCAGCCCGGCGCACGGACAGGCCGCTCTRCGTCACGGGACGCACACTTGGTCGGACCGGAGCAAAACTGGAAGCCGCGTGGTTTGGATCAGCTGCTCCCGTCTATTCTGAGCTGTTGTGACACCAATGCACACACTGACCAGCCTGCTGCGGCTTAGCACCTCATTCCTTTTCTTACTCTCCTTCATGACCACCAAGCAACAGCAACGCTCCCCTCTCTTTCATGCGAGCACGGGGAGGCCCAAAGTGAAACTTCAAAGGTCCAAAGGACTGGCTGAGAGCTGCGATCCATCGGATTTGCATCTGTTTTCATCTAATTTCTCCCACTGATCAAGCAGCAAGTCAAGATGGTGACCGCAAACAAGGAGCTGTTGAGCAGGTCTATATTTAAAAAGGGTGCAAAAAGACTTGGCCTTGACCTTGCACTAAGCTTCTCACCAATGCTGGTGCAGGGGAGGAGCAGAAGACAGAAAGGAAGGTGAGGCCCCTGCACAGGCAGCGACAGCCACAGAGCAGTGTCCTGAGGAGCGACCCAGGCCCCCAGCCCTGCGGGCTTCCAGTGCCAGCACCCAGCACCCACAAAACATGGGGGCTGCAAGAGGCTTCCAGTGCCAGCAGCCACAAAACACGGGGGCTGCAAGAGCTGATCATCAAAAACGGGGTAGGAAGCGACCGATCTGCTCCATCTGCYCCCTGTATGCAAACCCATCCCGACAGATACTGAGAGCTTTCCAAGGACACCGAGTACTGGCAGGGATGGCTGAAGGCGTAACTACTAAACCAGCAAGACTGAGTGGCAAAAGAGGGAGAAAGGCAGAGGTTCCTTCAGTTAMGGAAAGCATCAGCACAGGGTTCAACACCTATGCAAGGCAACGAGGCACACCGGAAGCAAAGGTCACATTTTAAAAGAGCAAATTTCAGTGTAAGCTACAGAACAGCTCACGGAAGACCTGTAGTTTCTCCACCACTGCAAGGTTTAAAGCTGTGTTCAACACAAAGGGACTTTATAGTCACTAGAGACATTCGAGGAGGCCCCGTGAGCCACCTCACAGCCAACCTGCCGGAACACAGCAAAGCCGGCGYGCCGTGATTCCCGGGATCCGACCCYAGCCACCCCRGACAAGCTGCCAACATCACGTTCCCTGTCTACACAGCAGAAAGGAAAGGTGGGAGAGGAAGGAGAGCTCCCTCCTAGATGGATTYAAGATTGAATTAACTCCAAGTCAGCTACGACACAGCTATGAGTTTAAGAAAGCACAACAACCAGCATAGATTCCTTGGCTCTCTGATGTTTGTTACTCCCTCTGTAATACTGAAGCATCAAATACGTATCTGTAGCTTCAACCACSCAATATTCCTCCTTCAAGAACTTGCTGATCTGGAGGCAGCAAAATAAGAAGCTGCAATAACTCAGGTCAGTTTTGAAGGCACGAGCAGCTGAAGTTTTAGGTTACTTTTGAAAATGCTCAGACAGACAGAAGCTGCAGGCACTTACCTTTCGGAGAATGTCTTCTGCTAATGTGAGGAATGCCTTCTCAATGTTTATATTTGCTTTTGCACTAGTTTCGAAAAACCTAATACCATGCTCCCTAGCAATCTAAACAAAAAAGGAGAAAAGGCAGAAGGTTAGCATCACTGCAGAGTCACCACACTGGTGCAGCTGTAATTTTGAAGCGGCAAAATTCACGAGAATATCATATTCTTCTAGGGCAGCAGACAGGAGATGAAGTCAGGCAAACTGTCACAATAGAAGACTCRGAGCTTAATGATGAAAGGACATCAATAGAAGTGTGCTAAATTGCAAGTCGATGTCTGGACATGAGGAGATGAGCAGCATACAAACCTGTCCCATGGTGAGCAATTTAATAAAGGGACATTGCAAAATTTTAGCTACCAAAGAAAGCAGACACTGCAGCCAAATTCCTTCCATTTGTGGCAGCCGTTCACAATGCAACTGCTGAGGAAACATTCCCTGGATTTACCAACCRTCAGCAAATCCAGCTATTCTGTTGGTTCTCTGGCCTATCCCACCGTGGCTCCTAAACTACCTGGCGACGTCAGGAAGTTCTRGCACCCATTTGCTTGCTTTGACAAGCAAGTTCTTGTCCGACACTCACCTGTTCTCCTTTTGCTTTAGGGACAACCCTTTTATCCTCCATGTCGCACTTGTTTCCTAACAGCATCCTCTCCACATCTTCGTTGGCATGCTAAAACGAGAGCAGGAGACGGGCTTACACACTCGGCCCCTCCAAGAGGCAGCAAACACCTCCTTTGCCTTTGTAAGGAAGGGCTGTTTGAAGCCCAGTCTGATGTTTGCAGGTCTAGCTGACCTGCCCTTTCCCAGATCCCAACACAAAGGCTGCTAGAAGTCATTCTTCGGGCAGGACCTTTCAACCAAAGGGTTCATCTCCTGCCAGTGGAGCGGGACAAGAGCTACAGCTCTGAGAAAGCTCCACTGCCACCCCAGCACTAGTCACCTTTCCCSCTCCGTTCTGTTCTTGCAGTCTTTGTGGGAAGTCTGCCTTTGCAACAAGGGTTAARTCCCGTTGTGCAACCTGGACTCTTCCAGTGAGGGACATCAATCTATCAGACGTTGTGTAAGCCTTAACCAGCGGCCTGGGAAAAGATTCAGCCTCCTGCGTCACACACCGAGGCGCCAGGTTTCACGGGCTCTAGCCAAGCAYGTCTACAGAAACGATGCTGGGAATGCCAAAGCACCACGGGGCAACAAGAGAGCCCAAGTCTGAAGCTGCCAGCAATCACATGCAGGTGTTGAAGTGGCTCTGCCTGGCAGTAGTTTTAGTGTCTTGCTGCTCAAGGGGTCCTTTGTGTAGTGCAGACGAGCAAGTTGCCTTAAAAACTGCAGCTATGCTTTGAATCACCACAAAGSCAAATAACTAAGCTAGCCAGGAGGCCTCTCACCTCTATTTTGTTTARTTTCAGAGGAGTTACTGGGCTAAATAACAAAGGGAAATTAGAGATCTAGCATCGCTCTGTTCCTCTCTGTTGAGAGCATCAGAGTGAGACTGTGTGTCAGCTTTGAGTCTTTGGAGCTTACTGCACAGCAGCTCACGGAGAAGCTGGCAGCAGGATCGTGCCATGAAAAGAGACTCAGGCCATGTGCTGAGCACACACGGATGGGGCATCCCAGCGGGAAAATCAGCAGAAAGCCCCAGCCCAAAGCACTGCTTAAGCAGACAGCCCAACTGTTCCACAAGCTGACGCAGAGGCTTCTTGGGAAGCCTCATCCGCACGTTCACTGCAGCCTCAACGCTGCTCCCTGCTGCRGTGCAAACTGAGGAAGAGACCCAGGAATCACGATTGCTGCATCCAGTAGCACTCTGGAGAGCAAAAGGTGGCCAGAACTACCCCMTTTTGCAGGTCCAGCAGCCCTGTGAATATAGCATACCATTTGAGGGGATGGAGAGAATCACATCCA
Source organism: Eudromia elegans (assembly GCA_003342815.1). Lineage (NCBI taxonomy): Eukaryota > Metazoa > Chordata > Aves > Tinamiformes > Tinamidae > Eudromia > Eudromia elegans. The sequence goes on from PTEX01000389.1 coordinate 89,676, forward strand.
ATTATCTTTGAGGATTTACACGGCTTAAAGCGGTTACTCCTACGGGTGATCTGWTCCACGGGGGTGACTGCTTTGGGGGCTGCTCGGCTGTAGCAGCTCTTCTGGGAGCATCAATCCCTGCCACCGGAATCCTGTATCCCTTCCCTCCGAGTGTTCTCCAGCACAGAAATTTATGTCGTTCACRTGTGGATGTGAACTCTGACATTTCAGCGCGGTGGCACCACGGCCGGAGCRCAGCAACGTCACTCTTGGTGCCACCGCCAAAGGGAGGCTGGAGGGAGGGCAGCAACACACAGGTCGGTCCAGAAGCAGCCTCCAACTCTCCACCTCAAATTATCCCCAGCACCTCCCGCCTGTGTCAAAAGAGCAGCTGTTCTCCCCAGCTGAGTCCAGAACAGCTCATGGCACCTTCTGCAGGTCACAACAGCTCCGGGTCTCGGATCCCGGGGACCCCACTCACCTCGTCTATGTTTCGGAGCCACTTGCTGATGTTCTCAAAGCTCTTGGCGTTGGTGATGTCGTACACTAGCATGATCCCCATGGCACCCCGGTAGTAGGAGGTGGTGATGGTGTGAAAGCGCTCCTGCCCCGCCGTGTCCCTGCCAAGAGAAGGGACAGGAGGGGACGTGAGGGGTGAGCGCAGCAGGAAGGCCAGCAGGAGCCGCGGGCATCTGTCAACACTCACAGAACAGAAAGGGCAGCGTCGGGTCCCCGGGCTTGTCCCGAGGACACAAAGGGCAGGCTCAGAATGACTCTCTTTTCTGTTTAACTTTAAAGAGKTTTTTTTGTTTGTTTGTTTTTAAAGACATTTATTTGAGGGTCAACTATACCAAAGGGAAGAGATTCCAGGCTGCCTAACTTGATTTACATGACCTAGGAGGCAAAAGATGAAACTGCCTGTGTGTGAACAGCAAACTGGGAAGTTATAGTAGAACATAAAGCTGGCATTAAGTTAGGATAGAAACTGGCTAATTTTCTTCTGTTTTTAAATAAAGTTATCACAAATAAGTTGCCAACTTGSAAAGGCAGTAGCCGCAGGGTCTAAYGAGGGCACAGGAAGACYCCCAMAGCAYTGCAGCCCGGGCGCGAGCYGCAGCCRGCACGGCGTCTGCRTAACCCTAGGGATGTCCCGCCTCCACAACGGGCTCCCTTTACAGCGCTGTTCTTCCAAAACAAACACGGGTCACCAACAACCTTTAAGTTGAACACAACCAGTGCCCAGCTCCAAGGGGCACCGCGCTGCGACAGCAAGAAAAAAGAACATGCTCTAAAGAAAATGCTGCACGTCATGAAACTCGGCACAGATTCCTTCACAACTGCAGCAAAACTCCTCCTTGCACTCAATTCCTCCTCCACAAGCCCTGCACCYACCTCCTACCTCATTCATTCTCCACTAACCTGCCTACACAGTGCAGAATACTGTCAGAAATGCMTTAAAATAYATATTTTTATATATAGAATATACGATATTCTGATTTCTCCCTTACTGTGAGCGTGGGGACTCAGGCTGATTTTACACAGTTCAGGTTTGGCAACACTGAGCCGTTACTCAGCTCTTGTCCTCACCCTGCTGCCTTCAGCCCCTTTCCTCGGTTAACTCCTCCGGTGTTTTTCTGGGAAGCAGGACCAAGCACGCGCCTGGAAAGGTCAGGCAGGCGGAACGCTAGTGACTGTATTTCTCTGCTCCTTAATGGTTCTCCCCATTCATTATTCAGAGATAACTCTTAATGGATCTGGTATTAGAGAGCTGATGGAAGCAGACACCCCAGGGGAAACGAGTTACGTTTTCAAACTGTCCAGGAAGGATGAATCCACCTCAATAAAYGGCATCAGAGGGCCGGGGACCGCCTCTTGTTTATTGTTTGGCTGCAAAATGATGGTAAAGAAGGTCGTCTTGCGTAAACAGGGAGAGCAGGGAGGGGAAAAGCACCAGGGAAGTGAAAAACCCATTATTCACTTGCCAGCATTCAAATGTGCCTACGTTACGTGATGTTAAAAGGGGAGGGAATCTCTGGGACAGCTCCCGCTGGGCCCGGCAGAGACCCCAAATCCTTGCAGCRCACGGGACGCTTAGGGAAGGCTGCAGCATGACAGAACACCCCAAGATTTTTAATAAAGTCCCACTCTATCCTCCAGTACCTTCAAAGACCCCACAGAGCACCCCAAGAGGCAGCACTGAATGCTGGAGGCTGCGCTGCCAGTACCAGCCCCACTCCAGCATTAGCAGTTGGGCAGAAGACCTTCCTGCCCACAGGAACATCCACAAGACGCTTCACGACTGGCAAGTTTCAGTTTTTCTACTGTTATTTTTCCTGGATAAATATTTTATATAGAAATCTATCCTAGGCCAATTGTCTCAAAGGCTGTCACTGGGAAACAAGCCAACTCTTCCACATTTTTGGGTAATAAAAAAATCAGTATCGTTGATCACATCGAGTCAGTGGAGGTGCGTGTGGCTCTAGGCGGACCTTTAGGGCCCTTGCAGATATGAGCGAATCCAACTGAGTCAGCACTCCACTTAGCTACAGAGSGGCAAGGTCATCTTTTCAGGCTTGCGTTCAGCTTCGTTTTCACATCCCAGCTCCCCTCTGGGATTCTTCCGTGGAGTTTCTAGCAGTTTGCCCAGACTCCAGACCCGAGCAGTGATGGGTCCTCTGCACACGACTGGCACAAGAGCTCTGAAGGACCTGGACGTCTCTTGTGCAGCAGCAGAACATCATGACAGCTTGTGAGTATCGCGAGCTTTTTGTTGTTGTTTCCAGCCTTATCCCCTCCACCTTCTTCTCCTTTCTCTAATTCACGCCTACTCCCCTGAACTAGTGCCTARTGTCCCACATCCTCACTGCAGGATTTCCAGGAAACTTAATGGCAACCATTGAGCTCAAACAGGGCTTCCTCCCGCCTTCGGCATCCTCCACCACTGCTATTTATGAAGATCCACACCGCTGCCTTTCAGTCTTCACTCCTGGTAAAAACCTGGAGCCGATTCCTGGGCGCTCCCACAAAAGCAGAGGTTTCCTCCGAATATCTTCTCGGCTTCCGGCTCTTCAGATCAGCCTCCTGAGATCGCTTCTGGCACCACATCTGTACACGTAGTGGTCACAAAGAGATGGCTCTTTGGGAATTCCCCTCCRGGCCCGTGTCGAGCTGCAGCCACCAAAGCCCTGCGCGACAGGGAGCTGCACGGCTGGGCTGTGGGAAGAGGGAAAAGCCCCTTCCCTGGGGCTCCCACCTTCCAGCCTTCTCTCGGCCGGAGACGTGAGSAGCAAACCAATCTCCACCTCCCGTTTCCAAGACCCTCATGTTTTTAAGAATCCCCTTCTGCAACCTGCAGGATCCCCTTCTTTTCACTTGTTCCTTCCAAAYCATCTATTCCACCYCTCTGCTCATCTAACTCGTCCTTTYTGAAGCACAGCAACTAAACTTGTGAGTTATATCAGACCGTGATGCTTGGTTCCCTGCCCACAGGAAACGATCTCGCCCATTGTATCAGGAAAAAATCGCTTCTRATTTTTCAATGGCTGCATTAATGCTACTAAGCTCGGTGAATTACAGGATGTCTTAGCTGTTCAGCTTCCATTTCAGAGCAATTGCATCCAAGTGCCTACAGTGTGTACGATATTGCATCCTCCACAGCTCAATTTTTAGCTCGATTACTCTACTCCTTGGAAGTGTTTCATCACTTGTACAATGCTAATATTATCTCCTTCTGGAGCAGGAATCCTTCTTACTTTGGCTCTTCCCTTTTCCCTCCCCTCTCTATGGCTGTTACTGAAGTATTTGTATCTGTATCTTCCTGCCAAATCCTGCACTAACCCCCCACCAAACGCTTTCCAGAGGGCATCCATGGGGTAGCATTAGCTTTMGGTCTCTGTGCTACTCGCTCCTCTGACTGCAGTTAGGAGAACCCACCACGGGCTGCTCCTTGTGCCACGGTGACTCGTCCTGCACAGGAGGAGCTCATTCCCAAGAGGCTGGTCCGAAGGCAGCATCCCCTCCTCCTCCTCGCAGCCCACGCACCAAGGTGAGACATGCCCAAGTTTCCTGCACGTGGACATGGCCCTGCTCGCTACCCAGCCCCACCAGCCTTCCCTGCATGTTTCCACGTGGGGCAATTTCACCCTAGCTCCAGCTTTGCTGGGCAGCAGCACTGCTTTTCCCAGCTCAAAACACAAGCTGTTTGCGAGCTCTGGGCAGGGTTAACTCGGCCGGCCCTTGCTTACTCTTACTTCTCTCCTGCGGATCCTAAAGGCCAAGGCGTGCCCGAGATATCTGCGCGTGTGCTTAGCAGCTCGCCTGCTTTTCAGGAAAGGAGCCGAGCGGGATCAGAGAGGGCTGCTCTTACCTGCCTSCCTGTGACCTCGCGGTGCTCTAGACAAGGTACAAGAGACGCTCCCCGTTCAAGAGAGCCCAAAATCTGCCCCAGCCAAAGCAGAGCAGGGGTTGGGGTTTCAAAGACACCACGGGCAGTGAAGCCCAGAGACCTGCTGGGTGGAGGAGAGCAGCTCCTGCACAGGACAGCAAACATTTAATGCACGGGCAACGGAGGGTTGCACGGATCAGCGAGAGGCAGCTTCATGCAGTAATTTTAAACAGAGAAAGGCTATCTCTATTGTTTTCTGCATAAGAAATACCTCTTTGGTTAGGTAGGTAMCGAATGTTATTTAGCCAGCTATTTAACAGTCCTTGCTGGTGTAGAAACCCTCCAAGGCTCCTGCTGCAAGCTACGGGCCTGCTGCTCAGCCATCACTCTGCCAGCGATGGTTCAGCAAGCCCAGGCCCTTTGCAAACACTGGTCAACCTTATGTAAAGAAACTCCTTCATAGGTGGAACATGGCTAAYGTACACCAAGGTCGTCAATGTACAAACTAGCTGTTAGCATTCAGGGAAGCGGCTGAAATTCACTATTGTGGAACAAAGATGAATGCGAGTGCTGAAAACCCCCTCGTGCTGGGTAACGATCTGAACTGCTAGGAGAAGACAAAGCTGCCTTTGCTTCCCAAGACGTGTGAAAACAAACCAGCTGGACAAGCAGCAAGAGAAGGGCTGCACTTCAGGGAGCTGAACTGGGGGCGTGGGACAGGCCCAGTTCTGGCACCCAGTAACACAGCTCACCCCGGGAGCGGGGCACAGTGATGCAGTCCCACAAACGGGCTGGGTTTTGGTGGTGGTGGGTGGCAGAGAGGAACACAATGGTGGCCATTCCTCTCTAAATTCTGAGCATTTACAGCCCACCTAAAGCATACCTGACGGACAAGTGCAACCGCAAGGCAGCCTGCACACGGAGCACCTCACCTCCTGTCCCTAACCGACAGGGAGCCTTTGCACGAAGCTCTTTGCAGAGCAGCTCTCCGAGCACTCTGCCCACGYCGCACGGAGAGGCTTTCAGAGGAGCTGCACGGCCACATCCCCACGCCGAGCCGGGAGGGCTCTGCCCCTGGAAGCACCAGGAGCAGCCCTGCCAGCGACTCACCAACGCCCAGGGCAAAGGGCTGCTGGAAACAGGGCGAGGTGCAGTTAAACACGTGAGGCTGCACAAGGGAGAGCATCCCATGCCGCACGCTGCGGCTCCGGCAGCCAGCACACCACTGCCGGGCAAACACACTCYGGGATAAAGCCCCACGTTTCTGACACAATGAGTACATACCATAGGAAATGCACTTGAAAGCCAATACTGGGGAGTGTTAATTTCCAAAGTGAAATTTCAAGCTGCCAGGAACAGGGAGGATGCAACTTTTGTAGAGCCACAAACCTCTTTTCACCTTTGCATCACTTAGAGGTTGCAACACTTAAAAATTCTAGTTAGAAACTCCATGACTGCCTATGAGGGCATCATCCCTCATCTGGGGTCACAGCAAGCTCCCCACRAAAAGACAGCAATTCCCTACGTGCTGCTTCACAACCTTTCTTGACTTAATCCCACCAACATATCTCACTTGGACAGTGGTTGTTTTGGAGTCCTATACCAGGAAACATACCTCAAAGATGACAAAATGCTGAGGAGTTTAGTGCCCAACAACTGGGAATAATCTATTCCAAGATACCTAGAGGCAAGAGCTTGGCAGTGCTCATTGATGTGGTACAAAATATGAATGTTGTGACAACATCTAACTATCAGAACTGCATGTTAGTACAATCCCCCTGAGAACCTGTATCTTAAGGTCTTCCAAAGGAGGAGAAAAAAATAAATAAAACTGACAGAGTTACTTGCCAAAGCTACACACGATGGGTATGTGCATGAGAACAAAACTCAGCTCGTGCAAACCCTCTGCACCTCTCCGAGCAAGCCAGCCCTGCGGCGCTGACGGCCTCCCTGCAGCTTGTCCGTCTCGCCTGCCGCAGTCTCGCCTGCCGCAGCCTCGCCATTCCACCACGCACACTCAGTTATCACACCGCACGAGGACCTCTCCCTAATGTTTAGTGCTAGACTTTGGTTTAGGTCRTTTCAGGGTTTTGTTCCACAACAGCAGCAGCCCCAGTGACTCCTCAGGGCAGCAGTATCACCCCGAACGCCTCTTCAGCCCCAACAGCCCCGTCTCTTCCTTCTTACCGCCCTGCTGCAGCTCCCAGCTTCTCTACAGGTCCCTTACTGCAGACATCACAGCCCAAACCCTGCCCCCGTGGACAGGCTACGCTCACAGCAACAGGAGAGGACCGTGTCAGAGTGACAGAAGTGGCAAGCTCAGCTCTGCCCTCAGAGCGAGCGCGCTCCGCGATACCTGCACGGGACTGCGCAGGGAGCCCAAACAGGAACGCGCATCGAGGAGGCACCGGAGCTGGGCCAAGGGGCTGGAAATGGACAGGACCTCCAGCTAGCCACGCACAAAGAGCCCAAGGACAGAGCTGGGCTGCACCACACGTTAGACTTTCCTACAGGAAAGGAGTCCTTGTGCCAACCAACTGGGAATACTGTCCACAGCTCCAGTTGTAAATCACAGACTACTGATACCCTCCTCCTTCCAAAGGGGAGGTGGGCCAACAGTCTGCACAAAGCAATGTTCCAGGACAGCAGTTATGCGGGGACACGGATCATCTCCATCCTTCTAGAGAAAAGACTGAGGCRAATGAGCAGAATCTAGGAAAACATCATGCCAGTTTAAACCACGTCAGACAGCCCTGGCCCTCCGTGGACCCCACAGTTTTACCATAGGGAGCTTTCCACACGTGGACTTTTACCACTCTTGGAGATCCACAGCACAGCTATGGAATGAYATCCCTGAACGCAGCCTCGGCAATCCCAGTGTCTCCTGAGATTCCACCTCGCTAAACCCATCTCCGAAAGGAGCCGTCCCAGGGGTGCCATCAAGCAGCTCTGCGGGGGTTTTACTCACCATATCTGGAGCTTGATCTTCTTTCCTTGTAATTCAACAGTTTTAATCTTGAAGTCTATCCCTGAAATAAATAAATACATAAGTAATTGGTATTTATTTACAAAAGACAAATCCACACCAAGCCAGAATCATTTCAGGCAAACAGCTCTTCCCTCCTCCYGTCAAACTGTCAGGCAAAGGAAGGGTGTCGGAAGGAGTCACAGCACACAGAGCTCCAAGCAACAGGCACGGGGCCTTGAAGCCTCTACGYGTCTTATTTTCCAAAAAGATGGGCCATCCTATTTTGCAGGTGCTCCAGAATTACTCTTTTAGTAACCTTTTTTTGCCTAATCCTTGTGCTCAGACACTATTTCAAAACTGCCCCTCCAAGAACGGTCGGACTTGGCAACCTCGTGTTCTCCCAAATGCTTCCTCAAGGTCAGTTTATCCAGTTCCATTTTTAAACTGAAATAACCAGGATCATATACACAAGGTTTGAAAACCAAACCGCTAAATGGCTAAGAGCCAACAAACCTACAAAACCACCCCCAAAAAAGCAGTTTAGTTCAAGTTTTACCGCTGTAATACTAGCTCAGCCTCCACAACAGAGGGAGTTATAAATAGCAATGGCCATTTGCCTACAAATACTTCCCAATGAGCTTGAGCAGCCTGGAAGAGTGGAGTTTTGCACAGCTCCCGGGACCAGTTCAGCTCAGGGCCTGTCTGAAGGACTCACCAGCCAAGTCTTTAGGGCTGCAGAGAAACGGACTGTAGAGAGGGGGAACTGCCAAGGACAGTAAGATAAATTTCAGGAAACAGTTTAAGAGGGATAACAGGGTTTAAAAAAAAAAAAGAAAAAAAGCAAACATGAAAGCATTTAAGATAATGCTACACTTTCAAATAAAAGTTTGAAGGGTTTCCTGTGCTTTACTGTAGTTCACACAGGCTAACAACAAGTTTTCTTCATTCTTCGGGGCTTCCCGTTCACTTCTGAGCTTCCTCCAAATGTCCAATCTCTGCTGTTGCTCCAGGCAACTGGCAAGGGCCTAGGACTGACCAAAATCTRAACTCGCAGAAACTATTCCCATCTTCCCTAGGTTCCTAGACTTCCAGCATCAAGACTTCAAAAAGTTCGTAGACCTCCTGATGAAGACAAAATAAAAGACAAAACAGGTTACTACCCAACCACCGAGAGCCAGTTTTGCCTGTCTGTAACACAGGGACTCTGGCCAGGCCAAAAGCCCCTCCAGAAGCTCCAGCACTGGCTCCCGCGTGGAAGACTCGGAGCTCTGGCAGAGGTGCCAGATGTGCCGTCACTCCCTCCGCAGCCTCCCGCCCCGGCAGCTCCAGGTGCGTGTTGTTAGACCAGCTATTCCTGGAAAGGGCAGGGTAAGAGCCAGGTGGGTAACAGCGCGTTTGCTCTATGGCTACGGCAGCAGCTCGATTAACAGGACTCAATTAGTATGACTCGAGTCACGTTCACTTTCTGATGAACACGCAGAGTTGTCTGGACTGCTTCTTCTACCTGCATCTGTCTCCAGCAATCCCTCGTCCTGGGCTATATTTTCCTAAGGTTCAGAAACACAACTGAATATTCCCCCCCAATTGCACCCCAAACAACTCAGCCACAGTGGATCTTTTCCAGTGGCTTCAACAGCCTCAGAGAGACATAAACCTGTATCTTCAGTGCTCACCTTGCTGGAAACGCCAGCCCAAGGGACACACCGGACCAGCTGGAAGGAGAAGTGACCTGCCTGCCATGTTTGYTAGAGTGAACAAATTTCAAACCAAAACAACAAGGAAGCACAACCAAAATCACCAGGTTAAAGCTAACAGCAAGAACTAACATACCTATTTAGCAGCACCAAGAACACACACTACAAAACCAGTGAGGAAACAAGATATCTCTCAGGGATCTTCAGAGGTGACAGTCAGGCCCGGTAAGCAGCCCTAAAAATAGTTTTTCTTTAAAAGCAAAAATGCAGCAGAAAGCCTGTGAGCAGCAGGAAAACAGGGTAGAATTGTGCAGCCAGAGCTGGAAGGGGTGAAATCAGATTTAACTCTAGGTCCATCTAACTCCTTTACACAGAGCCATGGGACTATGAGAACTCTAGCGTTGACATAACACATGTATACATACATATATATAAATAACTAGACTTCCTTAAGCTTGGCAAAGCTAATGCACAAGTTAAGCTCAGTAATTCCCTGGCTTGGGAATTAGTTTTAAAAGTTACTAATTTGTCCAGGGCACGATGCTCATCCAAAAGGACCCCCCGACCCCTTCCCAAACACATCAACAGAGCAGAATTAGCRGCTCTCCAAGTCACGGCAGTTCTTGCACACGGGTTTTAGGCACCAGGATGTTCATTTTACCAAGCATACGCAGGCAACACGTTCCCGACAAGCTAAGATGAAATACTTAGTAAGAACTCTTCTGCTGTCAACACACCTTCTCCTTTCAAAGACAGCCCACCATAAGCATCACAYGGGACATGAGGTTTCTGCTTTTAACTAAGYTTTTAGCAAGCTCATTTGCTATTTRSARCCTTCACAATATTTATTCTACCAAGTATTCACACTACAAGGAAYGAAGATACAACATTCCCAAGCACACTCAACATTTTAAGTGCACACACTATTTCCCAGGGGCTTTAACTGCACACAGGGGATGCTGAAGACCTCCCTTTGCATCCTCAAAATGGAGCAAAGTTTGGGGACTGGATCTGGGCTCAGCGGAACCGTGGTGCAAACATGTGGCTAGGAAGGGGTGTGAGGACAAGCTGCAAATGGGATTTGCTATCCGAGAGGAGGGCAGGGAGAGCAGCACACGCCGTGCCCGAGGTGACTCCCCTCCATGTGTTGCACCAACGCGGCACCAAGCTGCTGGAGCACTCCAKGCATCGGTTCTTTAGTTAGAAAGAACCCTCCCCAAAAAAACTTGCTTCAGTTCAAAAAACTGAACCTGTTTAGCTACTACTGTGACTTCTTAGCAAGCGATACAGGAGGAGCCAACCAACATACAAACTRCATTAGCAGTGCAGGCTCTTCAGAAGGAAATCCCAAGGCAGAAGCGGGCATCCAGAAATCCTTAGCGAACGTGGTCTGCAGTTCTTTGCATTCACATCTGTTGGCAAAAGCTTGAGGGAAAGCCCAAGTTGCAGCCCCAGCACAAGCCCCAGCTGCCAAGGAAGCAGCAGGAAGCTCCAGGCTGGTCAGGACAGGCCTCGATGGGCGCGTTCCTTCGTCCCAAGACTCAGCTTGCTCACCCTTGGGAGAGAGCACAGCCTTCACTTAGAGACACCAGAAAATTCCAGCRAATATAAATGCTTCGGAAAGCCAGGCTGTCCTGCTGTATTTTTTGTAGCTCAGTTCTTCCATGGATACAACAGGTAGATCTGCTGAACTACAAACTGAGGGCAAAAGAATCACTACAAGGAGTCACTGTACTCACTCCTGCTCGCTAAACAAGCCTGAAAGGGATTCCCAAAGCCCCCCAGGAGCCCTGAAAACCTCAGTTACTTGGTTTCACTTTAGCAATACTGAGAATCTGCAAATCCAGGTAAAGAGCAAACATGTAAAAATACATTTCTTTAAAGGATATTAAAGTAATGGTTCTTTAGATGCCAAGCAGCTTCTGTAAGCAGCTATTTATTCACTAGGAATCAAGGCTTACATGCCACTGGATTTTTCCCTTGCATCTACCCCAGCCAGGCGTTACATGCTCAGCTACTCGGGAAGGAACCAACTAAATCCTGGGGACCACAAGTGAACATGGAGCGATGCCAGCAGYGCTGGGTGCCGCACGTGGGTGCTGTGGGGCCTGACGCACACAAAGCCCYAGCGCTCCCAGGCTGGGTGTGAGCAGGAAACACCAGTTCTGCCCACAGCTCCGCGGGAAGGAGGACACGGAGCTGCCAAGGAGCTCCCCGCCGCTGGCTGCGGCGGCGCTGAGTCTGCCTTTAAACAGACTGTGTTCAACGCCATGAGCGGGTGGGCAGGCTGCTCTGCCTCTTTGAGGAGCAGTCTCGGCCTCGGCACGTTTCTGTCGGTTCTCCCGTGTATACGTGTATGCATACGCGACAGCTCCTTCCCTAGGGAAAGCCAGGCCTCATGAGGCTGCTCACACGGCTCTCAGGTCACTTTTATCTTYTCCGTTTCAACACAAAGAGCTGAGGCAGCACCCGGACAGTGGGTGCACAGAGGGAGCTAAGCTGTCTAGCAGAATTTGTCCTTTCTTTTGGAGTTTCCYTGACCTCACACTAATACCTGCAAGTGCATCAACTCCTGCAGCCAACTCCAGAAGCTGGAGAGACGTTATCCGTTAAAAGCAACAACCTCTGTGGAACAAGTCAAGAAGGAAGCACCTGCACAAGCACAAATGACTGTTCTTTTAAGGGCCACCACCTGCAAAGCTGTCACGGGTGCCCTCTGCCCCATCAGCCAGGTCATAGACACAGATGTTCAACAAAACTGGACCAAGAAGCTGCTCACTGGGCACAGCCCTAGTGACCATTAGGACTTTGGAGGGCTGAAAAAGACCCATTTTGCAGCACTGGAGGCACTTACACTCTGACCAGACTCCCTCTGCCACGGCTGGCTGCTTGCTGGGGACTTGGGTCTGGGAYATTGCACAGGTGCTGCCAGGGCTCCTCCGGTCTGCGGGGCTTTGAGGAGGTTATTCCTGAGGATCACCAAGAATGGGGGCAGGAGGTCGAGCACTGGTCACTCCTGACTGAGCTCAGACAGAAGGCAGAAAGGGACTGTGTCAGCAGGCAGGGACAGAACGAGGAATGCGGTGTTGAAACAAGTGGCAAAGAGGGAAGATGAGACAAACAGGCAGCAAAATGAGAACTAGGGAAAATCTGGGTTGGTTCCTCCTTGGGGCACCAGCCGAGGCACTCGGTGCTTTCTGTGCTTGTTTTTAAGCCATCACCTACAGGGGTGGATCACTGAGGCAAACTGGAACCACATGAATCCACAGGACGGGCCAAGAAGGACCTGGCCATAACCAGCACGACTGCTGGCACCCTTGGAGCGGTACAGCTCTCGGTTCTCAGCTGTTCTGCACCCTAGACGGACAGACTGCAACACCTCAGCTTGGACGCAAAGATGCTACATGGGACCATGTCAATGGTGTTAGTGAACTCGAGGTTTACAGGATCCTCCGTTCCTTCCTCAACCAGAGACCCAGTGWCTTCAGCAGAGAAGACAATTAAGAGGGTCAAGCACTATTCACCTCCAGTAAATCCATGCTGTCTCTTCCCAGYGGTCCTTCATATGCCCAGAAAAGGCTTCCGTGAGAACTTGCTCCAAGACTTTCCCTGAGACCAAAACCACACCGACTGACTGGTAGTTCCCTACATCACTCACCTGGTTCCTGCCGAAGCTGGGCATGACATTCATGTTGAAGATGGGCATTTTCCCGAGTTGTCCCTGACTTACTCTTTTCCACTCACTTCTAGTTTCTCTCCTTCCCTGAATGCTGCTTCCAAGGCCCAAGGACACAGGAGACGTTGGGCCTGAAGACCTTCWCAGCAAAGCAAAAGGAAGCACTGCGCAGCTCAGCTTTGTGCTCGCTCTCACTGGGACACTTACGGGCTCATAGCTTGTTTGCTGTGCAAAGCACAAATTCAGCGAGTTGCTGTGCAGTGGTATTTCCTCCTCTGTGCAGAGTGTTTGCTCATGTGGAGCACACCAGCTAGGGGAGCAACAAGATGGGACTCAGGCTTCCTGCCCCRGGAAGGTCCCAGTCATGGCAATCCAGCAGTTACAAAACACCAGAAGTTGCATTTAAGTAGCAAAACTTATCTTATACAAAGCTTTGCGTAGTGCACATTTACTTAACTCCAGTAGTATGACAAAGTTCTGCTTAACAACCACTGGTTAACAGAAGACAGACACGAAGTATCCTGTTTGAGAGCTGAGTTTTGATTGAGCTAAACACGGAAAGACAATAATTAGAGCTGCAATTACAGTTTAATGCCACCAGCCACAAATGAGATTTTGATTTTTAATACTTTTTTGTTTTGCTCCTCTTGATGCACTGCTGTCAACCCTCCTTTTTCCACTAGATCAAATCCAAGAGCATCTTGATAGCAACTGCCATCACGTAGAAAAGCTTTTCTCCCCAGCATTCATAAAAACATTGATTTCAACTGCTATTTCATGGACTAGAATTAGAGGGTYCTCTCTGTACCTGGACTATCTTGGAAATCACCATTTACAAAGACGGGCTACCAAGGTAAAACACTATGATSAGACACCTTGCTCTGAACAGAAGAGTTGAAGATTCTAATTCTAAAAATTATCCTGTAATTTTAGTGTGATGTTGTGMATATTAAAATCACAGTTTTACTTACAGATTAATACTCTCAAGAATGAGGTAGATTCTCATAATCCAGACAAACAGTAAATTCRCCTTCAGCTTTTAACAAAATCTACTAGAGATTCTCCAAAAGTTTCATTCCTTTCTCAGTAGGCTGGGCAAGTCCTATTTTTCTTCTAAAACCCAGGCACGAGTTGGATCRAACAGGAGGCTTCTCTGTAAATCCCCGTCCCTATGAATCACTGCCACAGCTCTTCCTAATCTCCACTTTTTCTGTGTGATTTTTATAGAGTTCTTACAAAACTGCCTTTACCGGTTAGGTTCCACTGACGTCGTATCAACACACGAACATCTCTGGAACGTATCCGTACGGGCGAGCGCAGCACCAGCAGCACCGTTACCGACCGCCCTCACATGATCATCCATTCTTAACAAAGCAGATGCGGCCGCCGCATGACAGCAGCTTCTCAGGGTGACCTGAATTCCTCTGCTCCAGACACAGGCATTTGTTGTGCTTCCAACTGAACAAACAAGACACTGAAGCGAGTGAGGCTTGTGTGGCACGGATAAGCAGTACAGAGACATTCAATAGACCAAACCAAGCAAGAAGGTGGACGTAGCTGAACATTCACATTCTGGGTGACAGCTGGGGACTGGGCTTTATAGCTCCCCCAACAACCAAAGGCTGGTGCTATCCTGCCTGATCTCTCTTCTGCACAAGGTCACATCCTTTGATCTCATTCAGATCCTCAAAGTTTCCAGAAACAGGGATCTTCCCACTGCCCCGCTATTTCCCCAGCTAGACCTTTCCGAGCAGTTTGCCTCGCATTCTGCCTGCAGTCAACCAGAAGACCAACGATCAGGCTCAGAACTAAAGAGTGAAAGACATTTTCCTATTTTTAATTTTGTTTGCAAGAAACTCCCACTTCCCTCCAAAGGAGCAGATAAGTTGCCAGCACCCAGGCCTCCTTTGTTTATGTTTTTAACATGGATAAGTCAAGACTACAGCCCTCAGGTGCACCAAAAARTGGTTTTTCACCACTGGCCTCCCTCGAGGCCGTTATACACTGGAGAGTTGCRGGCAGAARTCTCTATACCAGCTGGAGAAGGGGYAGTTCTCAAGTGCARACTAAGCCCATGCGTTCAGGTCTGAGAGGCTCTTCGGAAGCAAGAGGTACTAAAACAGGCAGGAGTTTCCCGGAGGCGCTTTGCTAAGTGGCACCGCTTGAACGCTTAACAAGTCAGTCAGAAAGAAAGTCTTGCAGAAGGGTTAGACCCCTGTTCACACCTGCACCTGTGACCAGACCAGCAAACCCAAGCAGAGAGGGGGGCGAGTGATAAAGCCCATCTGCAAACAAAACCACGCAAACCCACCACATTAAACCAAAAGCATTCCTGTGAAGTGAGAAAAAAGATACACGAGTTTGTAAACACTACCTAGAGGTGCCTGCTTGGAAGTCTGCAGGCAAAAGTATCTCAAGGAATTAAATTCAAATCMAGAGGAGTTTTAAAAAAAGGTTTCTAGCTACCTTTGTGACAAGCRTGACAACCTCACCTGCAACACTCTGCGATGACCAACACGTCCTCCCAGTGTTTGAGCAGCCCTGGGACGGCTTTGCTCTCGTTCAGCCCGTACCTGGGCCTGGGCAAAGTCCGGGAGATAACCAGCAAAGGGAGCGTTTCCCCACGAGACGGGGACGGCCGCGGCGCCCTGGAGCCCAGGTAGCACGTGGAATATCACCACATTTACCCGTCGAGCAGCAGTTTGCTTTACAAGCTCAAGGCACAGCCGCCATGGAGCGCRGGAGCAGCGAGCACGTCCCACACTCGGGCCGGTGGGACCAAGGCCTGGCTCCCGGGCAGCGAGAGTGCCTCACCTGAGCGCGAGTGACCTGTCACATCACACCCCTRGTGAGCAGACAGGGACAAAAGCCACTTTCCAGGTCAAAAATCAACCATGGAACCTTTTCCTCCGCTTCTGCCAGCTGCCTTGCTCTCGTTTATGGGTGCTGGTTTATAACCCTCATGTGCTGCAATAGCCCAGGTAGGGCAGTCCTCATCACAGGGGCCGCCCAGGGACACCCAAGGTGGCCACAAACAGGCACGGAGGAGCCCCAGGGCTGCAAACTAGGAGGCCTCCTAGGAAGAAAGRAAAGCAAGCAAGCAAAAACCTCACTTTCTGAAGTCACGTGAAATGACTGTTCAAATGACCATTAAAAGAAATAAAAATCTTTGCTCCGAAAGCAAACTGAAGCTTCCTGTTGATGCCACCTACGCTGCTGCCGCTATGAAACCACACACAGGGGGTTTTCACTTCTTTAAGAAAGAAAACTTTATCTTCTTTCTTCCAGAGACTAAGCCTTACACAAGGCTGCCACAAACAGAACAGGAGGCAGGGCACAATGCAGCTATTTCAGTGGTGGTTTATGCACAGCAAGAGAAAACAGACAATAAGGCTTTTCTTTYAGCCCAATACCTTCCAAATAAAAGAAGGGAAACCTTAGCAAGAAATAATACTTACAGCAGAGATGTTCCCAAGCGGTACTAAATCAGCTTGAACCTGCAGTCCATTGACGCTAAGCAGAAGTTATTTTCTTCACCCTGCTTCTGTCACATCTTTCATTTTCTAACAGACTCCTTAATTTCTGGTTCAGGCACTAAAATTCCACCCACCTCCTCTCCCAGGGGTATTTTTGGGGAGAGCATCACAAGGCACAGCCCTGCRGCCACACACACCCCTTTAGTGGCCAGTCCCACAGGCCCAAAACCCAAAGCCCTGGCAAGAAGAGGGCTGTGAAGCAGGAACTCRTCCAAGCCTGGCAATGAATCCAATCTGCATGCAGAGCCACCAAGTACATGCAAGTTCAATTGCCTCTGATTAAATCAGTTTTCAGGCATTTCATAATCTACTTGTATTTGTCAGCTAGGAAATAAGGATGGTGCATAATGAAGCTGTGTTCATGTAAATGGATTCTATTTATGAAGCAGCAAATTTGTCACTAACCTACAACAGAGATTCTGGCCACGAGGTGTGTAAAAGAAAAGCTCAAGTTGGTGCTGGCCCTAATTGAGGGGGCTGACAAAGGCAGGGCGCAAATTCAGGCAGTCAGCCCATCATAAATACTTGACTTACTGCAGCAGAGAAGCTAAGAACTATTAYCAAAACAAGTAATTAATAATCCTCACTGCTAAAGCTGCCAAAAAAAGGCCTGGGCGCCCATTGCTCRCTCTTCTCGGCGGGACGGCTTCCGGGCCGACGGGCTGTCGGCAGAACCTACTGACCTAAATCCAGCTCCTTTCAGCCAGAGCAGCACAGAGACCTGCTGAGCACAGACCTCCACGGTCCAACCACCTCAAACACGCACCAGCAAAGCTGGGGAGGCAGAAGCTCTCCAGTCCTCTGTTCACAMGATGCAGTCCTACCATCAGTATTTGAGAGCAACACTTGCAAGACTCCACATGTTTGACAAACCCCGAGGTCTTTCCGAGACTTTTAAGCCCACACAGGGCAGGGGCGGCGCTTCGGTGCTGTATTTATTTGCAGTTTAAGATGTTTGCTCCAGGGACGCAGGGTAGCAGTGACTGTTTCCAGCTCCCCAGAAGGAATGAGTACACTTGTTTTTCTTTAGTTATAAATAGGAAGCATTAACAGTTTATAAGATACTCTCACTTAAGCCACCTAGACTGCACTGCACCAGTAAGTGAAGCCTATTACTAATATTAATGCCTATCTAACACAGCAAAGTCACAAGCACTRCAACCTAGAAGCGCCAATTCCTTCTGGGAAAGGGCTGGAGAGCCTCTGTGACCAWGGCCTTTCTAGGCAAGGTTTCCATTGCAGAACTGCTGGTTAAAGACACAGAAAAGGGTTGAGAAACAGGAATTACCTGCCCTGAAGAGCGGCGAGGACRGACGCTGCGGCACAGAGCACATCCTGCCCAGAAGCAAGGTTACTGCTACCCCAGCACGCCAGCCGCTCCCCTGAGAGGCCACAGAACGTGCTGGGAGTCTTCTACTTTACTGCAGGCTGCTACAAGGTAGCTCCCCCACCAAAAGGAAGGTGCCCCCAGCTATTTTCCTGCGCCTCAAAGCGCTCAGCAGAGCGGCTCACCAGCAGGGATCCCAGGTTTCCATCCTGTTGGGATGAACCCCCYTGACTTGGCGTTGAAGGGAACCAAGAGTGTCTCCGCAGCTCTCCCGCTGCCTCGCAGGATCCCCACGACCTCTGCAACCCCGTGGCTGCTCTGGAGCAGAGTGCCCAGCAAGGACTCCATGAGGGCTGGTGCTGGACGGTGCATCAGTATTTACACAGCAAGAACTGCGTTTGAAGAGTAGCTGGAGCCAGTCACGCAAATGGGTTGAGYTCAAGCAGCAGTGACCAGACCTCCAGGTCCATCTCCGAGGACAGATCCAGACCAGGCAGCACCCGGGAGGCTGGTGGCAGGGCTGAGGCTCCTGTGAAGGTCRTGTGGGGAGCACCCTGAGCACACGAGCAAGACGCCACGCGGCCTTCATCGGGGCTCTCTCCACAAACCAGTCTGTCAGAAGCTCTTCAAYAGCTCCTAGCCACTAGCCAAGCCCCTGCAGATCGAAGGGAACGCTTCTCATTCCCCAAGGAGCCTCTCAGAGTGCAGCACTTCATCGGCCTCCAGCAGCAGCTCTGAAATACCCTGGGGATTCCGACTCTGGACAGCTCCTGTCCCAGCTCCCACGGCCCAGCCATGCCCACAAGCGCCTCTCAACCGTGGTCGCATTGCATCTCTTCCAGGCACGTTTCTATCCCTGCCAGAAAGACAATTCCGCTGCTTCCCACAGTCCTGCTGTGCACTCGAGCCACCCTCATGTTAGTGGCAGTTTCCCAAAATTCACCCAGCGTGAATTCTCCCTGCAGCACCTTGTGTCCGTGCCACCCGTCTTCAGGATCAGCCCCAGGGAACGCCAAGGCCAGAGAGATGCAGCCTCTCCCTTCTCCATAGGACACAGGGTACCCAAGGGACTGGGGCAGGTGCCGCAGGCCCTGCTGGGCCCCTCACCCAGCTCTGTGGTCTCGCACTCTCATCATCAGGCAGAAACCTCCYCCTAACGAGCCAGGACCATCTCTGCTCTCGCCACAACCTGGGCGACTGCTCCAAAGTTCAACTGCTCACTTCATTGTTTATCAGCAAGATGAAAGTGCTTGCAGGAGATGAAAGCACTTGAGAGGGTGGCGAGGGACATGTGGTGGCTGGATCCTGCTCACCACCACCAATTAGAAAGCTCTAGTTAAGCTGCACATCTAAAGCTTCACCTACAAGACAGAGCACACTAAGTGCTGCTATGCAAGGATGGAAGCGCTGGTTTTCTCCTCATCCCATGCTGAYAGTTCAGCTTTTAAAAGCAGCCAGTTATGCCAGATAAACCCCACTTCAGAAACAGGAGAAGATGCCAACTTCAGCAAGGTCCTGGAATTTGTGAARGTGAGACTGACTGCTAGCTAAAGCAGCTGGGAATAGCTACATACCGCAGAAGAGGTGCACAACTTCTTTTTTGAATGCAGAAGGTCAGCTATATTTCCTACAGATCCAACACTAGAACTTGTTTAAAAGCAGTGAGAAAGGGGAAATCATGCTCGGCAAGTGCCAGGGAGGTTGTGCAGGGAGGAAGAACAGTTCCCATCGAGCATGGGCAGAAGGGAGGCACCGTGCGGGACGTCAGCCACTGCCAAGCGTCACTATAGGCATTTCCATGCCCAGATGACTGAAGTTAAATAATTGAACCCCTGAAGGAGAGTGAATCATCATTACTTCAGAAGACTTAATGCTGGCGAGACCAGTGTTAACCAAGTTAAGACTCATAACTACCTCAGCAGAAATCATTGTATTGACACTGTTGAGCCAGCGTTGCCACAGTGAAGCAGGAACAAGAGGCAGATTTCCCACAACACAGCAAGACAAGGATCTGGTAGCACCAGCTTTGCGGAGCTTTCCTAGATCCCTGCAACCCTGGACAGGCGAGGAGGGGTACCCTGTATCCACCCAGAACAGAGACATCCTGGCAGCGACTGCACTGCTCCCCTCTTCAAAACCATGGCTGGTCCTGCCTCTGATCCTGGGCCAAGACAGTCTCCTGCTGAGGGTGACTTTGCTTATAGCCCTGGCAGACTTTAGTGCTACCGAAACTCCGGGCTGGATGTGCATTATCCAAAGGATACCATTTCACACATTCTTCCCATCCCCAAAAAACACATTGCCATTTATGATATCCACAGCCAATCATCAGTCTGAATCAAGTTAAAACAACAGCTTGAACAGCGACCTTTAGGAAAGGGTGCCCTGCATGTGGAAGCCGGTGATCAATTGCATGCCCGGAGARGAGCCAAGGGAGCCAGCCTTCCCAGTCGGCATCGAGGAACATGCAGGGAACGGGAGACGCCGCCCGGGCTGGGCTCCCTGCAGGCTCCTGCAGCACGGACCACTCCGAGAAAGCAGAGCCACAAGGTTTTTAACCACAGAAAGGCACAAAAACGTGCCAAGACTTTGGGCTGAACCCACACAGAGGAAAACCCAAGCGACACCACACTGCAACACGCGGTGCTCTGCAAGGTCCTGGCCACRGGGCCTTGTGCCTCCTCAGGAAATGCCCACGGCACCGGCCGATTCCCGCAGGCCGATTCCCATGGAGGAGGTTGGAGGTTCTTGACCAGTGCCTCAGGAGGGGCCAAGATCAGCTTGGAGGGAAACTCCTTCGTGGGAAGGTCACATCGGACACGAGGAATGAGTTGCTGTTGCYGGAAAAATCAACGGGAGTCATCATGGGCTGATCCAAGTGCCGGGTGCTGCTGGGATGAAGGGATGTGGCAGCAGCAGTCTGYTCCAGCCACCCGCGAGGTTCCTTTCTTCCCTCCAGTGGGAACGTGGAGCGGCAGCAGGAGTGCAGAGATGTGGGATGAACGTGGCCAYGGGAAGGGTGGGAGCAGCTGGCCGCGTGTGCAGCCCGGCCAGGATCCCTCGCCTGGGGCCTCTCTGGACAACGGGCACCAGGGCAGGCTCAAAAAACAACACTTTGAGATGGGAAAACTTCTTCCATTTCCTGCCAGTGGGGATTATCAACAGGTTCTCAACCTGATTCTCTCAGTAAATGTCGATACTAAATGATAGAAAAGATCCAGTGTTTTCTCATTGCCAGAATAAGTGGGGATAAGGGGAAATACGTTATTTATTGCAGAAGAGGCAGGGGGCTCCCTCCCTGCCTCCCTCCACACGCCTGCACTTGTCCTCGTCACTCAACAGGGCACCAAGGAAAGCGGCGCTTGGTTCCCGAGCCAGCGCCAGCGGGCACTTCCCGTGGTGCCAAAACTCAAGCTGTGCATTATATGCACAGCCCATCCCCAGGAGCCGTGGGCCTGGCTTCTTCCCTGGGATCTTCCCTGGAAAAGTATGAGTTTTCATGCGCTCCTTCCCTTCCCCGCAGGCTCAGCCATGTTTCCCCTTGCCGTGCACACAGCTCCAGGCCTCAATCCCTGGGATCCACCATACAGGAGCTTTTCCAAGCCCCAGGCTGCATCCAGACCATCACTTTTTCCCCAGCTGTGGTTGGATCTGCTTCAGTTTACTTTTCCACCTTCTTTCTGACTCCATTTATAGCCTGGCCTCCAAAAGCACGACACAAATCAAGTCAGGACACGGCTGCTCCCAGGATCGACAGTGTGGCAGAGCAGAGATGGATCCCGGGAAGCAGCGGGATGGGGCAGCAGCGACACAAGATTCCTTTTGGCCCCATACGCTGTGTCTTACTCTCCGAGCTCCTCCACTCAGCTCCTATTTCACTGCTCTTCCCACCATTGGCCAAGTTCTCCSATTCTCCAGGGCTCCTTTCTTCCCGATATGGATCATCACAACCCAGGCAATCGAATCGTCACAAGACGCAAGAAGAGGTTTGATCTATTCACCAGCTGGGATAACTGAAGACTTGGTTTCAGTTTTGCTACTTAAATGGATCAACACACAACTCTGAAGCAAGTGCTTAACAACTCAAAGATCACTTCAAACAAAGCCCCAAGAAATAAGGTTTAAAAATAAGAAACAGATAAAACTGCAACCTGTCTAGAAAGCAATTTAGTGCATCTTTGCGTTTTAAAATACAGCTTTGTACTCTAACAGAGTGTTAGAATAAAGGCTTTTCTACATTCTCCATGAGACACACACGAAAGAAACCTGAAAGCAGGCTACTTTTTCCTCCATTTCTCCTTGAATTTAGAGAGTCAATTATGCTGACTGCAACTCCTAACAGAATTTAACAAACAAACTTATTATTTCTTCAGTATGTGTTAAGATCTACAAAAGAGCTTTAGCTAAATAAATCCATAGTGTTTAAAGGGGGCCTCCAAAGGACTATATATGCTTCGTTCTCTTAACGTGCTACTAGAGGTAGCAGGATTTTATGGGGAAACAGTGTGACTCATCTTAATTTGCATTTTACTTGGGCAAACAATAGCAATTATGTGCTTGGTTTCAATTCTGATATTAACATTTTTATAGACACTGACATCCCTGCAAGAACAGCAGCCTCCAACTGCTCATGTYCAGGAAGCAGAGGGGAAGGCTCCATCTCACCCCCACAAGGCACATGGGCAGTTTTGACCTTCTTACAATGGGTCTCCTCAAACTGCTATCTGCTTTGCATGTTAAATACCAATGAAAACTTGACTCAAGGAAGTGTAGGTCTCAAATACATATACTGATTCGAGGTTGCCCATACCAACCTTTTTTAAACTTAAAGGAGCATTAGAGCAGCATTAGAGGCAGAAGAGAAAGGACTAAAGTGCAGAGCTGTGGGCAGACGTCTGAGATGCGCTGCACTCCGCAGTGCCCAAGAGCACCAGAGACCAAAATGACTATTAGCAGGACCAGCTACTGCCACCAGGACTGAACAGCTGCAGGGTCTGTAAAGCAAAACTGGAACAAGTCATCATAAAATTCCTCAAAGTTAAACATTTGGAAGCATTTGCAGAGTTCCTCAGGAATAATCAATAACAAACATGGCTAGTGATAGACTAAGTCTATAATTTACACACTTCCTATTTGGAAAAAGGAGCATTTGAGGGAAAGGGCCCTGCTCTAGCCAACGAAGTTCTGATGGCTTTGGGATTCCTGCTGGACTATTGGGATCATTCATTCACAATATCTTCGGATAAGGTATTGGGATCATTCGCACATGCACCTCATCACCTCAAAAGCCTCAAAACCTGCTACTTTAGCAGGAAACAATAGAGTGAGGTGATTCAAAGTCAACCGTTAAAGAGAATTCTCCAAATTACCAGTAATTATACCCAATGAGCTATCATGTCATCGGTTCTTAAGGTGTGTAAAGCTGTGAATAAATTACTAATACAGATTATAATCTTCACTGACACACATGGACAAGCTTTTACTTTTCTAGTACTAACGCACATTTCAGCTCCCCCACCATCATTCTTAACAGACCCATAAGTTTCCAGAATCTTAGAGACCCGTCCTTTCTTAGAAAGGCTTGAAAGGCTGAAAYGGTCCCCACTGGAAGCAGCCAAACCCAGTACATTTTACTCTCTTGCCGCTCCTGGGATCTTGGTGGAGCTCAGAGCAAACACAGAAACATGAATCACAGTTAACAAATCACCAAGAGCCTTTTTCTGCAGTCTAAGGAGAGACCAGTCACCTTCAATGTCATCTACTGTGTACACAAATGATTTGGAAATAGTATTTCCTTGTTGCTACAGGTCAAAGACTCCACTTGAGGGTTTTTCCCATCAAAGTCTTCTCTGCGGCTGCAGAACGGGCACAGTTGTTGCAGTTACTGCAGCAGGACTTACCCAGCAATTGCTGCCACACAAACTACCTTTTTTTTCCAGTTTTAAGTTCCATTAGTGGATTGCCATTGTCAGTGCAGCATGGGTACTACCCAAGAGAAAAACTTGAGATAAAAGCTAAGAAATCTAGTTACAAGAATTAGCTTGAGATAACCCATTTTCCAGGCAATATTTGTCACTGGTTTTGTTGCAATAATTCAGCCTTAAAAAGCACCAGAATCAAGAAAACCAGAGTCTTGCCCCATGATGAGAAATCAAAAAATCAAGATTTTTTTTTCCTGATGAATGGAATGCCTTTAAAAAAAAAAACAAAAAACAAAAAAAAACCCACACCAAACACACTTCACACCATGTGCTCTCATTAAACAACTACTTGCAAGAGTAGTAAGAAACACATTTTACACCAACTTTGAGCATTTAAGCAGCTGGATTTCAGTAGCAAGTGGAAAATGCATTTGCCCCTTAAAACCTGCTAAACTTCGTTGAGAAGTTCAAATTTGAGAGTCTCCGACCCACTGATGCACCATCCAGCAGTGGCAGTGGGGTTTTCTTGTTTATTTTCCAAATGTACACCAGAATTACCTACCGGTCTAACTGGGCTCAGCCGTTCAGAAACGCTTCCAAAATGTGCACGTGCACATTTGCTACTAAGCCCGATGATATTCTGCTCGAAAGCTTAAAAACTGCAGAGCGATGCAGACTGAGAATTACTAAAATCACTAGCGACTAAAAACAGGTTCTATGAAGCAGGAGCCACCATATAAACCAGCAGCTTCTTGACTACATCTAGCTTTCATAATGGAAAAACCCCTTCCTGGGCAGCCCAGAAAACAAACACCACACAGGCTAGGCCAGATTTTGTCCTGCACAAAGGAATTTAACTATGGCCACTGCAACAAAACGCAACCTTCAGTAGTCAAACTGAGAGATGTTAAAAGACAAGATTAAGGACCTGAGCTACTGCAATTCCCCCTACATACCCCCAAAAGAAGGAAATCCTGAACAAATCTCTCGAATGAAGCCCAAGACATCCTGGTCAATGATTATTTCTTGCCAATTAGCTGCCCTTAAAGGCCGGATATTCTTCGTTTTGGTTCAAATCACTGAACGCTTAAGAGTGTCTTTTTATGTCGTGACTTATGTCGTCACTTGCAGGGCCACACTTGGACACCGACCAGGAAACACACAGAGGAAGGCCAGGAACAAACTCCACGCCCAGCACTAGGATTTCACGGTCTCCTTTCCCTAGGTGTGGAGCTGCATTGCCAGTTACCTAAGGCGTTCACACGAAGCACAAAAATACCCACTCCAGATGCAATTCAACCTGAAACACCTGCATTTTCACAGGCCTGGCAGGTGCCAGCGGGCACTGCAAGACACCACCGAGACATTAATTCTAATCAACTGCCACTGTCAGTCACTGATAATGTTAGAAGTTGCCGGCCTGGACTCTGGATCTGCAAAACAAGATGGTGCTCAGGGAAGGAGGAGGGGGGAGAGAAGCCACTGCGATAAACTGAGTCAGAAAGGACACGAGGCACAAGGCCCAGCTAAAAGCACAGATTAAATGGAGAAGAATGAAGAAAGCTCCCAGCCTTCGCTCTGCAGATCAAGGGAACGCAAACGAAGGGCAACGGCGAGCCCTGACCGACACCCCTTGTGGAAGGACGGATGGATCCGGGAGCATGGACAYGGGCATGGGAAAGAAGGGGCCGCACCCACGAGTGCGACCGTCACCTCAGCGTCAGGGCACAGCGACGGCAGCCGCCACCGCTCGCGGGGGGGCTGGGGACACGCGGGTGACGGAAGGAGCCAGGTGGGAGCCGGGCTCTGGCTGGCGGAGGTGACRAGGGGGGGAAGGTAGGAGAGGAGAGGGTCACGCAGGGTCAGCGAGAGGCCGGGGCGGGGGGGACGGTGACTTGTCCCTCCCTGCAGCGGGGGCCGCGCTGGACGTCACCAGGGCCTGGCGTAAACAGTGAGAAGGAGGAGGAGAAGGGGGGGACATACGGGGGTCCCCGGGGACACTCCCAGAACAGGGGGGGAAAGGGGAGCTGCCAACAGCCCGGGCTGAAAAGGATGCAAAAAAATGCACAAATCGACAAAAATATAAATAAACAAAGGGCCGTGTGAGGAGCGAGGGGGCGGGAAGGCACCAACCGCGGCGCGGGGCCCCCACGCACTCACCGATGGTGGAGATGAAGGTGGTGTTGAAGGCATCGTCGGAGAAGCGGAAGAGCACGCAGGTCTTGCCGACCCCCGAGTCCCCGATGAGCAGCAGCTTGAAGAGCAGGTCGTAGGTTTTCTTCGCCATGGGGAGGCGCGGCGGCCGCCGCCCGCTCCGGCCCCCTCCCTGTCCCCCCTGCCTCCTCCTCCTGCTCCTCGTGCCCGCAGCCGCCGGCCCGCCCGCCCGCGCCCTCCCGAACGGCGGCAGCGGCCGCGAGCGCGCGACGACGGCGGCGGCCGCGGCAACGCAGCACCAACGGCCGAGGGGGGGCCCACAAAATGGCGCCCGGGCGCGCTCCCCCTCACGGCGAGGCGGCGGCGCCCGCGCTCATAACCCCGCGCTCGGGCTCGCTCCGGTTCCGGCTCCGGTTCTGGCTCCGGCCGGTTCGGCTCCCTTGGGCCCGGCGCGGTTCGGGTCCCTCCGGGCGGGCCGCGCGCGCCGCTCCTTAGACGCGCAGGCCGCCGAGCGGGGGGAGAGGGGAGGGGAGGGGCGGGCGCGCGCGCGCCGCGTCACGGCGCCGCCGGCGTGGGGTGGTGCGCGCGCACGCACGCGCTGACGTCAGCACGTTCCCCCTTTCCCCGCACGCCGCAGGAGAGGCGCGCGCCCGCCCCGTGACGTCACCGCGCCGCGCGCGCGCCCGCGGGATGGGCGGAGCTTCAGGGCGTGGAGGCCGCCTCGCGGAAGTCCCGCCTCCTTTCCCCTCCCCCCCGCGCGCGCACACGCGCCGCGCTCCCATTG
Source organism: Eudromia elegans (assembly GCA_003342815.1). Classification (NCBI taxonomy): domain Eukaryota; kingdom Metazoa; phylum Chordata; class Aves; order Tinamiformes; family Tinamidae; genus Eudromia; species Eudromia elegans. The sequence continues at coordinate 116,099 of PTEX01000389.1, forward strand.
GGCGCGCCCACCTCCCAGCCTCGCCTCGGCGGTGACGTCAGCGAGGGGCCGGGCACGAGCGCGGGCTGTGGTGGGAGGGAGGGAGGGGCGGCCCGGGGCGGGGGCCGTTGTGGAGCCGCGGCCTCCTCGGGGACAGCGACGGCCCCGCGAGGCGCCCGGGGGTGGCAGCGGCCTCCGCAGGGGTGGTGGAAGCCCCAGCACCCGTCAGGGTCAATTCAGGGCCATCAACGGCCCCACTGGTCTCCTCAGGGCCGCCAGTGGCCCCAGGAGCCCCCTCAAGGGTTGGCCTGGCCTTGCAGGGCCCTTCACGGCCGGCAGTGGCCCCGGTAGCTCCTCCAGGGACAGCCGAGGACCCCCTGGAGCCGGGGTGGCCGCCGGGGCTCCGGGCTGCTCCCCAGCAGCTCCGGGCCTCCCCCGAGCGGAGAAGCGAGCTGGTTTCCCCACCCGGCGCTCGGGTCTCCCCGTCTGCACTTTGCTTTCGTTTCACTGACCCGTGTGCGGCTCCCTGGACGTGTGTGGGGGTACGAACCCCTTCCCGCGAGGCCGTGAGCTCCCTCGGCACGCAGGGCTCTTGAGCAAGGTCACGGCAGGCGGGGCGGGGGGGTTACAGCTCCATGCGGTTTAATTTGCTGCGCTTTGAGGGATGGGTTGAGGCCTGCGGAGGAAGAGGAGGAAGCCGGTGTGCATGGAGAGCTGCCACGGGAGGCGCCGGCCCGCGCGCCCTGCGGTCGGGGCTGCCGGGCCGAGGAGCAGCGGCTCGCCGCGAGGTCCCTGCACCGGCGTTTGCAGCAATCGCCGTCGTAATGAGGTTTAAGGAGGCACATCCCGCTGTGCGCCAAAGGGAGCCTTCTCCAAGTGACATCCAACGTGAGCCCTGGCACTGAACGTTGTCCACTAAGGAAGGGGRTCCTGAGGGGACACCCTGCCAAGGAGAAGGACATGCCGGCTTGGCGATTGCTCAGGGCACCACGTCCTCCTGGGAAGCTTCTTCTCYGGTGAAAAGCCCTTTCTTTTCACAGACGCTGGTGCGAGGAGGCAGGAGAATCCTGCTAGACTGAGGGCRAACCGAGCAGGCAGGGAGCCATCCCGGCTCGGGAGCAGCGGAGATGGCAGCCGCGCCGGAGCCGCGCGCTCGGGATGGCGCCGCGGGCAGGGACGGGGTGAGTCACGAGCAGCGACTTGTGCAGCCGCCTACGGGGCTGGGGASGATTCCCCGGGACCGCGGGCCAGCTCTGCTGGTTCATCGGCTCCTCGCACACGGCTGGGCCTCCCGGAAGGTCCTGGAGGCACCAGTGACCCCAGGGCCTCTGCTAAGGGCTTGGTTTGGTCYGTCAGCTCCCCCAGCTAAGGCACAAGCGGCTCTGAGGGGCTCCATCCCTCACCATGAGGCGCGAGCTCTTGTGGAGCCTCAGGAGAGCAGCCCCCTGCAGCAACCAAGGACCTAGTTCCCGTCAACCCCCAATGTTTCAGGAGGATCCAGAGCAAAAACGCTTCCATGAGGRCAGGAGCCCGGCTGGGTCTGCCTGCAGTGCGCTCTGCCTTGGAGCTTTGGGAATAACCTCCTGGGCGGAGGCCGAAGCAGAGACTTTTCCAGGCCAGGAGCCCCAGTGGTGGCCCCTGCACAGCCTTCCAATGCTCTCCACGCCCTTCCAATGCTCTCTGCCTCCTTCCAACGCTCTCCACACCGTTCTAGTGCTCTCTGTGTTGTTACGTTGCTCTCCATGCCCCTCCGATGCTCTCCACATCGTTCTGATGTTTTCCATGCCCTTCCAACGCTCTGTGCTGTTCTGGTGCTCTTGGCACAATTGCAGTGCTCTCCACGACGTTCCAACGCTCTCCACACCGTTCCAACGCTCTCCACACCGCTCTGACGCCCTCAGCGCCGTTCCGGCACCCTCGGCACTCGCGTCGCGCAGCGCCCGGCAGCATGCAGCCTCCACGTGCTGCAGCAGGAGGCTCAGCTTTGTTCATGGCAGCGCTTTGCAGAGCCGGTCACTGCCACAGCTCCGGAGCTCTGGTCCCCAGCAAACGGCTGCAGGAAGAACCATTCCTCCTGTTCCTCCCATTCCCACCCACTTCGCTCACGCCGGCACCGCGGAGCGTTTAGAGCCGCAGCAACGGGCTCTGCGGCCACGCGGTGACGATCACAGAGCAGGGAGGGTTGCAGCAGAGCCCCTGCGGCCACCGAGGGCAAGGCCCGGCTCGTCACAGCCCTCCACACGCACCACGGATCCGTTCTGCACAGGGAGGGAGAGCTCCGGGGCACAGCGGGGGTTTCTCAGTGTGTTTATTCACTGCCGTAACCCCAGGGCTCTTCCGCTTCAACTTACATCTTGCCAGCAGATTATTAAACCCTTTAATCTGTGAGTGGCGGTGCTGATCTGCTTGCCTTACACATCCTGCTCACGCCACATCTGTCCAAACCCACAGGCTGGATGGAAGCCCGCGGCCTCGGGAACACTTTCCAGCGGGGTCTCCCGCCCCCTCTCCGTGCCCCAGGCGCAGAGGTGGGAGAGGGATGTGGGACCCCCGCAGGGCACCAGCGCTGGTCCCTGTGGCTGGGCTTGCACGGGGCCACCCGCAGCAAGGTGGCTACAGGCACCCGCGTGCAGGGAGGAGCCCTGGGGATCCTGACCTGGGGTGAGGAGGAGCGAGCTGTCCCGGGTCGTGGGGAGCATGGATGCCACGAGCACGGAGGGGCAGCGGCTTCCTCAGAGACTCCTCCTGCAGGGGCAGCCCCAAGCGAGGAGCACTGCCAAGGCCTCGTGCTTGCCGGGAGATTCACCTCACGCTTCATCCCGCTGCTCCCAGCAGCCGGGAGCCCTTCCGAAAGGGACGGGTTCTCCATGGGAAGGCGCCGGAGCTGCGTGCCCCGCGCTGGCTGCCTCACCGGAGCTGCCGTCTAATTATAGCAGGGGCAGCTGCCAGCCGACTGATCCGCGCTCAGCCCGGGCTCAGCGTGAGCCGCGCGCCGGCCCCCTGCCTCGACACGAGCTAAACCCCCCGCCGGCTCTGCCCCGGGGGCGGGCGCTGCGCCTGGAGGCGACGCGCCTCCGGGAGCGGAGAGGGGCGTCCGGTGCTCCATGGAGAGGGGGCGTCGGGACAGGGTGGTGGTCSCTCCCAAGACCAGGACAGGCGGCGAAACCACAAGGAACAAAAAGAGACGGACACAGGAAAGTAAAGGAAGCAAAAGATCAGCTGGTTCAGGCAAGGAGCAATTGTCAGACTGCCCAGGATGAGGAGGCCGGAGGAGGCAGGAAGGTGGGAATCCATGAGAGAGAACCCAAAGGATCCATTGGAGAGGTCCCAAAGGATCCATGGGAGAGGTACTGAACGCAGGATCCATGGTAGAGGTCCCAAAGGATCCATGGAGGGGGCACCRAAGGCAGGATCCATGGGAGGGGTCCTCAAGAATCCGTGGCAGAGATACCAAACACAGGATCCATGGGAGAGGCACCAAGGGATCCATGGCAGAGGCACCGAAGGCAGGATCCATGGGCGATGTACCGAACATGGGATCCACGGCGGAGGCACCGAAGGCAGGATCCATGGGCGATGTACCGAACATGGGATCCACGGCGGAGGCACCGAAGGCAGGATCCATGGAGGAGATATTTAACATGGGATCCATGGTGCAGAGCGGCTGCCGCAGGCCCCGCTTGCCGTTCGGGCTCTCTGCCCTCGGCACGCACCCTGTGCCAGGAGGTGCAGAGCCATGGGGGCAGAAGGGCTTCCCTGGCCATCACTGCCRCTCTGAGGACTCCCTGTCACCCGCATGGTGACGTTGGTGCCCTGTGGCTGCTTGCCCGGCTTGGCAGGGCTTCCCCTGCGCTCTGCTCCTCAATTCCCCAACGACACCGGTCCAGCCGGCTGCTGGTCCGGGTCCCCTAGAGCAGGACCGGGTCCAGGTGGGGTCTGTGTCGGCCGCCACGGAGACTGCAGCGTCTCCAGGGCCCGACCGCGCTTGCTGTGTTCAGGGGGCACCTCCCCAGCCTCGCTGCGCCCGGTGCCTCCCGGCCTCCCCGGAGGCGCCAGCCGGAGCCTCTCTGCGCCTCCCCGCAGGCACGCGGGTGAGATGCCCTCAGCCTGCTCCCGCCCGGCGCTCGCAGCCTTTCCCCATCATCACGGGGTGCCCCCATCATCTTGGTGCCCTTGCCTGGACTTGCTCCGTCAGCCCCACGTCCTGCTGTGCTGGGAAGCGCCAGGCCCAGCCCTCCCTTCTCACTGACCCCTTCCTCCCGTCCCAAACGGGACCCTCCAGCAAGCAGCAAACCCACCCAGACGTCCCGGCGGCAGCCACTGTGTCCCAGGGTGTGTCCCAGGGTCTGTCCCAGGGTGGCAGCGGTGACCACGAGACACAGAGGCCCACGCTGAGAGCCAAGGGGAGGCGGCCAAGCGGGGCGGGGGACGGCGGGATCGGACCCCCAGCTCAGCCGTGGGCTGGCGCAGACAGGGATGCTCGTGCCCTCCTCACATCCAGGCAGTCGTGACCAAGGAAGGGGGCATCGTCCCCAGGGCCCTCGGAGCAGGCTGCCTGGAGGGTCTCTGGGGCCTCCCTCTCCAGAGACGTTGAAGTCCCCCCGGACCCACCCTGGGCACCGTGGGCCCTGCTGGAGCGGGGCTGGGCTAGCTCTGGGAAGGCCCCCACACCTCGGGGCCGAGCAGGGGATGGCGGGTGACTCCCCTGAGCGAAGCCGCTCGGGTGCACAGGGACAAGGAGAGGCCCGTGAGTCAGCAGCAGCGCCCGGGCTCTCCCTGCTCCCGCCCCGTGACTCAGGCAGCTGCAACGCGGCACCCGCCGGAGCTCCGAGCTCGGCCGCCCGCGCAGGCACCGCCGGCACCCGGACAAGGGGCTCGGGACAGCGCAGGAAGGAGCCCGAGCCGAGGTGGCACCGGGAGGGCTCCGCTCTGTCCCCGGGAGAGCAGCGCCGGGCGCCGGGACCTCCGCGAGGGCAGCGCGGGGACCCGCCGGGCGCAGCCCTGGGGACGCTGCTGACACCTGCGGGCCCGGGCGCCTCCCTGCGGGTCCCCTGCGTGCGGCCCTTCCCGCTCACCCTGTCCCCGCGGTCACCCCGTCCCCATGGGTCACCCCATCCCCATGGGTCACCCCGTCCCGATATGTCACCCCTCCCCGCACATTACCCCGTCTCTGCACCTCACCCCATCCCTGTGTATCACCCTGTCCCCGTGTGTCACCCCAGCCTTGCAGGTCACCCCAGCCCTGCGGGTCACCCCATCACTACGGGTCATCCTGAGCCTGTCTGCCAGCCTGTCTCTCCACGTCACCCCGTCCCTTCATGCCACCCCCCATAGTCCATGTTGCCCCATCCCCACTGCTCACCCCAGCCCTGGGCGCATCGAGGACAAGGGGCAGGGCCACCGCCCCTGGGGGCTGCCGGGCAGAGGCCAGTGACCCGGTTGGGACCCTTGGGGACCSCAGAGCAGCTCCGGGGCGGCTCCTCTCCAGCCGGTCACTGCGGCGGGGATGGGGACAGTCCCCGCGAAGGCTCCTCCCCGCAGCCCTCGGATGGCACCGCGCGGCCCTGCGTGCGGGGGCGAGCAAGCAGCCTCATTAGTTAATTAAGGGATAATCCCGGCGCGGGGACAGGCGGCCGCCGCCGCCCCGTTAGCGCAGGAATGTTTAATCTCCCCCCAAAGCCACTTGCTGCGTCCCCAGCCCAGGGATGGCTCCCGCCGGCCGCGCCCGGAGCGCGGAGCCCCCCGCCCCGCTCCCGAGCACGGCRCAGGGAGGATCCCGGGAGCCTCCCGCACCCCGCGGCTCCGTCCCCGAGGCTGATCCGCCCCCGCAGCCCCCACGCCCTTCCCTGCGCACCCCGCACCCCCTTTGCGGGTGCCGCACCCGGAGCCCGCGGCTGCCCCCCGCGTCCCCGCGCTGCATCACGGGTGGCTCCGTGTCCCGCACCCCCCGCACGCGCCGTGCAGCCCCCAGCCGGATCCCACACCCCGCGTCCCCCGTCCATGCCCCCCCCGCTGCAGCCTACCCTGCCCTGCGCTGCAGCCGCGTCCTCTGCGCTGCGCTGCGCGCCCCGCAGCCCGTGCCGCATGCCGGTGCTGCAGCCCGCAGCCTGCAACCTGCA
>PTEX01000389.1:134067-197554 GCA_003342815.1 Eudromia elegans
GGGAAGGGAAGGGAAGGGAAGGGAAGGGAAGGGAAGGGAAGGGAAGGGAAGGGAAGGGAAGGGAAGGGAAGGGGCATTCCCAGGGATCCGGAGGAACCAGAGCGGGCGGGAGCATGGCCGTGAATCTGCCTGCTCCTGGACACTCCAATGCGGCGGGGCCAACAGGAGCTGGGAACACGAGCAGCGAGCACAGGGAAGAGACTGGTACCTTCACCCCGAGCACCTTCAACCCTGGTCACCTTCACTYCTGTCACCTTTACCCCCTGGTCACCTTTATTCCTGGTCACCTTCACCCCAGTCAACCCCAGGTTTGCCCCAGGCCACTTCTCATGCACACGGGAAATGATCATTAAAGAAAAGGCCATTAAATCACCCCGATTCCCCTTGGACATCCTTCCTGGCCGGSCTTTCCGACCCCCTCCCGATGCCGGGCGCAGGCGACAGCTCCAGGCACAAGGTCCCTGCACCGTGTGGGGCCTCCCCGGCTGTCCCTGGGCACAGGACAAGGACGGGGATGAGGTCTGGGACAAGGGACAGGTAGAGGGAAGGGATGGGCAAGCGAGAAGGCAACGCGGGTTAATGCCAGGGGACAACCCCAAGCACTAAATGCCCTTCCCGCTTCAGATCTCCCTCCAGAGACCAGTCAAATGTCACCCAAGGGAGCTGGGAACTGGAGCCGGGATGAGCAGAGTCCGCAAGGCAGCAGCCACAGGGGACACCCTGTGTCCCAGCGCGGTCACTCGGTGTTGTCGCTCGGCTGCTGGCGGTGGCTGGGGTTTAACAGCCGCCCCCGTGGTTTATCTGGCGACGGGATTCRGCAGATGCAGCAGAAAGAGAATCTCTTCCTGAGGCCAAAGCTCTCTGTCTCCTCGGCACGACTCCCCTTTGCTCTGCTACAGGAGTCTGGAGAAGAACAAGGTTTGTACCAGAACTCTGAGTGTGCTACATGAGATAAGCAGAGTTTAAAGACTTGTATCCCGTCAACTGGCAGTTCAGAACAGATTCTGGTTTTTAATGAAAATTTTCAAAATTCAGGGTAAATCCATCAGGACAATCTTGTTTCCTTCTGAGGTGAATTTACCCTCAGTGTCGTGTGGCTCTCGGTGGAGGCGTCTCCGCTCTCGGGAGGGACCGCGAGGACCCGCAGGGACCCGTTTGCTGCCATGACCACCTGGGGCCCATGGAGGTGGAGTCGCTGCCTGGGACTCAAACGAGCCCTGGGCTCGGATGAAACCAGAGCAGAAACTGCCCCGGGATGTGGGCGGTGAGCGCTGCATCCCGCCAGCACGCCGGGATGGGGGAAGCTGCCCTTCYGGCCCTGCTGTGAAGAGGAAGAGCGTTCCTGGGAGGAAGGACACATGTGTCACTGTGGAGATGGTGACTCCGGCTGGAGCCTTGCGCAGGGTGTCTCTGTGCTCTGTCAYCTGGCCTGGGGTAGCTGGGGTCGGTCCCAGTGACAGTGCCCGGGCGCAGCAGGACGYGGGCGCTGCAGCCAGCGGCCCAGAGCTGCCTTTGGTTTCTGCTCCTCCTTTTTGCCTTTTCTCTTCTTCCTCCTTTTCTCGGCTGCCGCTCCGCGTTTCCTCTCCTTGACGCTCTGAGGCCACCCCGTGGACCTTCCCCGCACTGCTGGAGCTCTGCAAAGACACAAAACTCCCCTCGTTTCCCTCCCCACGGCTCTGCTACCCCATCTCCGCTGCGTCTCTGCCCTCTCCATCACGCTCTGGATGGACCAGAGCCACCCAAGGCAGCCCCGAGGCAGGAGAGCGGCGGGGGGCTCGTGGTGGAGCACAGGGACCCCCTGCCAGCAGGAGCAGCGCAGGTCTCAAGGCCATGAGGATGGATGTGGCTCCAGGACAGATGGGATCAGCTCTATGGATGCGGATGGTCTCCCTCAGCCTGTCAGGGCAGGAGCCRCCAACGAGTCTGTCTGTGCTGAAGGATGAGGACAGTCGGTAGCCGAGGCCTTGGCTGGCCCTGGGGAAGTGCCTCCTCAGATGGGATCGGGCTCAAATATCAGGAATCTGTGCGTTAGCGAAAGGGAGCCCTCCTCTTCGGAGTGGGCAGCAGACACGGCACCAAAGGTGCTGCAAAGAGCTAACGAAGACCCAAACTGGGATGAATTGGGATGAACTGGGCTCCCTCAGCTCAACAGGGATCTAGTATGTTTGGAGGAACAAACTGATCAGAGGCTACTGGTGCTGATGTTCATTGGSAAGAAACCCAGCCCCCTGGTTGCATCCCCACCGATACTTTCTGCTGTAAATGGAATATTGCAGTGCGGGAAGGAACAGGCTTGTTGTGCTACCGAGAGCCCAGGGATCCTCTGGGAGCCGCCGGAGCATGGCGGGGCTGCAGGAAGGGGCCCCTGGGGCTTGGGGCTCCCGTTCCCAAGGAAAGGGAGTCGSAGGGTGCATCCCTTGTGCAGACCAAGACATCCCACCACCGCCCTCCGTGTCCACCTCATGCCACAGGAAAAGCAGAGTGATATTTCAGGGTGATAATGAAAATATTTATATTGTTTGAAGTTAGGCGAGGTGAGTCCTACCATATGTCAGTCGACAGAAATGCACTGTCAGCAAAACTGAAATCTGTGCAAGGAGTTTTGCTTCCCAGATGACGTTAACTGCGGATGAAGTACGAGATTCTGCAAGCAAGCAGTGGAAATGCCCAACCCCGTGGCACACGGGGCTTCTGCCGCGAGCCCRGCCGGCGGCACCAGGGCGTGTTCTGTGCTGGCGTGTGGATGTTGCCCTYGCCGGGCAGCCGCGAGGCCCTGCAGCCGCGGCAGCTCCACGTGCACACCGTGCAGCGGGAGGCCCGTCTCCCTCAGGCCACCGGCCAGCGYGGAAACGCTGCCAAAAACCTGCGCTCCAGATGGAGAGAAACCCAGTTCTCTGCTAGCGGAAGCGGTGGAAGGGGGGAAACGAACAGTGCAAAACTCCAGGTGTTGCAGCTAGGACTGCTCTGGTGTTGGAGCTGGAGGAGAGCAGAGATTCCCGAGCGGATTCACCCTGGCCTTGCTTCCGTAGGGCCGAGGCTCTGCCCAAGCAGAAATGTCCCGTGGCCAAGCTGGGCTGCAGGCAAAGGGGCTGCTCTGGAGGAGCTGATATCTGCTCACATCTGCAGGTTCCTCCTCCCGGGGGAGCGCCGGCCTGAAAGCAGCTCCCTGCTGGCTTCGGATCCGAAAGCAGGATTTAAATAGCCCGATAATTCTACTTTAACGTTAATTCCTGTTTAATAAATATGAATTATCTGAGCTTAAAGTCWAACGAACATAACAACCTTGCTTCTGAGTTTTACAACCTGGGATAGAGCTGGCTTCATATGTAATAAGGTCAATCTTTCCTTTGTACTCTTGGTGATGAATTGATCCACTTATAATGAACTCTGCTTCGCTTCCCCCTGTGCAGCTTCAGGGGATAAAATTAGATCCGAGTGGAATGACCTCCGGGAGCAGCTGGGCRGCCAAAGCCCAGTGCAAAAGGAAGCTGTGGTTTGTCCTGCACCAAGCTCAGCACTGCAGGAGCAGCTGGAGTGAAAATTGCTTAAACTAAGTTACATTTTTGAATTAAAATTCCGAATTAAAGGCAGGTTAAGGAACAGATCTGGACCAAAGAGCACYGGTTCAACTTGCAGCGTGGGCTCGGGAGTGCTCTTGCCCTGCAGAGCGACGCGTCCTTTCTGCCAAGAGGCTTCCCGGGGCGCGTGGCCGCAGGGCTYGGATCCCCCTCGTGGCACCCGGCTCTGCGGGAGGCTCCGGGCTGGCGTGGAGYGGGGCAAGTGAATGTGCTGCGTGCRCCGTGCTCTGCGCGCTCCAAAYGCCCCCGCCGCAGCGSGAGGGACAAATGCACAAGGGCAAMAAGGAYCTGCGYTTTTGCTGCTACTGTGAGCAGCTGGGRAAAAGGGACCCTTAAGATTTAATGCCAAATTGCTAATCGTGCAGCTTGATTTGACTATTGCAACACTCTAAAGGCCTGTGATCATGAAGAATAGGATGGATAAGAAACTGGGCTTTGATTTTTTGGACAAAACAAAAAACTGTGATCCTTGGAATTGTAAAAATAAACCTGGGAGAGGCTCTGAGGACATTCTAAAGCCTCACAAGCAAGCGMCCTCAGCCTTGTTTCTTCTCTTGCAGGCTGCTGGTTCCCGCAGATGACCCTGTGGGCTTAGTGCTGCCCATCTCGAAAAAGGCAAACCCCTAATCCGGCGGGATTTCCTACTCGGCGTGGCACGGGGCAAACTCAGGGCAAGTCAGTCCTCCGGATAATCACGGCACGTGGGCACAGAGGCAACCTCTAGGACATCTTGGGACACCGAGTGTTATCTAATAATAATGTTATCCAGCGGGCACTGCTGGCCCTGCCGCGCRCGGCCTTCACGCTGAAGGGATGCGACGTTTTTCACCCCGAGTCTTTTTGTGCAGTTTCTTCTGCATGGGACAAGGCAGGGGGAAGTCTGGACTGCCACAAGCAGCCGGGGAGCAAATTGCTTTCCCCAAGGCCCAAGGAAAGGCTTAGCTGGCTTTGTCTGACAGCCAGGGAGTCTCCCGAAAGGAAATCTCAAAGGAGGGGTATTTGCTCAGTACTGGTGCTGCAGTAGGTATCAGGTCTCCTAGACCCGAAGCAGAACTGCACGGTGAGCTCAGGCAGAATATGATCAGGGGCAAAGACTAAGCGTAGAAGATGAAGCAGCCGTTACGTAGAGGAAACTAAGGGAAAGTTCTAAGACACAGGAATAGGCTGGTTTGAAAATTAAACACGRGGACGGTGGAGGCTGCTGCTAAGGCTGCCCGGATCTGGGAACGGGTTTGAATGCTAGGTGATAAGTAAGGCAGGATGTGAAAGCTTTCGAACGTGCCGAGCAGAATCTCATCTCTGGCACGATGAGAGCCCCTGAAGAGCTGCACGGTAGTAGTAGTCGTGGACAGAAAGTGATGAAAGTAAAACTGATGGATATAGTCAGGGCATAACGGGGTTGCAAGGCGGCAGGGGAGGATTTTGCAGTACGGGAGGTAAGGGATGGAGACGGCCTGGATAAGGCTCCCAGCTGATGGAGCGGAAAAGTGTTCCGGTAGGTGCTTCACACAGTCAGAACTGAGAAGCTTGGGATGTAGCCTGGATGCCCACGGAAGGAGCCCGAGCGGGACTGAGCCCGGAGTTTACAGTGAAACTGGTGACATTCACAGCAAGAGAAAAACAACGCAGTGGAGACGGCCACATGCACACCGAGTTTCCTCGGGGTCTGCCTTGAGGAGGGGGGGTTCTGGTCCAAGGCTGCTGAATATCGTTCGGAGCGGCTGCATCCCAGCAGAGTCCAACACAAACCTYGCTGTAGACAAGAAACGCTGGGGACGCTTTTGAAGCAAGCACATATGTGGCCGTGCCAAAAGTTGAATTCCTTTGATGAAGCATTCTTGGATGTCTTTGTTAAGCTGATGGATGTAATTAACAAAACCTGAGAGCAGCTCTGCTTCAGGAAGTGMGTGGCCATTTGTCTGTGAAGAGCCAGCCGGGGCCACCAGGAAGCCGGGCTATGCGGAGCGCTGGTGGCCTCTCCCTGCTCRGATGACACCAAGACCGAAGCGAAGGCGATGGCGATGGTCCTGCTTGCACTGCGGCCACCAGAAGTGTCTTCAGCCACGATTCCTGCGGCTTGCACGCATAAAACACACCCCCAGAGCCACTCCAAGCTCTCCCTTTGGGGCATATTCCACCTTACACGTGACAAAAACACGCTGTAATTCTGGGAGTCAATCTGAGATTTGCTTAAGCGGGAAAAAAAAGGCATTTCAAGTTAGCCCCTGGCCTTGCTTACCTCTTTCACAGCCCCTGTTATGAGCGACTTTCTTCAAGGACCGTTTTAGTTAAGAATCGAAGGGTGTTTAATCAACGCAGGTTCTGTCTGAGCCTCGACGGACGACCCCCGAGGCCTGGGCGTCTCACGGGGGCCTGGGCGTCTCTCCCGGCTTTGGGCTCGTCGCCCCGCCAGGCCTCCCCGGGGGCTCGGCCGTACCTGTGGCCGGGGCTCCGCGTGCAGCACRGCGGCGTGCGGGACGGTCCCCGCACAGGGACGGGACCGCTCCGCGCCGCGTGTTGCCGGGGCCGCTCCTTTCCCCCCGGCCTAGCGCGGTTACCTTAGTTTTCCTGTCCGGTTTAATGCGAAGCGGAGCAGTTTGAGCGTTGTCCTTAGCAGAAAAGGACGCACGGGTGAACTGAGGAGTCCAGCCRGGCCGGTGGGGTCACCTCGTGTCCCCGAGGGCAGCAACGGCCCTCGTGGCAGCTGGGAAAGAGAGAAGCGTCAGCGCGGGGTCGGGGGACACACAGGGCGAGGAGCGGCCCTGGGGACCGTCCCCGCGCCAGCAGCCTCTTGGGCYGGGAGAGGGGCTCCATGAGGGGCTATGGGAGCGCGGGGTGACCCTCACGGGTGGCCATGGGGTGCCCATGGGCTGCAGAAGGGGCCGTCTCCGTGCTGGGGACGTGGCCCAAGGCGGGCAGCGGCCGAGGGCAACTGAGGGACCGTTGGTGGCTCTGGGGACCAGGGGGTCGTTGGCGGCAGTTGGTAGCGGTGGGGGAGGGGAGGGAGGGCCGGAGGTGGCGGTTGTTGCCCGTTGGGGAGGGGAGCCCAGAGTCCCCGGTGACCGTTGGTGGAGCCGCCCCGCCCCCCCCGCCGCGCGCAGCCCCCCCCATCCGCACTGCGCCTGCGCGCGCGGCGAAGGGCGGGGACAGGAGGAGCAGGGGGCGGGGCGGGCCGCGCCCTTTGGCAAGGCGCGCAGGGCGCAGCGCGCAGGCGCGGCCGGGCGGGCCCCGCCCCCGGGGGGAGGAGGAGCGGTCACGCGGGCGGTCACATGACCGCGGTCCTTCCCGGGAGGCTCCCAACATGGCAGCGGCGGCGGCGGGCGCGGGTCGCGCTCGGGGTTAGGGCCGCGCTCGGACCGGGGCCGTCCGCCCGTCTCTCCCGCACGCCGGCACCTCCCGGCCCGCCCGAAGCCGCCCGCAACCCGCCGCGCCGCCTCCGACATGAGGGAGAAGGGCCGCAGGAAGAAGGGCAGGACCTGGGCAGAGGCCGCCCGCACGGTACGCGCAGGCCGCGCCGGGGCGGGCAGCGGGGGAAGATGGCGGAGCCCCTGCGGGCGGCGCCGGGGCTCCCCGCGGGCCCCTCGCGCCCCTTGGGGGGGTTCCCCTTCCGCAGGGCGCAGCCTGGGCAGAAGCCGCGGATCGGGGCGGGTTCACGGACAGTGCGCGGGTTTGAGCGGTCCCGCGTGTCCCGCGGGGGGCTGAGCGCGTCGCCTGCCGTCACGCGAGGGCTCGCGTGGTGGAACCGTGTCCTTCTCACCGCTGTGGAGGCAGATGTGCAGGGAGTTTYCTCCTGGAGGAGCCGTGCTGGAGAAGGGAGACCCACAAAGGGCGCTGGAGCGGTGGGAGAAGCCCAAGAGGAGGCYGAGCAGGGGAGCAGAGCGGGGACGAGAGAGAACGTCCCCTCGTGCCTGCAAAACCTCCACGTTCACAGCAGGGCTTTGGATCTCCTCCACCGACAGGAGTTGCAAGAGTTCTGGTTACATCCTGAGCCTTCAGGAGGAGCTGCCTGTTAAAAGAAGCMTTGAAAAGGCTGCCCGGAAAGCAGCTTGCCTGCAGTTGGCATGTGCGAGCGCTAACTCTTGTAAACAGCAGTTTATTTGGACCTCGTGTTTGCAGATTGAAAAGCAGCAATGTAGTTGCCTTTCACTCACAGGGAAGTGTGCACTTAATTTTAAGTGTATAGGACATGTCATACAAGTGACCGTTTTGGGTTCTGTGTATGTGTTTTTCTGTTGTGAGAACTTTTTTCCAAAGGAGAATGGAAGAAAAAACTCCTCCTGGTGTCTAGGGTGTCTGGGTCTTTTTATCTGCCTGTGTGTATTGCTGTCCATTTGCATCCACTCCTCTGTTTTAAACTCTGTTTCAGTGTTAGCACATTTAGAAAGCTGCCCTGCAAAGCGCCAGAAGTGGAGATTATATATGTGCTGTCCTGGGTAGTGTACCTGGCTTCATGGCAAGAGCAGTCAAGAAGATGACTAAACTTTAGCAAAACAGAAGCTTTGGCAAAGTGCTGCTGTTTGGATCTTCAGCAGGAATGTTAAAATGTTCTTGTCAAACTCCAAATCTGCTTTTTCTCTTCAGAAAGTTTCTTCCTGGTTCTTTTTTTGGCGGGGGGAAAAGGGGGTGTGCAGTAACGTCTTTTGATTCTCATCCTAGCTTGCATACTTGTCTGGACGTTTTGGCTGCCAGGGCTTGAAGTTTGCAGCCTGTGTTGYAGCGCTAAGCTAAGAAATGTGGCAACTCTCAGGCAACTTGTGCTCCTCAGGAAAAGTAACCTAAAACTTACTGCAACCCTGGAGACTCTTGGAGACAATTTATGGTCAGTGTGATGGTGCATTTCTGCCTGCTCTTGTGGAGCTTGTACTTTGTTAGTTTAGCTCTATACTGTGAGGTCAAAATAATGCAGATAATGACAACAACTGGAAGGGGTTTGGGAGCTGCCTGTTTTGCTGCTGGTGAGTGCTGAAGGGAGCTGTCCTGCTGGGCTGGGATGTCCTGAGCAGCAGCTCTGGGGCATCAAAACAGATATTTCTGAAGGGGTTCTGCCTCCTTGCTGGGTCAGCCACATCCAGAACCTCCTGCAGAAAACTCTTGTCATTGTGGTTCTGCTTTGGCTTCCTAATGAGCTTAGTTTTATAAGCAGCTGTCTGGAATCTGGTCTTTACCAGGGCCGCAGGTGTTAATGGGGAACAGAACTGTCAAGGTGGCTTCACCTTGGGTTCGACAGCTGTGAAACTGCAGTGTTAGCCTTGAATCAGGTGCTAAAGATCAGAAGTATTGTTCGTTTGATCTTTAAAAAAGCAGGAAAACCCACAATGGGTGGTAGTTGTACAGATAATATTGATTCAGAGGACTCGGACTGCTCTTGTTCTTCTACGTCTAGGAGTATCAGTTGGAGCAGGATTGTAGTGTGAAATAAGGCAAGGGTGCCAGGCAAGGGCAGCGCATTCTGAGAGGAAGTTACTGTTGATAAACAACTTTTTTTCTCATTTCCTGACTCATTCAGCAACTGTGCAGCTGCAGATGGCTCTGAACTCATGGCTCCTCTTGGGCCAGAGGCCGGGTATCGGAGCAGTTAAAGCAGAAAGCCCCAGGAAGGTAAGGAAAGCAGCTGGTGCAACACAGTGCCCAGGCCTGGGATAGATGTGCTGGGCTGTGCTCTCGGGCACAGTCCTGCAGCCACCAGGACACAGAGGATAGAGCAGCAGCGGGGGCAGGGCTTGGCTTGTAACCTCATGCATGATGTTGTATGTGAACTGGTGTTCTCCATGCATGGGGCTGCAGGAGGTTGCATTGCCTGCGCTCCTGGCTGCAGCAGCGAGACTTGTGCTGCACAGGAGAGAAGTTCTGCGCTTCCCTTTTGGTTACTGAGGCGTTTGGGATGTTGCTAAGTCTCTTACTGATGCTCAGCAGAGCCTCCTGCAGCAGGAAGGGATCCCTGGCATAGCAAAATGCCCTGTGCCCCTCTCTGCCTTCTGATGTCCTGTGCAGTGGAGCACTGTAACCCTCAGGCTGTTCCAGAGTGATCGTTGCTGGCCCAGATCAGGGCAGGAGGTCCCGTGGCTGGCACGGAGGAGCTGGCCCCATGCTCCATGTGTGCAGAAAGGCCCCCCTGGCGGGTACTGAGCTTGAGGAGAGGAGCTGTTTGTTTGTCTCCCCAGGTGTGACTTGACAATACGTGCAGCACAGGAGCTGTCTGAATGTGGAGCCGTTGTTGCAGAGAGCTTGTCTCTGTGTAACCCTCTGGCCATGATGCCACAAAATGCCATGTTCTCATGCTACCTGTTTGTGAGATCAAGGAGCTGCCAGCACACTGTTTTCCCTTTGTGCTTTTTTTTTATCCTGTTCAAACAAACCAATGTTTTTGTTGGCTGAGGAAGGGGAAGGATTCCTGTGAGAGCGCCCTTGGGTAGGCCAGCAGATGTGAAATGCCTGCAGTGAGTTCCGCAAAGGCTCAGCTCCATCAAGGGGGAATGATGTCGCTGCACTGCGAGTCTCTGTGCTGCAGCTTGTGGCAGCTCTTGTGATATGAAGATTGTTCCTCTCTCGACGTAGGTCTGCGTGGGACAATTCCATCTACTCAAAAGGAAAAGGAAGGTCATCCCTGGAACAGATCCCACAGCGTGTGAGGTTGGTTTGGTGTTCAGCTGCTGTGTCAGACAAGGATAGTGTAGAAAGGTAAAGGCAAAATTGAGTAGAAAGCATATTCCCTGGAGAAGCAAGTTAAGGACTGAGGAATACCATTCTCCTGCTTTCTGTTAAAAGGTTTGTGCAGGAGAGAGGGTGGAGGAGTCTGAACTGCAGGAAGTTGCCCACTTCTCTGCAATGAGGTGAGCTCACCCTTACACCCAAAATTGAAAACCTGCAAAGGTTCAAAGTCTGCTGCGAAAATATATGCAAGTTCAGAGGCTTTTGTAAAACATTAATGGCAGCGTTCTGAGACTCGCGTGTCTGACTGGAAGGCACTGCTGGCCCAGCAGCCAGCACGGTGGCTTCTGCTGCTTGTCATTTCAAGTGTCCAGCGACAGCTTTCCAATTTACAGGTCGACAGAGCAGAATTGTGTGTGCAGCCTTTTCCAGGCGAAAGTAATCCCTGGTTCAGTTGGGAACAGAAATCAAGTGATGCTTGAAGTGGAGTGATCAAATCTGCAGGACTGGCAAAGAGTTCCTCTTCTCTTAGCATCCCCTCTGCATGACCGTAGTTTGCTCCCATCTGAAATCTCCATCCAGGGGCAAGACCTCGTTCACACAAGACTGGGCACAAGAAGCTGTGGGTTAATTCAGTTACATCTCAGAAGTTACATCCCGGGAGCTGTGTGCATGTGAGAGCCGCTGGCGTGGTGACCACGCCGTCTATGTTGCATCATTCTGCCACATGCTTAATTTATGGCCCTGCTGGCTAGGAAAATACCAGGACAGTATTTCTATAGACGCAGACTTGAGCTGCACAGGGCAGGACAAAGGCCTGTTCGCTCTGTCGCAGGCTGAGGCAGAGTTGCAGTTTTCTTCACTACTTTGCCATGTTTATCCCTCGTGGACTGCGCCACTTAGTTATATTCTTCCTGACTCTTTTTCCTTATTTATTTATCTTTAGTAAGGACCTTCCTGCACAGTCAGCAGTTGCAAACTGCAAATGCAAACGGTTTTGATCCAGTGTGGCTAATTCCCTTTGCTCTGACTTCTGGATGCTAAAATTCTTAGTGAACTGAAAGTTTCCTTAAAACAGACAGATGGAGACTAGTGGAGAAACAATGGCAGTAGGATTTGTGGTGGAAGAATGACTGACTCACTTCAGTCCATGCAACGTGAAAATCGAGTAGGGCTGTTCACATATCTTGAAGCTAACTGAACCAGTGGTGCGTGTCTTCCAAAACGCCTCATCTGGTGCAAGCTGGGTTCTTCTTCATCCTTCTTTTCTGTCTCTCTCCCCCATGCTTCGAGGAGCAGCATATTTTCCTGAGGATGTCATTGGTGAGGCTTCCTGCGGGCTGGGGAGCTGAGCTCTTCCTCATGACGTGCGTGTTGGACATGCTCTGAGCAGAAAGGTGCCCTTCTACTTCCAGCCCAGGGAAAGCTATGGGCTTTTTTTTTTTTTCCTTGCTCCTGTGGAAATTAAACTCGGGTAGAGAAGTGGAGAGCTTGGGGATATTCACATAATGTTTGAAGATAAAATAATGTTGACGTAACAGGTAGGTGGTAAAGCCTAAATATGTCAATGCTGAAGGCCACAYAGGGGCTTTCAGAGCCTCTTCTGCATGTGCATCTGCTGCCCGCACTGGCTGGGAATGGATCCCATGAGCTAGTGAAAATCAGCTCATGCTTGACCTCCCCATCTCTCTTGTATGGTAGTTGGGTTCCGCAGTTGTGTGGTYAGGCTGATGGGCCTGTTTGAGGAGTAAGGATTTAGATTTCGATGTGAGAAATTGCATGAGTACTTGTGCTACTGCTTTTCTGTTCTCCTGGTACTATGAAACTCCATATTTGCTGTAGAGAAGTATGAGTGGGGTAGCTAGAACTGAGTGGAGAAAAAGAACTCGGAGGACTGAACATGCTAGCTTGTCTCTTGGTACCTGTAGCAATAAAATCAAGTTAAATATACATGTTCTACAGWATTTCAGGGCAAAAGCCAAGGAGTCCTGATCACAGCTGACAAAAGGAGAATTTCCTGCCCATGTTCAGGAAGGGCAAGGAGGAGGGTATGGGGAATAGAGACCGCTCATCCTCCGCTGGATGAGGAAGCCACACGGCTGCAGAGAAGCTGGCTGGACAGCCAGGCACGAAGGGCTGTGATCAGCTGCAAAATTCCAACTGTGTCCCCCAGGCTTTGGTGGTAACACTGATATTGTTTAGCACCTCTATTAATTACTTTTAATTACTCAGTGACGTATGTGCAGTCAGCAAGTTCATGGRTGATACTCAATATGGTTAATATAAACGAGGCTTTAATCCTGTTTGCTTGTGATAGTTGGGGTTTCAGATGTGTACTAAAGGTCTGTATTTTAATGTTTAGTTATAACTCTGGCATATAAACAATTGGGGATTTGGTGMCTGCAGGCACAAGCCCAGGACCTGGGTGTGTTTTGGTACCAAAGTGTAGTCTGGTCCTGTTTAGACGTTTAGCTCTCCGGTGGATGGAGTGATCATAAACCTCCACGATAATTTCCCATCCGCTTCACATTGGTGGGAATTTCGTATGCGCCCAGCCTGAACCACATACCTACCTGCAGCCTCTGCAGCTTCACCAAATGTGTACGTGGCTGTTCAGCCGGCCGGGTTAGCTGACCCTTGGCGTGTAGAAATACCCACAATTTAATGCTTGGCATTTATGTTGAGGCATGTGTAGGAGCTGCTGTGCAGGTGAGTAGCACCAACAAAGATTTGTTTGCCAGCTCCCTGGTGGTTGCTGGACAGTTTTATTATTGATTAAACTTCAACTGGAAGAGCCAAGGGAGCGTAAGAGAGCTTCGGTGCCATGTGTAATGCTCTCGGGTAAGCCTGACTTGTGCATCGCTGATGGACAGTTGGATTTATGCAATTCCACGGTATTTCTGTGTAGGAACAGCCCAAGGAATCCCCATTGAATTATAGGGATTTTTTTAAGACAAACTGACAGGACTRTTGGCAAATTGCAGCCAAGGAGTCCGAAGGCAGTTGCTTCCTTGATGCAACTTTTGTTTGGCAGGAGCTGAACTCTTGAAGTTTTATTCCAAAAGGGCAGAGTAGCTTTTTGCCGTTCCTGGTAACTGCACCTTGTCCTGCAGCCATTGTTAATGGTGTTGTATACAGGAGCTGCAGTCTTTCCTTCCTGTTTCACAGGATTTTGAGTACAAATTTAGCTTGATCAGGTCACTTCTTTATTTCCCTTCTCTTTTCTTATGAGTCCCACAGTCAACATCCTGCTAGGAAAAGGTGGAATTTGGGGATTTTTTTTCTCCCTGCTTTCCATGTGGGGAGGCCTGGGCTCTCCCAAATCCCATATGAGAGACACGGAGATGAAGGTTGCATCTCCCAGCTTGCAGTTTTGCTCTTCCCGAGCTCCTTTGGAGCTCCCTCTGTGCTCTGTCCTGCTCTGTCAGCCCTTGGCACCCACAGAGCTCGTCTCKCCCGGCGTGCCTGGGTTCTGTGGCGCGTTGTGCCCCAGCTGGGCACATCTGAGATTCGTGGACGCGGGAGGCTGGTATTCCCATCGCCGCTGGAGGCTTTCCGGCGGGATTCTTCCCGAGCCGGCTCCAGTCAAGCACTCTGTGCATGGTTCAACTGTGTCAAAGGAYGTTGCAGTACATGTTATGCCTATATTGATGATCTATATTTAATTTGCATCCATCTTCAGCATTTCTTTCCTCCTAAAAATCCAGACAGGCTGAAAGGAGCACCCATATCAGTACTGCCTCATCCAAAGKTATTGGCAGGAATAGGTGTTGTCCCACTCTCTCATGTGCTTATTAAAGAACAGTTTAGTTCTGGAAACATGGAAATTGAAGCTTGTTTCATCCTTAGCGTGACTAAAATGCCTCTCTTTTTAATGCTTCACACTRCTGGAGCTTCCTGGCTATCTTTGACTTAATGTCTCCTTCAGAGATCTCTGCCACTGAATTTTCCAGTGCTGAAAGGAAAGAATGAGCRTGAAGGTCCCCTCTCTGCTCCAGGGGAAGGAATGTGGAAAAATAATATCCTCCAAGAGAGCTGCCTGCTTCAAGTCATTTACCTGAGGCTGTCGTGGTAAGATGAATGGGGAAATGCCATTGCTGTAGCTGGCCCTGATTTCACCACTGGGTCCTTATCRTGTTGATTTATGGGTGTTCAAGAAGCTGTTGACTAAGGTAGTGTAAAACTTGTCTTGTGTGGAGGTATAGATGCATCTGCAGATCTGGACCTACGGCTGTAGATGCATATACATGAACATGCAGAGATCTGTCTGCTGCTCATACAGAAACACGTCTGGGTTAGTATGCTGTAAACACTTCTCTTGGGGCAACATCTCAAGGTCTATCAAACTTAATTTATAGCTCCAAGTGAAACAGCAAAATGGTGTTTCGGGTAATTGTTGCTATTAGGTATAGTTTGTTGTGCATTGCAAGCTTCTTTCAAACTGTTCTTTCTTTACTTATAACCAAGCTCAGTAAGGAGCTGCATGGGGATTTCGGAAGTGTTGCAGGCATCAGGGTGGTCATGGAAGCCAACTGAGGGTTGTCTCCCTCTTGGGCATCTCTTCCCCCCCCCCAAAAAAAAACCCCTGAAGTGACCTGCTTGAAGCAGTGCTTTAGCTGCCACGTGGCCGCACCTTCAGAGCCATGGGGCAGGAATTGGGAGGATTTTGGAGCCCGGTTCCCATTGCTGCGGCGGAGCAAGGCTGTGTTGTGTACCTGTCTGTGTTCCMCTTCACCTCCCGGCCGGCCTTTCGGGGCAGAAACTGGTCGGGAGCTTCACGGCTGCTGCTGGGGTCCTGCGCCGTCTGCCTCGAGCTCGGTGCCTCGGAGCTCGGCCCCGTTCTCTGCAATCTGCCCCTCTGGCCGGTTAGTCGAGCACGCTCACGGCACCGCGGTGCTCGCCGTGTGGGGCGGTGAGCTGCAGCAGGGCGCTCCATGGCACTTGCTTTCTGATGACCCAGCGCTATCCATTCCTTCTTGACCTCGTTTCTGGTTAAAGCCTCGAATAGCCCTTAGCTAATTGGATGAGTAGAAAAGAGGTAGGTGGAGTGCTCCYGGCCCCTGTCCGGGCACCACTCGTGGCCCTGGCAGCAGGAAGGGTGCCCAGCAGGAAGGGTGCCCAAAAGGAGTTTCACAGCCACCTTGGGTTGGCCATGGAGCTGAGCTGCTCTTCTGGACATAGCACTTCCTTCAGCAAGGAGTATCCTTTGGCAGTGCAGTATGGAAAGAAATGTGCTGCTTCCAAGTTCTGTAGCTGGAGGTGGGATTCTCCTGCTAGAGAAAGGAGGAAGTCCATGTTGGAGATAAGATTAACATGTCCCGTATAGGCAGGTTTTGCTACGTTGCCACCGGGAGCACGCGACACTTCCAGCTAATAACGTTTCAAGCTGCTCTGGATTCCATGGCTTTTACAGAGTCTACGTTCTGCTTTCGAGAAGTACCAGAAAGAAGCCCAAAGGTGCAAGAAATGACTGCAGTCAGAGCAGGGGAAGGGGCGATTTTCATCCCTCCTGTACATGAATGAAAAACCAGCAGCAAGAATCCAGGAGCGTGTTTGTACCAAAGCTGTCTAAAAACCCGTGTGGATCGATGCCTTCTCTCAGATCTTGCAGACTCTCCCTGTCGAATCTTGGAGTTCACTCCGGGGGAAATAGATGTGCTGCTTCCCTGGAACTGAGGTTCCAGAAGAACGGATAACATCAATATTAATGTTACTTTTTCCTCAGTAAAATATCAGATCCTAGTGAGAACTGGAGACATTTTTCACACACAAGAGTGTTGAAGAATATTTTCTCAATGTAAAGAAGGCAAAATAGCTAGGCAGGGTAGGGGGCTGTTAAAAGACAAGGGGAAAGAACTTACTGCTGGTGGGCTTGGTTGGRACTGCTCTGTTTGCTGTTTGTGCCGATGGGTAAAGGTTGGAGCCCCAGACTAGCTAGTCCTGGTGCTTGTGAAATTCAGGGTTTGGGAATGGGAAACGAGTGCCGGGAAGTCAGGAAGCTGCTTCATGCGTTTAGGCTGATTGCAGTCCAGGTGCACTGGGGATCTGGCCCTGCCCTGGCTGCAGTTGTGCTGCCCGGCCGGAGCACCCAACACTTGTGTGGGGTGTAAATAACTATTGTCAATCCAGACCCTACTCGAAGCTGGAGAGCGTGATAGGGGAGCATGGAGGTGGGGTGTAGCGAGCCGAGCTGGTGGAGCTCTGGGCAAAGGATGCTCCGCAGGGCTGTAGGAGGGAGGGATCGACGCCGGCTGGGCAAGACCTGGCCCCTGCTCTTCTCCAGCCATGCAGAGTCCCCTCTCCCAGAGGAGAGCTGGCATGAACGTAGGTGGTTTGTGTCCCTTGAAGGGCTGCGTTTCCCCCTCGCTCCCTGCTGCCGTGAGTGGCACCCACCCCTGTGCTGTCCACAGCCGTCCTCATGGACTGAGCTTGTGTGAATCGAGCCCTGAAACACGGCCTGTGTCGGGCTGCTGCCCAGGGAGCTGCCTCCTGCCCCAAGAGGGAGGAGCGAGGGCTGGCACCGGTGTCCTGGCACCGGTGTCCTGGCACCGGTGTCCTGGCACCGGTGTCCTGGCACCGGTGTCCTGGCACCGGTGTCCTGGCACCGGTGTCCTGGCACCGGTGTCCTGGCACCGGTGTCCTGGCACCGGTGTCCTGGCACCGGTGTCCTGGCACCGGTGTCCTGCTCTCCTTCGTGCTCTGTGGACCTGCCCTGGTGTGGGGGTCAGAGCTCGTGCCCCTTCTGTGGTCTCTGACTTTTCCCAAGCCAAACGTTCATGGAATCGCAGAACGGTTGAGGTTGGAAGTTGCTAAATTCCTCTTGGGCGCAGGTTTCTTTTGGAGGGATCATAAGTCACGGGGATCAGTGTTTGAGCAGTGTCTGAGGGCAGTCACTTTCAGGGATACGCGGCCAGGAATGTTTTTCTGTATTCCTTCAGCGAGGAGTGCCTGGTTCCTGAGCTGGGTGCTTTCTGGCTCGTTAGGTGTGCGTTTGAAACGTGGTGAGAGCAGAGCCTCAGGGCTGCGAGACAGCCCCAGTGTCCTAAGTGGGAATCCCCCTTTCCCTTCYGCCCTACCCCGACTTCCTGAGCAGTCAGGTCTGGAAGCAGGTGACCTGGGCCAAGGAAGAGCTTTGGAAGTGTTGCTTAGTTCCCATGCTCTGGGGTGTAAAGATGTAGGAAGGTGAACAGCAGGGAGCATAAACCCAGTCCGCATCCTTTTAGGAAGAGTCTACGTGGGTTTATGGGTGTGGAGCTAAGATGAAGCTAGGGTCGAGTCTTCTATCTGCTTCTCCAAGTACCGCCCTTAGCTTTTCTGTGACCACAGACTAAGCCCAGACATGTGAGAGTCGAGGTTTTCCTTGCGTTCCTTCCAAGATGTTTTAAGTTATTAGAGCTGCTTTTTCTTTTGGATTCTGTCCCTCTAGTTTGTGGTGAAAAAGGAATAAAATCTAGAACTACAAAATGGGTCCAGCTAGCTGTGTGAAAAGTACAACGTATAATTGTATGATTCTGTGCATGTGTGACRGGAGGTACCAACAGGTCAGCTCTGTGTTAGACGTCTGCGCCGTCCGGAGGAGCCCCGTCCCCGCTTGGTGCGATGCCACGGAGCGTCACCCCTGCGCCGCGGGCCGGGCGGTGGGTGCGGGCGCTGCGCGGGGGCKTTGGTGCCTTTGGCAGCGTTGTGCCGGGCGGCACTGATGTGTGGTACCCAGACCTCCCCCTTGGCACGGCCCCCCTTCATGGCCTCGGAGGGCAGGGTGTCCTGCAGCCCGCGTGGCTCCTGAGAGCTGCCCGAGGTCTTGAGGGCTCCCAGCGAGGACGGACGCTCTCTGCACTGGGGGCAGTGGGGTTTTGCCAGTCTGGTCTGTAAAGCTTCCTAGAAATAAGRTGGGAGCTTCAGCAGGCCAGTCATTCTGGCTGTGAGGGCTCTTAAATTTCATGCTATAATTGTAGTGACCCAAGTGAAACTTTTCTCACTGCAAATTCCATAAGAAAGCTGCCTCTGTTGCACGGTGTGAAATTAAGAAATATCCTTTCAACAAGGCAGCAGCAGCATCAGCAAGCTCTGCAGAAAGCRGGGCAGGCGGAGGGTGCGGTGTGCAGTGTAAACCAGAGAAATCCTTTAGCTGCTGTTGTTGAAGCTCGCTCAGCTTCCTGCTCCCGGGAGACGCCGTGGCTGCCCAGCCAGGAAGGCTGTTCCTCGGGATGAGCTTGTCCGGACTGGGTTCAGGTGTYGGGCGCGTTTCCCAAATCCCGACCGTCCTGGTGACTTTGTTCTATTTCAGCCCTGCCTAATTGCCTGGTGTTCCGAGATGAAGCGTGCTCAGTGATCCAAGTCCCTTGAAGAGCCGCGCTCTCGTTCATGCTTCTGCAATAATTGCTGTGTTCTGCTTCTCCTCTTGCTAGATGTTTTCCTTGGGTTTAAGTTTCCAAAGCCTATTTTATGGCACAGGAGTCGTGGATCAAAGGGACATTGCTTCCACGTATGCCTTGCACATAAAAGCCCCAGAGCTGCCAGCCAGGCAAACRCCACTAGACTTGCTCTTTGTAGCTCTTTCCCCATCATACTCTGCTTTATTTCTAGTTTTAGGCTTGCAGTTTCATGTGCTGCTTTTTCCCCAGAATTTTGGGATGCTGAGGGCAACATGACCCTAAACGTTTCCAGGATCTTTCCCCCTTTGATATTTTCCTCTTTCTTGCATCCTGCTCCCTTGCCTAGGTTGCCTAGGCCTAGGTTTCCAGTGGCCATGAGTACTTCAGCGAAGGAGACTCAGGTCCTCCGGTCCCTTCCTTTCTTCCTGCAYGGTTGGTTGCATGGGTTGCTGCTTCCCCGGGTGCTTTCCGAAGGCAGTTTCCATCACTTTAAGGACATCCTTGTCATCCAGTCGCCTCCTTGCTGGGGGCTGCAKATGTGGGCTGACTTCACCTCCCCATGCTGCCCCAGATGTGGGTGAAGCCCTAAACCCAAGGGGCGGGCGTTGCATGGACCTCTTCCAGGAGCTGGGCATCCTTAAGCCACRGAACGCTTAACTTCAGCAACAGCCCCTGGCTGCTGTCACGGTTCGSTTGGTGGCCTTGCCCCGAAGCATGTGGGTCATGAGCAGAGATGGAGATGGGTGRCCCCTGTTCTGTCCTGACCACGTTGCCTCCTTGTCCTTCCTCGGGGAAGCTCCGTGCCGCACACTGAATCCCAGGCGGGCTGCGCCTGGCAGGCKCCCCTGGGTGCCCTGGTAGGTCCCTTGCTGAAGCCAGGCCCGCTAGAGCAGCGTGCTCGGGATGCTGTCCCCTCCGGGGAGGGCACGTCCACAGCTGCCTCCAGTGTCTCATCCCCCTCTTGCTGAGGAAGCTGGTTTTAATGCTTCGGATTTCCTGAGTTTCTGTCTGTGCCTGTTGCCCACTTGTCCTGCTGCGAAGTACCACGGAGGAGAGTCTGGCTTGCTCCATTTCCCCCCTCGAATATCTGTACCTATTGGCAAGGTCCCCTGGACCTTCTCTCGTCCTGGCTGGCCAGGCCCAGTCCCTCCTCGCAGGAGGGCCGAGGAGGAGCCCCAGGCCCTTGGCCCTGCCCGCCYGGTGCTGGACTCGTCCAGTAGCTCCGTGGCTCGTGCTGGGGAGCCCTGGGCAGAGCACCCAGGTGTGGCATCACCAGGGCTGAGGAGAGGAGAGGATCAGAAGAGGAGGATCAGAATAAGCTGCTCATCCATCTCGTGTAGTCTCTTTGGGCTAGGTCTGTGGTTGGGGCTGGGAATCTGGTTTTCTGTCCCAGCAATAGCAGCCCYTTTGGCTACTTGCATGTTTCCAAGGGTGTTCAGGTGGAGTTGGGTGATGTTGAAATCCACATTAATGGTTAACGTGGAATTGCAAACACTTCTCGTGTGCGTTTGGGAAGGGCCCTATTGATCTCCATTGTCACCCCACTCCAGCTCACCGCTCTAGTGGTGCCGCCGGGGCTGTGGAAGCTGCCCGGGACGGAGGTCCTCCTGAGCCCTCGTGCCCTGGGCATTGCGGTGGGGACCCTGGTGCAGCTCCTCCTTGGCAAGGCYGCCTGCACCCTGCTCTGGCACTAAAGGCAACCATTCCCTGTCCCCTCGGGTCGGAGCTCCTGCCTCGAGGCCGGGGCTGAAGTCAGTGGAGTCCTCCTCATACTGCCRGCGGAGGTGAGCAGCCTGCGGCGAGGGCCGAGTGGGGCCGGGCTCTGTACCCTGCCGCGGCTTCCCGGTCACCCAGAGCTCTGATCAGAAGCTGTGTCCCTGGCTGCTTAYGGACTGGGCATGTCCACAGTTTTGCAGACCGGGTGTCTCTGCTCCGCGCAGCCAGGAGGTCTTCTCTGCCTGCAGGTGTTTGCCTGAAGAGCAGTCGGAGCATCCTGGCCCTGGGTGAGGAGCAACGACTGCTGCGAGGCTGACGGCTTTGGAGCCTGCGGTGCCTCTGATCCGAGGGCTCGGCCCAGCAGGGCCAGGAGGAAGCAGCTGCTGGCAATGGCTGGAGCCCCCAGCTGCAGGGCCCTGAGCCTTGGACCTGCTGACCCCAGCACTCCTCCTCTTGGAGAGGCTGCTTACCAGGAGCCCGGGTCCAGGGTGCTCCRCAGGAGCTGGGGGAGCTCTGCTGGCCTCAGGCAAGCTCTGATCTCGGCTGCGGGTGTCCATGACCACCGGCAGAAACGCTGGACGAGCCGTTTGGAGGGACCTCGGGGTGTGCCTAGTGCCGCCTCCTGCTCAAAGCAGAGTCAAGTTGAGCTCGTGGCAGACTTGCCTTGAGAGCCTGCAAGGATAGAGACTCGGCAGCCTCTTCCCTTCTTGGACTGTCCTCGCTGTGGAAAACCCTCCGCTTGGGTCAGCGCTTCCTGTCGGGGTGCAGAGTCCAGCGGCTGTTGGAAAGGCTAAATGAACCAAACTGACTGCGGATACAAACACAGAACCCAAAGTGCTCTAATGTGAATCCCTTTAAGCACCTGGCTTTCACATCCTGTTGCTGTGGGCACCCCCAGGTATTTATAGCTGCTATTGAAATGGAGTGGAAGGGAGGCYGATACGGGGAGCACCAGCTAATCCACTTAAAGCGTTTGAAATGGATTTGAAGTGCCATAAAGCAAGCCGGGTTCCTCGCGGTCGCGCAGGCTTGACCGCGGTCACGCAGCAAGGTCAGAAATAGCTGCGAAAGTCCCTGTGCAGGGTGGACTTGAACTTGCACGTGTCCAGCGCAGCTGGAGCTGCAGAGAGGAAGGCGGCACTGCAGCTCGGCCCGTCTAGCGGAGCCCCCGCAGCTCCGCATGCGCTTCCCGAGGAGGGAATTCCGCACTCCTTCCCGAGGAGGACGGAGCTGCAGAGAGGAAGGCGACACTGCAGCTCGGCCCGTCTAGCGGAGCCCCTGCAGCTCCGCATGCGCTTCCCGAGGAGGGAATTCTGCACTCCTTCCCGAGGAGGACGGAGCGAGCCCACATGGAGCCGCAGAGCTGCGCGTCCCTGGAGTGGGGAAAAGGAGCCCCGGCACACGGGGAGCGGTGTGATCTGCGGGGCTACTGAGAACACCTGAACTGAGCTGCTGSTTTCCTCTTGTAGAGTCTCTTTGTGCTTTGCAGGTGCACGCTTTGATATAGAGGCACCGTTTAATTTGCTTTCTGACTTTGGAGTATCCTTGAAGGGTTCCTAAGGTGGATGTAGATCAAAAGTAGAGGACTGGGAAGAAAATGGCACTTCACTRCCTCCTGGCAAATGCTGTTCCAGCTTCCAAATCACATCTGGTGCCTGATGTATTCGGTTGGAGGCCTGAGCTTCCTGCCATCCGTGTGACATAGCCCGGGTTGTTGGTCCTTTCAGCTTTGCCTGGTACTTCTTGACACTAGCTGACCCAGTGAGGTCCCCTGTTGCCTTATGATGGACTGAAGTGTAAAATTTCCAGCCCCAGCATTTGGACTGGAATGAGGGCAGCCCTAGGAGAGGTCAAAGTACTGAAGAAATGCCAGAATGGAAGATTTTTTTAAAAAAATCTATTTTCCTTGGAAAAAGGCTCCCTAGCAATGCTGATTGTGCCCCATTGTCACGGTGGTTTTCAAAATGCCAAACCTTCTCCCAGCTGTTTCTGGTAAACTTTGSAACCGCAAGCAGGAACTAGGCTTGTTAGGGCATGAGTGCTAGTTAAAGCAGGCTGTAAATGATGGTTGGCTCTGGAGCAGCCATCCATGGCCTCAGCAAGCTGCAAGCGTTTCTAGGTTTGGTAGCTTGGATGTTTGCAAGCAGCAGGCGCTGGGGTTTTGGAGGTGTTATCCGCGGTACATTGGCTGTTCCTGGAGAATTCCCGGGTGCTGCCGTTGTCCTGGACGTGCCCCGTTGCAGTATCCCCTCCCTTCCTGCAGCRTTAGCAGGACAGCCCCTCTAAGACAAGCCTGGGAGCAGCACTGGAGTGCAGCAGCCTTGCTGCCCTCCCTCAAGAGGGGTGGCTGGGAGCCTGGGGAAAGCCAGAGGTTGTCCTCACCTGTATCCTCGGAGCGATGCGAACCCCTGAACGTGGCTCTGTGCTGGGGAAGCCTAAAGACAAAATGCACTCGAGTAAYGTGCTCTCAATCTGCTCTTTGCTTGCCAGGTCCTGGAGAAGTATCCTAATACRCCTATGAGCCATAAAGAAATCCTTCAAGTTATCCAGAAGGAAGGACTTAAAGAAATCAGGTGAGTTAAGTATCCGTGGCAGGATAATAGTTTGGTTGAAACTTAGTTTATTATTAAACCCCATCTCATCTGTATCTTTGGGACAGAACTGGTAAATCCAGAAGAGAGGAGAGGGGGGGAAAAAGCAAGGAAACCACCTCTCAAGTCGGTGGTATCTTCCCTAAGCAAGGTGGTGAACAAGGGCTTTCCTCCCTTGCAAACACCGCTGCTTTCCCTGCTCTGCAGCTCTTGTGTGAGATGCAGCTGGGCCTGATCAGGTAGTGGAGGCTCCAGTTATTGAAGTTAACTTAATCCCTTCTCATTTCATCTTTAAGAARGGGAGAGAGGAAGAATATGGCAGACAACTTAATGGAAATAAYTTAAAAGTGCCCAACTGAAATCTTAACAAACCAAACTCCCTTAAAGTGCCTTTTCTTTTATTTTTCAAGTATTTTTTCCTCGTGTTGGTGCTCTAGCGTAGCCTGCAGTAGTGTGTATTTCTACCTCGTAACCCTCCCGATGCCCCTCGTGCTCAGCCGGGGGTGTCGTGGGTGTTGGGGAGCCCCCCGTTGCTCAGTGTGGAGTCTGGGGGTGTGGGGCTGCTCGGGTGATGGTTTGGGGGGCTCTCACCCTTGCCCGGCCCTCGAGCCCTTGCCCACATGCGTTGCTCACGTCAGGTAACTGCTGGGTAGCAGAATGTGCTTCTATTTCTGCTTCTGATAGCAAAGGAAAAAGGACAAAAGGAGTTTGAATGGGTGGACACACATCCGTAATGGAACAACTGGCGTGTCTGGTTTAGGATGGCCACGTTCTCCCCGCTCTTTGCCAGGTTTAATGTGATGTTTATGGGGTGTTTTTCTGTTAGCTTTATTGTAGTAACGTAGAATGCTACTCAGGCCTTGGGCAAGGGCTCTGCTATGGTGGTGTGAGATGTGCAGGCTGGCTGGTCAGGCTGGAGCTTYGGATGAAGGGCTAAAACCAGAGGAGAAGTGGCCTGGTCCCATATAGTCCTGCTCAACTTCAAGCTTTTCTGTCACTGAGATGAGGATTTAGCCTGAGCAGATAGAGTCCTTTCCCTCTAAGGAGCATCAGGACAGCAAGAGCTCCTTGATGTTCTAAAGCACTTCAAATCCCCAGGAGAYCTTTGTGGCAGCAGTCAGCTTGCTAGACTAGCTCTCTATAGTCCAATATCCCTCTCACTAACGTGACGTTTGGGTGCCATACACTGGTCCTTCCCTTCAAACGTAGATGTAATACAGCTTTATTTAGGTTAGGGTTTAAGGTTATTGGTTCCTGAGCAGTTCAGTTCCCATTAGCACCAATAATGCATTTGTCTGGTGGCTGAATTGGCTTCTTGTAGCTCTCAGCTAGTAGCAGATGGACTTAATGCGAACAAACACTTATTAGTGGAAACTGACTTTGGAGAACTACTGCAACTTGCAAGAGGAGCATGTGGAGCTACCAGATTTTGAGCCCTCTTAAGCTGAGATTTTAGTAGGAAACTGTGGCAAGTAACAGCAATTCCCTGTGGCTGCCTGGCATGAGACAGCAAATTTGCAGGTATACCAGAGAGAGGCCGTGAGGGTTGCCTGAACAGTGCAGTAAGCCTGTCAGTCTTCCTTGCAGTGCTTTCCATGTTCGGCATCTAGTGCCCCATTTAAGATGGTATAYCTGCTCCTTTTCCCTGCTAGACTCCCAGATGGGAAGRARTTTTAGGAGCAACAAYTCRCTTCCCCCAGACTCTAGGGAATGGAGCAGAGCTGGGGAGCTGATGGATGTCCAGGAGTCCTTGCTCCTGTCCGGCTGTGTGTCCAGCCAGCTCCTCCGTTCTCCTGACTCGTGACCCAGGCTGCTGCTTGGCYGCCTGCTGGGTACGGAGACTTGAGGACACACGTGAGTCCCCTAGAGGACTAGGGACCGGCAGCATTGCAGGGAGRGGGGCACTTGCATTTAGCATGGGCATAAACAGTGGGTTCTGCTGCTTGCAGGGCATGTTGGACAGGACCGTGTCCTTCAGAGGACACCTCTCCTAGGCCTGCAGGAGCTTTGGGTGGTGGTGACTGGTCTTAACTGCTTTGGCAGATGTGTCCTGGTCCKGGAGTAAGCGCAAGCGAGCCAAGGAAAAAGCCCAAGAGCGAGCGGGTGCTGTCTGCAGGGTGGGGAAAGATGCTTGCTGTTGAGGAGGGCACTGCACACCGTTCACATAGGGACCCTGCATGGTGGTGTTCCAGCAGCATGCCTTGCCATTAGAGTGTTTCCCAGATGTTCCTTCTGGGACTCTGCCCCGTTCCCRCCCGGCAGAGCCAGGCTGCAATGGGGAGGGCTCTGATGGTCCCTTCCCTGCTCSAGCCCGGGGCAGTTCTGCCCTCCCAGTCCCCCTCGCAGCTGTGGCAGCTATGGGGCAGTGACTTCCAGAAGTCCCCCTTTTGGTGGGGAGTTCTGTAGCCTTCTCGGAAAGGATCTACTGCTAGGTGTGAGGATGGAGACTGTCTTCACGTGGATGTGTGTTTTGGAGTTGGAGTGGAAGCTCTTGGAAAAGCTGCTGCCCCTATCAAAATTGTTAGSGTTTCATCATCTAAAAGCTGTTCTGGAAAGCCTCCAGGGGTCTAACCTGCCCATTAGGGAATGAAAGGCTCTCCCGGGCAAAAACTCTTCTCCAGGTGAGGAGAATTAAATTGATAGTTTTCCACTCTCTTCAGAGAGTATTTTATTTAGGAAAATGACAGTGGAAGAAGTCCAGTGTCTGGCATGTAGCATGGTAGCCTCTCTGAGCTGCTTCCCGAGTGKTTTAGGTGGAGCTGAGGCTTTCCCTCCTGGAGCTGATGCCTCTGCCTGGAAGGGGCACAGCACAAATCCCTGCCCAAAGACCCAAGACACTGCACAGACTGAGTTCACTGGTGCAATTTAACTTCTCAGTATTATGTTAACACAATTCCTCTGCAGACTCTGAAGCTCTTCAGTGTCTTCACCAATCAAAGGATGTTAGGCATAGGCTGAATCCTTAAAAATGTTCCCTGGTGACTTGAGAGGCTTAGCTTTGCTTCAGGACATGGTGTGTTCATCAGCTCCTCCTGGGTCTCCTCCTGACCCTGGAGCAGAACGCCATCAGTAGCTCATTCATTCAGCGTGTGCTTCGGTGTTGAGGCTCTTCTGCTGGAGCTGTATTCCCATTGAGGTTACCTAGTTTGCAGGTTAGGAGTTCTGAGCCTCGGGCTCCTGCAGCTTGTGCAGCACCGCGTTGTGCTGTGGGGGGGAGCAGCTCTGCGTTCTGGGCCTGACCCTGCGGGAGAGGTTGCAGGGGAATTTGCCTTCATCCTTGTCGTGGTCACAGCGCCACGGAGACAGGTTCTTGCCCTGCAATTCGTTTCCAGTTGATGAAGTCTGTGTATTCTTCCCCAAACGGCTCTGCTTGCYCCTGGGGGCTGGATAAATTATTTTCCTTCCAGCAGTTGCTTCACGGGCCCCCAGCCCTTTGCCTGGGCCATGCCAAGGAGCTGGAGAGCAGTGTTGGCCCAGTGTGCTGTGCCTGTTGGCAGGAGCTTCACCCAGCAGCTCTGGAGCACCTGGCCTGGGTGTGTATTTGAAGAAATTGGTGATTAGGCAAAGCTTTTCACAACCCTCCATCCTGGGAGGTTCCTTGGGTTTGTTCAGTCACGCCGCAGTCCAGACCCCCCCTCAAGTTGAGCTCCTGCCTCTGGGTCAGCAGCCCTCACCTGGGGCGATGGACTCGAGGAGCACGGTGGCAAGTGCTGCTTCGTGCAAGGACAGATTCGTTCYCCGTGTTTCGAGCAGCAGCTCCAGCTCCTGGGCTAGGGGACCGCCGGGGTGACTTCCGTGCCAGGTTGTCCCTAACTCACTGCTTCCAGCCTCGTGCCTGTTAAGGGAAGAGGCTGCTCGCCCGGACACCCGGAGACCTGCTCCTCCAGCCTCGTGCCCGGTCGTGAATCCCTGCAGTAGGAGCCTGGCTGTTAGGCTTGTCCGTGGCAAGGAGGCGCTGCTGAAAGCGCCGCTCTCCATGGGTGTGGAGACGCGAGCCCTGAAGGAGGGGGTGCCCCGCCGGGACAGGAGAGCCTCTCTTTGCCCCTGTAGTGTGCAGTGTGCCAGTTCACACTGATTGCTGCGTGTTACCAACGGCCTGGGAGGAGCCACGTGCTGAGCAACGCTGAATTCACTCGGCACATTTAAACAAATGCAAACATTTGCATTGTGGGTTCGTGTCATGTGGGTTTGCTGCTGTTGATGTGGGGAGGGGGCAGGACAGGGGGTGCCACACACCCGGGAGCTGGGTTGCCTTTCTCCCTTCGGCTTCCTGGCTATCTTCCRTCAGGGTGGGGGGGGAAGAGGGTGGTGTAAACCATCCCTGTAGGTCYGTCCCATGAACCCAGCAGGTCTTGCGAACCTGCCGGGGCTGCTGGGCGTTGGGTGCAGGTTTCTCCGGCACAGCTGGAGCTCYGG
This sequence comes from Eudromia elegans, assembly GCA_003342815.1. Taxonomy (NCBI): domain Eukaryota; kingdom Metazoa; phylum Chordata; class Aves; order Tinamiformes; family Tinamidae; genus Eudromia; species Eudromia elegans. The sequence goes on from PTEX01000389.1 coordinate 161,392, forward strand.
GTTCTGCTACGCCGGGGCTTCACCCGCGGCTCCCGTGCAGCTTCACCTGCTGCAGCCGCCTTTTCCGGGTGGCTGCTCGGTTTGTAGCCCAGGGCGTGGAGAGCCGAKGCCCTTCAAGGGTGCTTGGGTTTTATCAGGCCCTAGCGGGACTTGGGTCGCTAGCGTGAATTCAACCCCGAACTAAAGCAGGTTTCTGTAYGAGTGTGTATCTGAGCCAGAGCCTGGCCGAGGGTTAGGGGTGAGGGGAATAACACAGGGGAAGAACCCCGATTTGAAAATAATCGTTCAAAGAYAAAGAATAGAGAGAGGTGAAGTTGCTACCCATAGCAGGGAACGTTAAATACTTTCAGTATAGGTAGGAGAGATTTTGGCTAGGTGGTCACTTCTGTCACTTCCATAAACGCAGGAAATCCCTAGTGAACAACCCAGTCCATTTCCCTCACCTGAGCCTGTAAGCAGCAATTTCTGCTCTCATCAGAATAAAATGAATGTCCCTCTTCATCCTGCGGAAGGGCSTCCCTTAGCCCTGCAAAGGGAGCAGCAGGACGATGGATACCCTGGGCCTCTATAACAGGTCCATATTGTTCTGTAGAAGCGCCAAGCTAAGAGCCCCAGGATGTCTAGGTCTGAGCTTCAAACTCAGTCCCCAACCTGCTGGTRCCTCTGTGATGGAGACACAAAGGACAAAAACCTCTGGACAAACCAGCTTACAAACGCAGGCCCTTAGGACGTCCTCCGGGCTGTGGGTCCCTTTGTCCCTGTCCACGTCCTCCATTGCCCTCATTCTATTGTTAAGGAGCCCCCGTGGCCGCCGGTTCCCGGCTGTCCGTTTGCTTTCTCGGGAGCACTGGGGAGCTCCTGCTCTCGGCGAGGTCAGCCTCACTTCAGAGCACGGTGTTCTTGGATGACTCTAGGCCCTCCCCGGGGTGCCCAGGGCCGTGTCCAAGCCCATGATACTGGCATGTGGGGACACTGGGGCCGGGTGGCAGYGCCAAGCCTGTCACCCCTGCGCTGTGCTTCTCCCCACTGCTGCTGCAAGTGCTGCTGGGCCCGGGACAGGGAGGAGGAGGAGGGGAGTTTCTGTGACACTTCCACGGGTGCCCCAGGGCTTGTGAGAGGGCTCTCCTCGACAGGAGAAGGGTAAAAACCGCCCCGATGGTTCCCTGGGGTTGTAGCCACCCCTGGGCCTCTCCAACCACCTCTTGGGTTCCGTGTTCCTGCTCACACTAGGGCTTAGTTSTGGTGCGACTGCCCGGGCTGGTCGTAGCTCGCTGCTGGTGGCTGGGGAGGAGGGTCGTGTTAACGAGGAGACCGCTGTTGTGCTCACCTTCTTAAAGGGGTGTTTCTCTCCTTTTTTTGGGTCGCACTCCAACTCCAGAAGGTAAGAACCACCGCTGATTGTTCTGAAGCCGCTCTCCGCATTAACCGCAGCTGCCAGCGCCTCGCTTCCGAAGCGCAGCCGCTTGCGTGGGGCGTCGCTGCGGCTGCCCCGTCGCCGCGCTCGCCCCGTCGCTGCGCTCGCCCGCGTGTCCCTCCCGCTCTGCCCGCAGTGCATGCGCGTGGTGCGCGGGGCCGGCCGCGCCGCTGCCTGCACCCGCCGGGCCGCCCGCTTTGCATGCCCTGCTCTGCGCCGCTCCTCCTGGGCTGCCGCTGCCTCCTGGGGGAAAGCAGCTTTGACCAGACCCCAGAATAAACGGCCCTTTCTGGACCGCGGCTGCGTCTCGACGAGCTCYACCGTGCTACGGGGGTATCTGCTCACAGCCTCTCTGCTCCGACCCTTCCGGAGCCCCGATTAATTATTTTCATTAAGCAAACCTTACCGCACTAATGGCCGAAAGGCTCTGCCCGGGGCTGTGCGAGCGGGCGGCAGGTCCCGCGGCTCACGGCCCTTCTCTCCTGCTCAGCTTGAAGAAGCTCTGCCTCCCCCGTGGGATGTAAATGCCCYGGTTTAACGAAGCTTTAAACTTGGCAGCCCGCGAAGGAGCAACGGGTAGGTACGGAGGGGACGAGCAGGACGCYGGGCCCACGGCCGCTCCAGCCCTGCCCGGCCCCGGGGCGGGCGGCGTTGCTGCCCCTCGTGCAGCGGGGTCGCCTCTCACATCGGCCTTTGGATCCGTTGATGACACGGAAGCTGCAATATGGAGTATTTTAATGAGTAGTTTACACAGCAGCTTAATCGGTAGAGTATTGTAACAAGCAGTGTGGAGCTATGCAAGCTTTTGACTTGCTTGGCCAGCAAAATATGAAATATAGTTCGTGTAGCAGCCGCTGTGAAGCAGGCCCATAAATASTGGTTAAATCTGTGAAACTTATTCGTTTAACAGGGGAGTCGGTGTGAGAGGGAGCAGCTCCTAGAAGGTGGGCGGCGGTAGGTGGGCGGCGGTGGGAAGAGGAGCTCTGCCCAGGGCTGGGAGCGCCCTGCACGAGTCRCGGTGGTCCTGGCGCTGCCCCTCGGGAAGGGGAGCCGTGGAGGAGGAGGACTCGTGCGGGGCTTTGGCACCCGGGTGCGCTCCGCAGCGTTGCTCTCCATAGAGCCGGGGGCGGTTTTGGCCGGTGAATCGGCTCGATGGGCCGTGGGAAGGGCGAGCATCCCCTCCGGCAGCACCCTTTGCTTCCCGTGCCGTTGCTGCCAGCTCCAACGCTATTCCCGAGGTCAGCTGGAATTGCAGCTCTGCATGCCGTGTTCCTGTGTGCAAAAATGGGAATGCTGGAATGTTTTCCGCTCGTACAAAGGCAGATGTGTAGCCAGGGGGCATGTGCACCTAAAGGACCGTGTGTCTGCTGGGAACATCACGGGCCGGGACCCATAGACGAGACRCTGGAGCTCGCTGGAAGTGGGGACGCCTCGGAATTGTTCTCCTCAAGGAATTTATCCTCCTTTGGGGGGGACGCATCCTTTTGTGGCCAGAAAAGTGATCTGTTAAAGCAGGAATTACCCAAACATTTGAACGTATTCATCTAAAATATGKATRTAGGAATATATATCTAAAAATGGCTTGCATTTGACACCTGCAAGGGGGGAACCTGCGCCAGGGAGCCCTGCTTCATTAGCTGTAGAAATACAGGCTGCTACACGGTTTCAGTTAATGAAATGGGCATGATTTTTGGTGTAGGAGGAACGTCTTGGGGAAACCCTAACAGCTTGGTAAGAGTCCTAGGTTTGCTCTAGGCAGGAGAGGTGTCTTGGTTCAGCTGCTTTGGTTATGAGGAGTGCATGGGTTCATTCCAGCTGGGTGCCCTGYGGCTTGATTTAGTGTCGGGTTCACTGCCCTGGCGAGTCCTCGCGCTCTCGTCCCAGCCTGTCCGGTCTGTGTCCTGCAGAGCGGCGCGAGGGCTCCCCGCCCTGGGGAAACCGAGCCCTCTCCTTGGAAGGACGAGTGGGAATTAGCAGGAATAGCTAAAGTCCTCTCGGCAGGATTTGAGAGAGGCCGGAATGGCATCACCTSGCGGCACCTTCCCTAAGGGATGTGCTGAGGAGCGTGAGGAACTCTGCACGTGTCAGCGTAGGAAAAATATGGCAAAAATCCCAGATAAGTTATTGAACGATTGAATCTAGTAGGAATGCTGTGAATGCCAGGCAAGAGAGCTTTTGTTGGGATAAGCCCGCCAAGGCTTCACTACTTAATGCAATTTCAAATTTTTTCAAGTTTTATGCAGATAACTGTGTAGCTTTGCTTAGATTTATTTGTAAAATGCCCTCATTTTAGTTGATATTTTGATATGATTGAAAAAATACATGATGAAGTAAAGGACACGTATGCGTTAGGTTTGTTGTCCGTGCCTGAGACCTGCGCTGAGTATTGGAGCAGGGCGGTAGCCGGAGTAGGTTTGGTGTTGCTCCGTAGGTGTGTAGTGGCCTGGAAAACTGCGGAGTTGTGCTGATTTTCCAGGTGCACCGGCTGAAGGAAGGGTGCTCGCCGCGGCGGGAGGGGGCGGCTGTGTAGTTAGACCGCGGGGAGCAGCTGTGTGAAGTGTCCCTGTGCGCGGTTCAATGCGGAAAGCCGGTGTCGGAGCAGGGAAGGCGGGTGTGCATGGGGAGGGGAGGCTGAACCCTGCAGCAGCCGCCGTAGAGAGGGGCTGGGGCGGGAGGGGAGGAGGATGAGGCTGGAGGGGGCGTGTGGGGCAGCCCGGGAGGCAGCAGCAGCTCCTGGTGTGGCTGCAGGAAGACCCCGTGCAGGTCAGAGTGTCCCCACGTGGGGAGCRCTCGGCGTCCTCGGCTGCTGCCTGGCCGAGGGGCTTCCAGACGGGACCCCGCAGAGCTCGGGCTGGCGTTTCGAAACCGAATCTCCCTCCGTGCTGCTTTSCTCCGTGTTTAGCAGCGCACAGGCAGAGGCCCAGCAAACTGGGGTGCCGCAGAGGAGAGCGGGGCTGGTTCTGCGTCCTGGGGGCCCCGGGTGGCGCGGCTGCTCCCGTGCCCTGTTTTGTGTGCCCTGTTCCCTCCGTTGCACTGAGTGCGTTTGGGCTTCTGCTCAGGCTGGTTGCAGTTAGTGCCCCTGCAGAATGCATGCCATGGCAGCAGTGCAGGAGGGAAGCACCGTGTTTTGCATGTTGTGGGGCTGTTTTCTGCCCCTTGAGCAGATTTGTAGAATAACTGGAGATGAGGGGAGCTCTAGAGCAGGTCTGGTGCAGCCTCCAGCTGCCAACGTGCGGATCACAGGATCCCGGGGTGCCCGAGGTCGGAAGGGCCCGTTGGACCCTGCCTCGGCGGGTCTCGCTTCCTCCATCCTCACAGAGGGTGGGTAAAAAGGTGGATAAACGGGGGTGAGAAGGTGGATCACCAGGCTTGGGGCTGGGCGCCCGGCTGCCTCAGCACGTCGGCAGCGTTGCGTAGTCGGGCCCGGTCCCCGGTCCCGGTGCCCAGGCCGGGGCCCGCGGTTCCCTGTCGCGACGCGTCTCGAGCGAGCCGGGGGCTCTGGAAGTGCTCCGGCAGCGCCTCCAGGGCTCCGCGAGGCTTCCTGCAGCACGCTTAGGAATTAACCCTGTGTTCTTGTTTTCAGTGGGACTTCTCCTCTTGCATGCCTGAATGCTATGTTACATACAAACTCCCGAGGGGAAGAGGGCATTTTCTATAAGGTCCCGGGGCGCATGGGAGTGTACACGCTGAAGGTAAGTGTCTCAGCCGCAACGTCCCCTTTGAAAGCAGCACAGGCCTCTGCCCAGCTTAGCAGTGGGGCCAGGACGGGGAGCAGCCGGAACCGCGCCCGAGGGGCTCCCTGTGTTCGCACTGCTGTCACTTAGCATCATCGTCCCAGAAATAAAACAGTAATTAAAGTCAAATACCCCTTTATCCTTAAAAGGGTGACTTTATCTCCACTGAYACCAAACTACTGTCCAGAAATGAAAATTTCCCATATTCAGTTCGTATTAGACCCAAACCATCTCATCTTTCAACTGCAGAACATTTGTAAAAGAAAAAGTGGGTTCTTATTGTTGCTGATTTTTTTTAACTTAATTAGGTTTTTTTTAATCTTCATTTGAAACCTTTTCGTTTAAGCTACTGGAATGAATCTTGCTTGTGCTGTTTCTGATTTTTCCCTAAATTTAAATCTGAAAGCTCTTCCTTTAAGATAGGACTCCTCTTATGGACTTTAGACGTCTCCGGCATGGATGTCTCTGTTGAAGCCTCTTTCCTCAGCTCACTGCATGCTCCACAGAGAGGACAACAGCTCCTAAGAGAGTCGTCTCATCCTGAAACGCTTAATGTCTCCAAAGCTGAGCTTTAGGGGAGCAGTGCTTGTGCCCCTGCCTTGTTCCGCAGGAGAGGCAGCTGAGAGTGGTGCTCGGGGTCCTTAGCGGAGGGGAATTAGGCTGATTCCGTCGCCCTGCCCCGGGAGCAGAGCAGCACGTCGTTGGCTGCTGAAGGGCTCCTGCGCARCGCGACGCCAAAGGCACTTGGTGCCACCGCAGCGAAACGCCTCTAGAGCTTCCCAAAGCTCCCCCGCGAGGCAAACCTGCTGCAGAAACAGCTTGAACTGCTTCCAGTGCTTCTGCCTCCAAGTACACCAAGCAGCATCGTCAGTGTGGGCTTTGTTAGAAAGATGTTAGAGATATAACCAGCAGCGAAGGGAACGCAGTTATCTGGGTGGTTTGCTGTGCTAATTAGTTGATTCCTTCTTACACAGTCTGTTTCATTACAGGAAAACGTTAAGTTTTATGTTTCAGGAATAAGTAATGCAGACCCTACATGCAGGTTGGGGGACACGTATTTTGCCAGAAGGTTGTGACTYGGGAAAGGAGAGGAGCTTGTAACAGTCAAGGAGAAGAGCGATTGCCTGGAGTGGTCAGTGCGTTGAGGTGGCAAAACTGTGCTGAAAACACTCCAGAAAGAACAGGCTGCCTGAAGAGGAGGAAGGAAATCCTTCAGGGAGATTGGGAGCTCGTTGGGGGGGGTACAGCCTGCCAGCCCCGGTGCCTGGGTGCTCAGCCTGAGCAAAGCTGAGCCGGAAGCAGGTCCGCGTTCTGAGCAACAACGAGGGGATCCAAGTTACTGTAGCAGTTCACTTTGCTTGCTTGCCTCGTGAGAGCTCAAGATCAAAACGTCTTTCTTAACGCTGAGGTTCCTCCCAGCTCCGAGTCGAGGTGACTCAGTGTGAGAGTTAAATGCCGTGGTCTGTGTTAGCTAGGCTAGACTCGCTGCGTGGATCCTTCCCGGGACGTGTGGATCCTTCCCGGGACGTGTGGATCCTTCCCGGGACGTGTGGATCCTTCCCGGGACGTGTCGAGACCTGCGCAGGGAGACAGCGGCTGTGGTGCGCCCCTAGTGCAGAGACCTGCCCGCCCTCGGAGCCGGCTGGTCCGGACGCCGCAGCCTTGGTGCAGCGGTGAGGCGCTCCGTGTGCCCGGGAGGAGCAGCTGCCTGGTGCCCCTGCGGCGTCCCCACGTCCCCGCGGCCTCCGCAGCCCCTGCAAGGCGTGACGGTCGTGTGTGGAATGGGAAGTGCTGCGGAGGCCGCATCCCTAGCGGGGTGTGGAGCGGGCCTGTGCAGCGATCGGGAATTCCGCTTTGGATGCACGGCTGGCCGTTCCGCAGGGAATGTCGACGTGCCCTGGTACGTTGCAGTGCGATGYGGGCCCGGGTGTGCAGTAAAGCATGCTTCCTAAGAACACAGCGACTGAAAAAAGGCAGCTTGCGATAAGACACTTGGTCAGGAACACAAAGTTGTGGTTTTTTGAGCTGGCTTTATGGTTGGGCTGAATAGGGAAGAGAGCAGTAGAGCRCCAGGATCCTCTCTGATTCTTCCTCAGACTTGGTGCTAAAGGCATGTCAAACGTGCTCCGAACTCCGAGGGCACTGCCAGCGCTGTGCAGTGGTGCTGCAAGCACTAAGTGTTCCTGGAGGTACTTGCTTGGTGCTTGTGGCCAGGAGATGCCCCAGAAGAGGGTTCTTCATGCTAGCCAGGAACTGAAATGCATTTCTGAGTTACCCTTTATCAATGGAGCTTTTTTGTTCCTCTCCTTTGTCACGCGTCTCCAGCTTTGCTGTCACGGGCCCCGACGTCTGCCCTCCCCAAGCTCAGTGCTGATGAGGAGGTTTCTCCTTTGCACGCTGGAGACCGGCGTGTTTGAGAGCGAAGGAGGGAACCTGCAACTTGGGGCCTGTTCGTGATGTCAGGGACAGACTGGGTCACGAAACGCCTGCTCGGGGCCTCCCTGGTAGGGCCAGACCTCCCCTGCTTTCCATGGAGAGGGGCAGCAAAGAGGAACGCTGGTTTTGTTTAAAAAGGGCCTGTTGCAGGTTTGCTCACGAGCAGAAGTGCTGAGAAACGGCCCCAGCCTGCGGGTGTGCCCCCATAAGGATGTGTTGGTCCCTCTTCGTGCAGCTGCAGAGTCTGCTTGGTCCCCTGGGAAAGTGATTTCCAAGTGGTCTGATACACTGCAGGGTAGAGGAAAGCACGGTGCCCTTTAGATAAATGCAGCAGAAGGGATGGGTTTCTGGCCGTGTCTCGCATGGTGGTGTTGGTGTTTCGCCAAAGCTGCGTGTGCTGCGCGAGCCGTGGGGTCTGGTCTTGGTTCAGGTTATCCCAGCGTGTGCAAAGTCCCGTGGGGCCTGGAAGAATCCACATCTCGGGAACAGCCCGCAGACTGAGGGTGAATAGATGGACACAAGGACTGAATGTGACTTGGTTAAAGAGAAGCTGAACTTCTGCTCCTAAGACAGACACGTGCCATAGACACAGACCAGGAAAGGTGGTCTTAGGGAAAAGGCAGTGATCGGGGCGGGTGTTCAGTGTGTAGTAGTGAAATGCTCCCCGAGAAAGTGGAGCGGAGCAGTCGGGTGTTCCCAGCAGGTCCAGGACAAGGCAAGTGGGCAGAGAGGAGGAGCAGGGGTGAGCGTAGGGCCAGGGGACCTGAGCCTGGCGATGGGGGAGGATTTAGCCTGGAAAAGCTTTAGCCTCAGCTCTGATGCTGAGGAAGTGGAGTCTTTCTGCAGGGAGCCGAGGAAGAAGAGACCTGAGAAACAGGTCAGCAGTAAAGCAGGGAAATCCGAGCAGAGCCTGTTTGGACGGCGGGACCCCTCGCGCTGAGGGTGTTAGCCCGAGGCTTTCCTGCCCTCTGAGCCCCTTGGTGTCTGTCCCGTTGCTGCCGGCGGGGTGGAGGTGGCAGTGCCAGGCTGGCGCTGACCTGAGCAGCGRAGAGCAGCGGCGAGCACTGGCCGTGCCCCCGTTCCTGGGCCGTCCTGTTTGGTTTATGGGCCTGCACGGAGACCCCGCAGGCCTTTCTGTGCCTGAGGATGTCCAGACACGCTCGAGCTCGTCATCTTCGTGCCTGTTGGTCCCAACAGCAGTGCTCGCATGGAGTACGAAACCACATCCGTCCCTACTCGGAAGATCCGCGTTCTGCCCCTATGTGATTTTCCTTCCTTTCTTCCACTCCCTGCRGTGGCTTTTGCTCTTCGCTGGCCAGCTGGAAGATCCCAGGGTGCAGGACTATTTCTGGCTTCGTTTTGGGCCAGCCTGCCTGGCTCCGTTGTTTGTTTTGCACCACGGCTGCTGAAAGCCGCAGTCCCGGGGGCTTGCCGGATGTGTTTGCAGGCCTGCAAGCGGGAGGGCCGTAGCCCGGCTGGCTGCTGGAGGAGGGAGCAGACGCTGGGCATGGCGAGCGGGCGCACGGAGCGGCCCCTCCGGAGCTCGTCCTGGGCAGCCCCTGCTCGAGCGGCTCCCCGCCACCGTGGTGCCCTGTGTCTGCAGGGGTTGGSGTGTCCCCGAGGACGGAGACTCCGCAGTGTCTCTGGGCACGCTGCTGCAAAGCTCGGGCTCTTTCTCCGTGGAGAAGTGATCCATRTGTCCCAGCGGAGCTCCTGGGGTCCAGCTCGCGCTGCTGCCTYGTGTCCTGTCACGGGCATTGCTGGAAGGGCTTGGCCCCCTCCCGACTCGCTCTCGATGAGCAGCATGGAGTCGAAGCCCAGGCTCTGTAGGTGCTCGGGTGCTCCGCGCTGCCCGGCCGTGGGGAAGGGCACCCGAGCCAGCGGCCGCAGCCTCTCCCAGGGAAACTCAAGGAAACGCCTTGGAAAAGGGTCWGGATGAGGTGATGTGTTTGCCATGTCTCCAGTGACCAAAGTGACCCTCCTGAAGGCTAAGCCATAAAGGGGCTTTAATTAGGGGAGTGTCAACATTAGAAATACACGAGCTTAGTGTCTTCATCCACCCGGTGGCACCCGCTGTAAACACAGAGCACTGGTCCTGCTTTTGCTGCTACCCTGCACCAGGGCTTGCAAGCGGTTTGTCCTGTGCAGTTAAAAGAGTTTATTGAATTTATTTCCACAGCGCAGGGTGAAAGTACGGTCCAGTCTGCAAACCATGTCGTGCTCCAGCTCGCTGATGGGGAACAGATGCAATAAATCCAATTTGGAGAAGACCTTTGTGTCTTCCCGAGCGCTTTCCAGAGTCCTGCGTATGGATGTGGGTCGCAGCCCTGCTTGGGGAGCAGGGCCTGGGGCGGGAAGGTGTACGGAGCTCCAGGAGCTCCTGTATCCATCCGAGGGCAGCCAGGAGCCGCGGGCACTGAGCTCTCCAACTGCCCTTCTGTCCTGAACTCCCCCAAACGGCCCAGATTTCCCCCAAAACAGACACACGAAGGTCAGCAAGTAGGGGTGGAGAAGGCAGTGGCTGTGGGAGGGTGCGCTGGGCAAGGAGGCGAGCGGAGGAGGAGGAGGCAGCTGAAATTCCACATGTTTTATATGTTAAATATATATAAAAACATATATAGCAGAAGATATAGGAGAGCAGGGCCTGAGCAGCTCCTGTGTGGCCCTGGGGCGCGGCAGACCCTCGGGCGGCGCAGGGGGAACCGCTCCAGCCCTCGGACGCTCTTCCCGCGGGAGAGCTTTGCGCGGGCGAGTCGCCAGCTCTGCGCTGCTCTGCCTTGCAGAAGGATGTTCCCGACGGCCTGAAGGAGCTCTCGGACGGCTCCGAGGAGAGCAGCGACGCGCAGTCGGACTCGCAGAGCTCGGAGAACAGCAGCAGCAGCAGCAGCGACGCCTGCGGCAACAAGGACGGCAGGAGGAGCCGGTGGAAGAGGAAAGGTAACCCCCCCTTCCCGGGAGCGACGGTGCTCGCGCGGTCTGGGAAGGGCTCCGAGGGCTTCTCCGGCAAATCCGCGGGAAATCCGTGGCCGCCTACAGTGGAGCTGTTATAAGAGGCTGACTTTTGTCTGTGGTGCCCATGGTTTGGTGCTCGTGACACTGATGCAGGGGCCGAAGGGTGTCTGGGGTTAGGACTCGGTGCCTGGGGCCTTGGTGCGCACCAGCCTCAGACAGCAGAGCAGTGGAGTCCGTCCGTTCCCATCGTTCTTTGGATTGCTCCTCTTTCCCTCAAAGGCTGATATGGGGTAATTCCAGCGCAGYTCTGGCCTCTTTTGGGGATGCAGCAGCAGCAAGGAATGAGCTAGAAACCAAGAAGAGGCTCTTGGCGCTGCGCCCCACGACATCACTGGCCTCCTTGGCCCCCAGGGCCGTGTCGAGCATCACAGTGTTTTAACCTCGAAAGGGAATTCATAGAACGCGTTCCTCCTAATGAGATCTTGGGGTTTGGGCAGAGCTTGTTCATGTGCTTTATTTATGAACTTTTGTACAGTAGGTTAGAGAGTCACTGAGGTAACCGGATGACGCGTAGTTCAAGAGCTGATCCGAGAGGGAGGAGCGTTCTTAGCCCAGAAGGGCTCGCCAGCGACAGAAAGAGCTGCCGAAACGCAGAAGTGGGAAACTGGAGCGCTTYGGTTTCGGTGCCGACAGAGAAACGGGAGTTTTGCTCGCTCTGATACTGACTCTTCTTTAGGAATGGTATTTTAGTCTTTAGCATGAAGATCTTGGTTTTGTACGTTTTAATGCACAGTTAATGAACTTCAGCATTAGAAATGCGGTTCTGACCAGTGGTGTTACTGGCTGCTCTCCTGTTCAACATGGCTTCTGCCAAGGGTGTACCTGGACAACCCCTTACCTGTTAACGAGGTTAACGCTAGCCCTCGTGCACAGTCACTTTGCAAGTTCCGCAAGGGAGTAAGCCTCTCCTGAAGCTTCCCCCAAGAGTGTCCTGAGGCCCCGGGCGACGTGGGGCTCGCGTCCCTTGCAGAGGCGCTTGCTGGAGTCGGGATGGGCTTTGGTGATCATTGGACCTGCTTCCGAACGGACAGGACTTGAAAGAGCCCCCGTGGGGCCGGGGCCGCCCCGGCCTGGCGAGAGGCTGCAGGGCCGCGTGCAGGGCCGCGTGCAGGGCCGCGTGCAGGGCCGCGTGCAGGGCCGTGCAGGGCCGCGTGCAGGGCCGCGTGCAGGGCCGCGTGCAGGGCCGCGTGCAGGGCAGGTTGGTTGCTCGGGAGGTGGGCTTCCGATGGGAGCAGCAGTTCCTTTGCGGGTTGCTCACTCGGGAACTCTTCAGATTCTTCTGTCCATTTCTCGAGTTTTGAAGCCAGTAATTATTTTGGAAGGAGGTTTCCTGGTGCTGATGGGTTCTATGGCATCTTGTAACGGTGGCCCAGYGGAAGCAGCTGGGGAGGGTGACTGTGGATGCCCTCCCGGAGGGACAGGAGCCCCCGTCTGCTGGCGCTGGCCGTCCCAGCAGGTCCRCGCTGGCCGGGAGCTCGGGTCAGGAGTGTCGTGGCGAGGCTGGTGGGGCTCCTCTGGCCTTGCAGCCTTCATAGGCCTTGGTCATCCACGTGGGTGACGCGGGGACACACCAAGGTGACCCGTCCTCCTGAGCGGCCGTCTGGGATGACGTGGAAGCCATGTGTGCTCTGCTATGGGTCCTGCTGCTTTTACAGGCAGAGATGGGKCTTTTGTGGGGTCCTCCTGGAAGAGATGGGACCAATGAGGAGTGTGAGGATCCATCCGACCAAGTGGGGCAAGAGCAGCTTTGCCAGCAGGTTTGTTCTCGTGGAGAGCAGGACTTTGAATTGGGAGCAGGGTAAAGAGGCTGGGGCTTCTCCCACTCCGTCCTTAGCAGGTCTGTTATTTTCATCTTCCTCTTACCACAAAGTGCCTGGAAAATTCCTTCTCGCTGCCTTCCGCATCCCTTTTGCTGGGATTTCCTTGGCAAGGGAATGGGAAGCACCGTTCCCTGAGTCCGGAGGGTGAAGCATTGGCTGCAGCAGATGAACCTCCGCGTGSGGAGCGCGTGGCGGTGGGCTGTGCCGCGGCTCCGTGGGCCGTGGTGGGATGTGTCCCGGGGCCGGGCCAGCTGGCCGCGCCTGCCAGGTGCCTCCGCAGGGATGCAGGGYGGGAGCCTCCGGGTCCGGCGTGTCTGTGGTTCAGAGCTGTGCGTTCCGCCGCCGTCCCGTCCGAGGGCAGGTCCTGGCGGTGTCTCCTCAGCGCTGCCCTCCCCTTGGCCCTCCGCTCTGCCTCCTGCCAGGGCCAAACTGTGACCCGAGGCCGCTTCGCTTTTGGCCGTCCTTGCTGCAGATGAGATGGGAGGTGGCCCTGTTCATCTGGGAACCTGCTCGGCCGTCATGGTTTAACTGCCAGGACAAGGCATGAAAGCAGAAATCACCTTCGGTGTACACAGAGTGAGTTTAAAATATTGAAACATCAAGCATGAGGAGGAGGCTGTGTGGGCTAGGCTGTGTTACGGCCAGAGGGGCTTCTAGACCTCCATCCTTCTCCTTTCGTTGCTCCCTCCTCCCAGGGGTCGCAGCCTGCCCGTGCTGGGAGTTTYGGACAACCCTTCCTTCCTTCGCTCAAACCTCTTCAGTCTCTTTGCAATGCCAGGAGTTTGTTTTGAGATCCATGGGCAGAGATGCAGTTTGAGATGCACGTCTTGTGGCTGCACAGTGTTTTGCATTTTCTGTTCATTTCTAAATTCTCTTGACACATTTTGCTTGTTCATAGCCATAATTTGTAATATTCCCACGCTTTGGTTGATCTTGAGCCTCGAGGTGCCGGTTGTGTCTGTGGTAGCTCTGAGGTCCTGACTCCAAGCAGCAGCAGCAGCAGCAGCAGGTTCATCTCACGGACCTGCGGTCGGGATGTTCACCCCTTAGCTCCCTATGTTGCCTTTTACCTTCACCGAGTTTTCTGTCATCCTGCTCAGCGTTTTGAGGTCCTTCTGCCACTCTTTGCAATCGAGTTGAATCTTCTCTTATGTCTTCTTCTTAAATACCTACAGGTTCCCATCCTGGTCTCCCTCTGTCTTCTGGGTGGTTTGTGTTGGATGGTGAAGGTCGTGGCAAAGCCCAACTGCTGCTGCCCGCTGTCCCCATGAGCAGTTGTCACACCATGGGGCACACGTCCCCCCGACCCCCCCATCGAAAGGAGGCTGCGTTAGTGCTGAAGCGGACAAGTGTCTTCCTAGCCCTGGGCAGATTTGGCTCGGCTGGGTGATAGTCCCCGGTGCTGCTTTGCTCAAGTCCTGTCCGTGCCGCTGGGTGACCCTTCCGSATGCTCCTTTCCCCTTCCTGCTGGCGTGTTTCCGCGCTGCCTGGGTGCCCCGTCTCGTGCAGTCCAATAGTCCTGCGGCACCACGCGCAGCCTGGCTTAGAAATTTCCTTCTAGGGGTGGAGGTCGTCTGTGGTTCAAAGAAACTGAAACCAGAGGCTTCGTCCAAGAGTAGGTGGTGAAAATTTTCTGCCGTGCATCATGCAGAAGAATCTCTAAAGGCATAAACTAGTCTCTACGTTCTTTATTCTTTAAAAGTTTTTTTTTCTTTTTTAAATGGCTTTTAGGACTTTTTAGGAACATTTTGCTGCTGTGTAGTGGGAGGATGGCCTGGAGGACCACTTGGGACATTGACCACACGTCACCAAGAAACCTTCCAGGGGCCCGGCAGTTCAGGCTTTGCTAGGAATTGCTTTATTTRTTTAATTATTTAATTAAATTAATGCAGTGTATGTCTGCTTTTCTCCCGTTCTTGWTTTGGGCATCGCCTGTGCCCATCCTGGCAGCCAGACCGCAGGCTCCCKGAAGAACCGGCCCGTTTGGTGCGTTTGAGTAAATGGCAGCAGCCGATGGTGCTGGAGCTGGGTGAGTGGCCTCATGGCCTCTTGGTTAGGAGACACCTGTGACACCCGCTGGCCTTCACAAGGGCTTCTCCAGGCTAGTGGTGAAGTTCCCAAGGCAAAGGTCCTGCCGTCCTTGTGAAAGGAAGGAGGGGTTCTTCCAAAGGAGGGTGCTGCTGCTGTGTTCCTTGCTAGGCTCCGGTCCCCAGCGCAGCGTGGTGGCTGGTGCTGAGCACGTCACCCTCTCCGGTGCCACCAGCTGCAGGGACCTGCGTGTTCTGCTGTGGCTGCACAGGCTGGGTGGCTGCTGCTGCGTGTGCTCGTCTGCAGTGACTCACCCACACAATAAGTGCAGGCAGCCAGACTGCAGRACGGACCTCGAGGCCGAGGACGCTCCTGGAAGGTGCATGGAGAGGACCCAGCCTCGTGGCCTTTACTGCTGTTTCCCTCTGCAGGAGGACGGGGAGACCAGGTCTGGTTTTAGGCAGTTACTTTTGTTTGCACCGCTTAAGCTAACCAGGAAGACATCAAATTCCAATTAGGAGGAGGTCTTTGGCGTTCCACTCTGCAGCCTCAGCTCTGGAATGAGCCTCAGCTCTGGAATGAGCCTCCTCCAGTCCCGCTTCGTGGCTCCCAGCTCCTCCTAAAACACATCCCGACCTCCCCTCGCTCCTATGAGCCCGCTCGCTGTGACCGCAGCGCAGCCTGGGAGGCTCCCGCGGCACGGCTCGTTGCAGAGTGGGTCGCGCTGGGGCAGCCGGGGTGCTGCAGCGGGTCCCCGTGGGGCGGCTCGGTGCGGAGCGGGCGGCGCTGGGGCGGCCAAGGCGCTGCAGCAGGTCCCTGCGGTGCGGCTCGGTGCGGAGCGGGTGACGCTCTGGGACGGCCGGGGTGCTGCAGCGGGTCCCTGCAGTGCGGCTCGGTGCGGAGCGGGCGGCGCTGGGGCAGCCGGGGTGCTGCAGCGGGTCCCTGCGGTGCGGCTCGGTGCGGAGCGGGCGGCGCTGGGGCAGCCGGGGTGCTGCAGCGGGTCCCTGCGGGCGTGCGGCTCCGCTTGCCGGGCCGGGCCGGCGCTCATCTGCGCGTGAAACAGGAAGCATGTGCCGATAACATCGGCGGCCGCTTCCTTATATGCACAAAACCCAAGCGCTGCGACGGCGGCGGAGCYGGCCCTTTGATTGGGAAGGGGGCGAAACGCGGCGCTCGGCACCCGCATGGGCATCGCACGGAGCCCTGCAGTGCCCCAGGAGGAAGGAGAGGCGTCGGGGGAGTGCACGGCAGCGGCCATGGCCCGGCTCGGTGAGTGCCGCGCGGGCGCCCCGAGGGCTACCATGGGGCTGGGGGTGGCCCAAGCGCAGCCAGAGCCCTGCTCAGAGGGGGCCCTGTGCACAGCCCCGGGCACGGGCTGCACCCGGGGGTTGTGCCGCTTTGGGTGCTGCTCGTGTCCCTCCTGCACCTCCTCTGCTTGGAGTCRGGCTGCGAGGGAGGGGTCTCGCCCGCTGCCGTGCGTGACCCCTCCTGCCAGGCACAGGGAGAGCCCCACAAGCCCACGCTCAAYGTGGGTCCCGGGAAGCAGGGACAGGGGCGAGGGAGGAGACCGGGTGGTAAAGTGAGAGTTAAGGGTGCAGGGGCACGTGAACGGGCAGGAAACTGCACGCCAGGCATGCGGCACGGCGTCTGGCCCTCGCTGGGGCACAAGCAGCTGTAGCTCCTTGGGTGACCTGCACATGTCCCGGTGTCAGCGTGAGCATTGCAGAGGCCGCCTGAGCACGTGCACAGCTCGCTGCAGCAGTGGGCTGGCCCCTGCTGCCGGTGCCTCYGGCTCCTGGGCACACCGGGTTCCCGGGCACGTCAGCGTTGCAAGGGCCTGGATTCCACGTCCCTTAAAGAGGGCATTACTGAAGCTGAGCCCTCCTTGAGGGATGCGCTGCCCAGGAGTGAGTGGAGGAATTGGCTCCCGCGCGGGGCTCGCTGCGGGTGGTGATAGCTAAGGGAATAGGAACTAGGAATACACCCTGGATCAGACCCTACCTGAAGCAGCGTGCCTTGTCCCTCCGCAGAGAGGAAAGCTTCAACGTGCAGGAACGGCCCTCTGCAGTCGAAGGGCTCGACCTGCTTCGCTCTGGGGTTTCCTCGTGCTCCTTCCACAGGCAGTGCCGGCATTGGGAGCACGGCTCTGCCTGCAAGGGGCCCTGCTCCGTGTGCTCGGAGCAGGCCCAGCAGCAAATCCACCTCGTTTGRGTATTGGGGTTCTTCCTGTTGCAGGCTTGCTAGAAATACTGGCTCTTCTAAACAGAGCCGGTTCCTGTTGCACTCGTGACTGGCTGGGAAACCGTGTCCCGAGGATCACGTTATGCAGCTCGCCAAGCAAACCAGCGACGCCGAGTCAAAGATGGCCCCTTTTTGTCTGAGTGTGTTTCTTTAAACGTTATTTAGGTTAGTGTTCCATATATCCAGGCTTGGAGTGATCTCTAGGTTTGCATGAGCTGCTAAGGCTCATTTYGTAGCAGGGAAGTTTTGCTTCCATCAGGTTTTACAGGCGCTGCGTTCCTTAAATCCGCACTAGGAAGCRGAGAGACGGTCACTTGGTTGTGAGCAAGGGCCTTTCGTGCGGCCTCGGGTGTGCAAGGAGGCGTTTAGGTGCTTAGAAAGGTCAGGGACATCAATCACCTCTCGCAGGGCTTTTTGCAYGCGTTCCTCCCGGAGCAGCGGAGGACTCCAGGGAACGGGATCCCGCGCGGAGGCAGGAGGGAGCAGGGCTGTGGCCCCCAGCCTGCCCGCGCGTCAGCGTTTTCCTTCTGCCTTTGCTCYCCTCCCGTGCTCTCTTCCTTGCAGAGCGGCCCCGGCGGCTCGTGCGTCGCTGGGGACGCGTTCCGATGCCGCCGGGCGCGGGACGTCGCAGCGCAGGAGGGTCTCCCTGCCCTCCGCCCGCGCGCGGGGACGTCGCTGCAGCCCCGCTGCCCTCCTGCCCTGCCAAGGAGGCTCCTCAGCTCTTCCTGTCCTCCCTCCTTCACCCTCCTCGCTTGGCTTGCGAGGCTGCTGCGCTTCATCGTGTCGTTTCGTTCCAGAACAGGACTCTGTCTTCCAGCCTGCCCAGCGAACGGCCGTAGTCAGGTTTACGGACGGAGCCGCGGGCCGGGTGCCCTCCCTGCGCGGAAGCAAAGCCCCTGCCAGGGAGCTCTGGGACCCGCCGCTCTGGTGAGCTCCCAGTGGTCACAAAGAGGGGAGACAACCTTGGAAAGCAGCGAGGGAGCCGGGCAGTGATCTGTGCCCCGCCATCGCTGTCTAGCGAGGGAGGGAAGAGCTGMCGCAGCTGCATGCGGCATCCTCGGGCGTCCGTGCACAGGGTGCCCGCGGAGCACAAGGAGCGAGGGGGGATTTTCCCATCCTTGGGCAGTCGGCAGAGCGGCCGGCTCCCTGACTGCCCTGTCCGTGGGCATCCTTGGGCTCTCCCCTGCCCGTCCTGTCGTTCTGCCTGCCTGTAACGGCGCTCGCCCCGAGGGGTCTGTGCAAGAGCTCCGAGTGCCTCCGTGCTGGCTGTCGCTCCGCAGGCTTCCCTGCTCCCATTCCCTGCTCCTGCACATTGGGGCGAACGCTGGTGCTCCCCCGTCCATCCCACGTAGGAATGGGATACCCGAGGAGCCTGGGAGCGTCCTGCTGTCCYGTGCCATCAGGTACGTTGTCAGTGTCCATGTGTCCCGTGCAGGAAGCAGCTGGGGCCGGCGGTGCAGAGCTGCCCGCAAGCTGCGGACGGCGTCTCCCGTCACCGATGCGGAGCCTGGGCGGGCGCAGTGAACACGGCCTGGGGGACTGGAGCGCAGAGCCGGGAAACCCTGGGCCTGGCGGAGAGGCGGGTCGGGCAGCGCTGCTCGTTGCCACCGGGTCGCCCGAGCCTGGCTGCTCCTCGGCTTTCAGCATAACCGTGGCAGCCAGAGGGACTCGCTTGGCTGTCCCCCGTGTCACCAACCACCTTCCACCAGATCCGTTGTTTTAGGGCTGCGCTGCGGTGGGTGCTGACTTCTGCGGCGGCCCTGGGTTGTGTCCSAGCGCACTGAGTGACTCTGGGCTCCTTTGGCTGCTCTCGTGCAGGTTGCTGGAAACGAAGCCCAGGTGTGAGCTGGACCTGCCCATGCTGGTGAGCTCCAGCTGTGGCCACGAGTCCTTGTGCACATCTGGAGTCAGTCCCGGAGTCTCATCACAACCCCCCTGCCTGCGTGTTAATGCTGACTACAGAGGGTCTGGGAGGGCCATTCAGCTGAATTCCCAACTTAATTAGATGTGTTTTAGCACCCGCTAATGGGTGAGAACAGCCTTGTGCTGGGTGCCTCCCTCGGGGACCCTGCATTCATCTGAGACAAGGGAGAGCAGATGAAACCATGGGGAAGCACGGGGAAGCCCTCGAAGTTCCTGGGCTCTGCTCGGCCCCTGGTTGAGGAGCCCAGCGCAGAGGCTGCGTTTCGGCTCGGCGGCTCTCCTGGCACAGGAGTTTTTCACCCTYGGCAGGTTCGTGTCACAAAAGTGATGAGCTGGAAGCAGGATTTATCACATTACCTACCAGAGCAGTTTGTTTCTTGTTTCCTGGTCTTGCACAGTTAGAAGAGTCAGAGGAATTGGCTTTACTTGATGGCACAGAGCTGCTGTGATCTGAGCACCAAGAGGGACCGTTTGGAGAATTCCTAAATTGCCCGAATCGACYGTGTTCCTCCCTCACCTGTGTTTAACTTAAAGGCACTCGCTGAATAAGTTGTGATTTAATGGGATGAAAACGAGGACGTTTGGGCAGTGATGGGTAATTGCTTGTTCTTCTCCAGAAAAAGGGAGCACTTCTGACAGTGACCCCTGAGCAGCGTCTGCGTCGGTGTCGCCGCTGTCGGGGTCCAGGCGAGGCTGCTCCTCGCCCTGGGGCCCGTGGCGGGCGGAGGACCCTCTGCCCCTGGTGCTGCTCGCCTGGGTCGGGCAAAATGAATTTAATTGAATTTAATTGAAATATGGGAGGGAAAAGAAGCAACCTGTCCCCATGCACTCCCCCCTGCAGCACGGGCAGAGCCCATGTCCTGCCCGGCCTGCAGCAGGTCCCTGTTCTGCRTGGTTTAAATTGCTTCACTGAGGGTCTTGAAGTGCAGGAATCACCTACTGGAACGGCACCTGCTTTCTCGTGGACACGAATCAGTGCAGATCAGGAGAGGAGAATAGCCCTGAAGGAGGGTCCTGTCCCAGGAGCTAGAGCAGATGCTGCGTTCAAACGGAGCATGGAAAGCAAGCGGACGGGAAAGGACCGTCCCTTTGGAGCCAGGCACACCAATACTGCCCCCGCAATAGCTGGAAACCCCTGGGGTGCAGGAGCGTGAGCTCTTGGCCTTTCCCAACACTGTTCTCACACTGCCCTCCTCGGGGATGGTGTTCCCGGCTCCCATCGCCCTCCCGTGGTGGCTTCTGCGCCGAGCCAGCCGAGCAGAACCCGGACACGCGGAGCTCCCCGCACGGAGATCAGGAGGGCGTTTCCCGTGGGAACGCGGCCAGAGCCTCCCTTTGCGAAACGCCGGCGCTGCCGCCTCGGGTGGGTGTTGGAGCTGGTGCTGGCGCGATGCCCCGTCCTGTGCCGCGGCTGCAGGACCCGGGGCAAAAAGCTCCCAGAAGGAAAAGCTGGATGAGGCTGCAGTGGGAGCAGGGCTGCCCTGGGCCCAGGTCAGCCCAGGTCACTTCTCTGCTCCCGAGTCACTCCGGACTCACCAAGGGCAGGGGATGCTCGGCTCTGCTTTGAGCCCCGATGGTGCTTTTTTGGAAAGAGGGAAGCGTTAGTGACCGGGAATCAGGTGTTTTATGGAAAACGGGACACAAGGGCCGAGTCTTTGCAGTGTTGCACCGCTTTGTGATGTGAGTCACCACGTGGCCGGGTGCAAGAGGAGCCGAGGGGACCGCGGTGATGGCCRGTCCCRGCAGRRTGGGCTGGGCGGGCAGGACCAGTGCACGGGGCTCGCAGAGYGYGCSGGYGTCCCCCYGTGCTGGGACGGGCTGCTGCCCCCGAGAGCCTGGGYGGCCGCGCCGTGTCGTGGACACCTTGGAGCTGCGTCACCCTCTCCRTCCTCCCCCGTCCCCAGAGGCTTTGGCTGATGCGATCCCGACTGAGGGAATTGCTGTTCATGGCTCTACTTTAACAGGTATTTCTGAGGTCTCCTCGTCCTTCCCTTCCTTGCAGGGTTAGGTCAGGGAGCTGCCCAGTTACTGAGGACAGTTTGATGGGTCTGATTTGACCTTAATGAGCGCCCAGGAAGCCGCGTCCCTGCCTTTGCCCTCGCAGCGTCGCTCGTCCTCGTGCACCCCATGTTGCCCRTGGCCTTCCTGGCCACGAGGCCGCGTTGGTGGCGCGTGGTCACCGCGGGTCCTCGCGGTGCGGCTGCACACCGAGCAGAACGGCCCTCCGCGCCCGGCCCGGCTCCAGCTGCCGCGGGGAGGCCTCCTGCTCCGTGGGGCGAGCGGGGCCGCGGGGCCTTGCTGCCTTGCGTGGGCTTCGCCCCTCGTGCCCGGGGCTCTTCTCGTGCCTCAGCATCCTCCGTGGGGTCTCGGTTCTCCTGCCTGCAAGGCGCTTTGCTTCCCAGGTTCTGCAGCGCTGCAAACGCCGGCCGGGATTTCTGCCGGAGAAAACCAGGCAGCGCATTAACAGTGCGATGAGCTGATGTTTCTGCAGCTCTCCTAGACCTTTTGTGGATCTTCTAGCCTGGTTTCGGTATGGAACTTCCTAAGGGTATTGACTGAGTGATGGTTGGGGCTTGCAAACCCCAAAGGAAGCGGCTGCCTTGCAAAATGCCGACATTCCTGCCCTAGCTGACCCGGCCTTGAGCGATGCCTCGTTTCTGTTCCCCCTGGTTCTCTGCTGTCGTCCCCATTCACTGTCAGATTAATGATGGTTCTTTSTCCATTAGGGAAGTAATTTGGGAAAGCCCTTTCAGGGGAGCGTGTTGAAAGTCTCTGGGAGTGAATCCTCCCAAGCAGCTCCCTTCTCTCCAGTGCTCTTTGTCGGTGCATCACGAGACTGACGTTCCTCTCCAGCTGCGTTAGCCCCGTTGCWGCCTTGCCTTGTTCTTCTGGAACTGAGCTGTGAACCCAAGGGAGGGACAGTGCAGGTCTGCAAAGCCGGGAGATCCCCAGGGCRTTCTCAGTGTTATTTTAAAATACAGATAATTGCATTCATCACAGGGGTCCCCTGGGGATGGTGATGCTCATCTGTGCCCAGTAAACCGGGGTGTCTTGCTAGCCCCGTAGGAGGGGGGTTGCTGGGGGGGGTCGGGTGCCTCCGTGTGACCGGGCRCCTCCTGTCCCCGCAGTGTCGTCGCGGCTGTCGCAGGCGGCCTCCCCGCCGGCCGGCTGCCCCTCGCCCTCCGTGCCGCCCGCCAAGGGGATCTCGCCCTCGCAGAAGCACAGCAAGAAGGCGCTCAAGCAGGTAAGCGCCGCCCGCGCCCCCCACGTCCCGGCGCCTCCGGGGASCCCGGCGCGCTGCCCTGGGGGTGCCCCGTGCCTTTTCCCCAAAACGTCCGTGGTCGTTCGGTGTCGTTACTGCTTTAGGGCACCAGGTTAGATGCTGGCTCCCCGGAGCCTAGAGCGCTCGCTGAGCCTGCACCGCTGTGCGTGTCGGGAGAGGAGCGCGGCGCTGGCCGGGCCCGTGCCCGGGTGACCCGCTGCTCTGTGGGGTTTGCTGCGTTGGCTTGTGCAGGGGGTCACTGCATTGGTTTGTGTGGGGGGTTTACTGCTTGGGTTTGTATAGGGTCTTTATTGCATGCTGGGGGCCTGGGGTGGGGGTTTGGTGCTTCGGGTGGTTTCTCTGAACGTGCCCTGCAAGAGGAACCCCTGCCCTGGGTGTCTAAGGGCTCCACATCGGGCTCCGTGCTGGGCTTCTCCTTGCAGCCCAGCTGGTGTTCCCGGCATTCCCAGCTCCAAGGGCCCACGTGCTGGGCAGAGTATCCGCAGGGATCTGCAGGGCTCCGTATCTTGGGCTCCATGCTGGGCTCCTCCTTGTAGCCCAGCCAGCATTCCCAGCTCCAAGGGGCCCACATGCTGGGCAGGGGTCCACAGGGCTCCACAGGGCTCCACCATCTCCGGCAGTGCTGCTCCCACACGAAGAGGCTGGAGCTGAGAAGGAGGCGGCGCCGCTCGGAGCCCGGCCTGGATCCCGGCAGCTCAGCGGGATGGGAATTGTCCCCGCCTCCCCTTCCCGGTCCATCCACAGGCCTCACTGGCGGTCGCTTCTCCCGCATCCGCCAGGGCTCCTTGGAGAGCCCTCCACGTCCCTGGGGTTTCTCCCTCTGCGAGCTCCCTCGGCCGTCACGTCCCTCCACGCGGTGACTTCCCTCGGCCGGCCGTGCTCGAGGTTCACACGACGGTGTCAGCTTCGCTCTCCAGAATCAAAATTGAGGAAAAATCAGAAAGCCGGAGCGGGGCCTGGGGCAGCCCAGGGAGCCCTGCGTGTCCGTGGAGCGCGYGCTTCGTTCCTGCAGGAGGGAAGAGCAGAGTCTGGCGGTCGTGGAGCTTCCCCGGACGGTCTGTGCGGGGCACCCTCGGTGACAGCCACCCTCTGCCCCGGCGCAGCTCTCCTTGCCCAGTGGCAGCACCCTGGCCAGCCGGGGCTCCGGCCCCTCTGCCGGCTCCCATGGCCTGGGAGCACATGGAGAGCGCTGCCAGATCCAGCGCTGGGCCCTGCCCGGGGAGGCTTCCCCTCTTGGCCAACTGCCTCTTCCACCTCTCCCAAGCCGGCTGCAGCTCTGGTCATGGAAAGTCTTGAGGAGTAGATGGAACGAGCAACCGCTCATAGCGGGAATGAGCGGCAGTGTTGTGAGTTACAGCAAAAACACCATAAAAACTTGTAGGTTTCTTCCACTTAAAGGATCGAGATCAAAAAAGCAGCTTCCTGTTTTTCAATGGCTGGATATTCCCAGCGGAGCGGGGAAGGCCGCCTGGCTGCGCTCGGGCTCTTGTCCGAGGGCAGGGATTTCCCCCCGATTCCAGGGAAGAGCGGGGCATTTCCAAGCGAGGYCCTGCAGCCCCAGCCCCTGCCCTGCAGCTCTGCTCTGGGCACCAGCTCCCTGAAGGCAGAAGGAGCAGCACCAAGGATCGGAGGAGAGGCCACGGGAGGTGACAGCGTGGTGCACGGCCGGTCCCTGGAAAAGTGCTGGCCAGGTCCTGCTGGAGGCCATTGGTGGACACAGGAAGGAAAGGGGAAAGACTGGGAACAGTCACCGTGGATTTGGGAAAGGTCAGTCCTGCTTGGCCAGCCCGGCTGCCTGCTGGGGCGGAGCGGCTGCGTCTGGGGGTTCACGCACCCTGGCCTTGCCACGGGCACCGTCTCCCGCGCCGCCCCGGTGTCCGAGGGGGGGTTTCAGCCGCTGGATTCATTGCGAAACTGCCTGGATCCTGGGGCCCGGAGCGCAGCGGGACACGTCCGTGCTGGGCTTGGACGCTGGTTACAAGCGGACTTCGTCACACGTCCGTCCCGGCGCTTCCCCCGTTAAAAGTCTCTCTGTGGGAGAGGGAGGAAAGTTGCCGAGCTCCCGGACGGCTCCAAGGTGCAGGATGCAGCTGATGCACACGAAGAACCGGCTGAAAGGGACGTAGTGAACACTAAAAACACAAACTAAGGGGCTGTGCCGTGGGCAGATGAACCCCTTGCAGCAGTGCGGGATGGGAGCAGCTCTGCCAAAGAGGACCAGGAGTCCCCATAGACACGAGTCGAGCAGGAGCGAGAGGAGCCCCCAGCACCAGGGGTACCGGGGCTGGAGAGCAGGAGGTGGTTGAGCCTCTCTGCTCAGCGTGCATTGGACCTAAGGTGGCCAGTCTGGGACTACCACAGTAGGACGGACATCAGGGAACCGGGAGAAGCTCCGGGAGGACCCCAGGAGGAGGCGAGAATGGAGCAGGCCGTGAGGGGCCTCTCGACTGGGTCCCCATCAGCACSCCGTGGGCTCGAGCCAGCCCTGCTGCGGGCGGGAGGCCTCCGGAGGGCCTCTCTGGGGCAGGATCTGGCCCCAAAGGAAGATGTGGTTAAAGAAACACAGCACAAGCAGAAAAGCAGCGTGAGGCTGGCCTGGAGCTTAGGGGAGGTGTCGAGGGGAATGATCAGGTGCTTCTCCTTCCACCCATGCCGCAGCCACCACYGGTGCCCCAGGAGAAGGGACCCGAAGGGACTCCAGGGAGAGCAGAACCCCCTTCCCAAGGCCGGAGGAGCGGGGCCGCCGGGCGGATCCGGGCGCTGCCGCCCGCCGGGGCCTTGTCCCGGGCCGTGTGCGCTGCCCTTGCCTCATCCCTGGCCCAGGAAGGGCCGTGTCAAACTCTCTTATTTTATGGATAATAAATGTAAAGGTGTTTCTCTTTCTGGACCCAGTGGATCCAACATMATTTTCTAGCATGTTATTTTAGATATTTTTTTGCCCTGTGGTGTTCTTTTCATTTTGCTTTGCTTTTTTAAGATCTCTAGCCCCACGTTGTGTATAAGCAGTGTAGTATCTTCAGAGTTGCTTCCTATTTCAAATTCTCCCTTGCCTTTGAACTGCTGAGGTTTATGCTGCTGTTAAGTTCCCCAGGGTCTGGGGTTCATTTCTTGAAATCCGGTGGGTTTGGGTGAGGGAAGTGCTGCWGTTTAATCACGTTGCCTTCTCAGTTCCTTGCCTAATAGTCTAATTTGTGCCTAGTTTTCGGCTGTGTTACAGTTGCCCTAACGGTCTCTGTTCTGAAACGCAGGATTTTCATACTTTCCCTTTGGAATTTAATCTTTGTTGTTTTCCTGATTAACAAAGTCTTTCCTACGAGCATCATCTCTGTTCGGTGTTTTCAGTGAGTCGCCACTTGCCTGAGCTAAGTGCTGGTGCTTTTACTTTGAAGTTATTTGTGTAATTGCTCCTTGAACCGACTCCAGATTTAGAATTCCTTCTCCCTGCGCTCTCCAGAAGTCCTTTTTCCCCGAGACAGCCCCGCTCAGGATGCTCTGCAGCCCCTAGCTGTGCGTCGGGAGCGAGGGCGGCCCGCGGCGCCCGCTCCGGCAGCGCCCGGCTGGGCAGCGCCCCACGCGAAGGGCCCTCCCGAAGCCCTGTCACCCTTCGGCTCGGCCGCCGGCCCGCGGGGATCCTGCGGAGCGGCGGGACGGGCTGGGCGGCTTCGCGCTGCGGCGGGTGACGCTCGTGTCCCTCCCGCAGGCCCTGAAGCAGCAGCAGCAGAAGCAGCAGCAGCAGCAGCAGCAATGCCGGGCCGCGATGCCCGTGTCCGGCGGCCAGCACGTCCTGCTCAAGGCGGTGAAGGCGGCCGGCGACTCCGCGCCGCCCAAAGCGGGTAYGTGGCGGGGCGCTGCGGTCGCGGTCGCGGCTCCGTCGCTCGCTGCTCTCCAGGGCTGGGGGTCCCGGGCAGCGGCTGCTCCTCTCCAGGCGCCCCTTCCGTGCCGGAGGGCGGCACRGCCCTTCCCGTCGCACGCACGGGTGTCCCCGCTGGGAGGTGCCGCAGCCTCCCTGCTGCGGGAGGAATCCCTGGGCCGCTTCTCCTGCCCGTCCACCCGCTCCATGGCTCGTCACCGCAGCAGCCCGCGGGGTGCAGCGTGTTCCTGGTAGCGTCCCCACGTTCCTTCCTGTGTAACCGCCCTCCAGGATACGCTGCAGGGCTCAGAGCCACCCGAACCCCCCGCCTCGTCCCCTCCTTTGGGGCCGTGTGYGCTTCCGAGGTCCCTGCTCCCAGCCCTGTCTGTTGCGTTACCTCGGAKAGGTGAAACTCCTCTGCTCTGCGTCAAGCTGAGACCCTCGACCCGCGAGGGGGAAATTCCCTCCTCCCGTTTTTCCACCCTTCAGTCTCGATTTATTTTMCTGATCTTGATTCATCCGAAAGGTGATGAAAATATAAACGCTTGGAGCGTTACGGACCATGGAGGGYGCGTGTCCCAAGTCCCAGAGCGTTCGGCCTCCTTGAGCTGCGGAGATGGAGCCTGGCCCTTCCCCTTGCAGCCGCCCCCTGCGCCAGCCCAGGCCTCCGCTTCCCGCCCTGCTCGCTTGGGCCTTAGCACGTTTTTATCAGCYCCCAGGTAGACTTTTGTTATTGCTCTGGCTTAATTCTGGGAGCTCCAGTGCCACCCACCTTGGCCATAGGGATCAGGTAGTGCCCTATCCATGCAGACCTTTACAGGACTGGAGATGCTCCCTTGTCTCCTGCTGCCTTTAGTAGGGCTTTTTACCCTGTGTTGTAGTGCGTTTATTTATTCTCCCTTTCTAAATAGCCCTAAACATTCCGGGCTGAAACGGATCCCGTCGGGCGTGCCGGTTCCGACCTGCAGCGGCCGCTCGGGCAGCGCCGGGTTGCGGGAGCCGGCGGAGCGGGACGGCGGCTCCGGGCAGCTCTGCCGCACGCACCGGGTTCACCCGAGCGGAGGGGAGAGGAGGGCGGCCCAGGGAAGGAGCAGGAAACGTGTCGGTGTTTGAGAGAGGAGCAGGAATTCCCGAGGCTGGTTTAAAGGAGGCAGAGCCRAACAGGAACCAAGTCGAGAACAGGCAGAGTTGGGAGGCGATGCCCAGGGCTTCRAGGAGGTTTTGCCTTGGAGTGGACCCTGACAGACCCAACGTGGGTCTGAAAGGAGGTTTCAGCGCTCCGGGTAACGATGGGGAGTAGGAGGGGGCTGAGAAGGAGGTTCCAGCAGTCACYGGAGAGGCCTCGAGCGCTGGGTGGCCGCGTGGCTGCTGCTTGGGARGGCCGGAGCGCGAGCGGGGCGGAGCGGAGGCGCCGCGGGCCGCTGGACACGCGTCTCGCGYGGCGTTCCGGGGCCACCCCGCGCTTACCCGCTCGCTTTCCTGCGCAGCCTGGGAAGGGAAGCAGGCGGCCGGGCGGCCCAGCAGCCTCGCCAGCACCGCGGGCGGCCCCGCGGCCGCCGTGAAGCTCGGCCTGGCGAAGAAGCCCTTCCAGAGGTCCGACCGGCTCCACGCACGTAAGAGATTCCTCCTCCTGCTCCCGGGGATGCGCGTGCCCTCAGCACGGAACAAACCCCAAACAGGAACACTGAGTAAAACGCGTCCTTTGATGCCCTGACTAAAGAGAGTTCGGGACAGCCCTGGCAGCTCCTCCCGTTAAGCTGCATGCACTAGCAAAGATACCTCGCCTCTCCCRTGTGAGGAAGCCCATGCTCGTTTCTCGCCACCAGGGATTTCTGTTTAGGAGTTTGCAGCTCGCTGAGAAGCCCCAAAGGACTCGTGTTGTTCAGGAGCTCCTTCATGTGCTGCAGGGTCTCCAGTGACATGAACAGGAATGTTCGGGCCCCCAGCTCCCCGTCCTCCTCCCGCGCACCGAGGCTGGGCCTGGCCCAGCGGCTCGTACAGCAGCGAGGGCCCTGACCTCGCCGAGCTGCTTAGGGCTCTGCTGCGAGGTCTCAGTCTCTGCTCATCGCCCCAAATTCCTTACCCTGGAAACCTCGGAGGCCACCGGAGTGGAGGAYGATCCATTCTCGGCCCAGAGCCTCTCGTGCTGGCCCCACGTCCCCCTGCGTGACAGGTTCTGTCCACCATCTGCTCCGTGTTCCCTGGGATTACTCCACTCCCGCCTCCTCCAGCCTTTAGTGATTCTTCCTTTGCCAACAGCCACCCCTGATCTCATGCAGAGCTACTCATGACAGTTAGTYGCTCCCACCAAGCTTAGCAGGAGGGCTTGGCCTTGGTCCTAGTCTGTCTTAAAACTGGCCATTTTTCTGTTAGTGCYGTTTTCACTGAATCTTCACAATAAGGTGAATTTTCACTGGTCACGGACAAGCGATGGCTGCAAAACGTGCAGGGGTGTCTGGACGAGCCCAAGGGGCTGCTGCCTTGCCTGGGCTGCTTTTGCTGAGAACAAAGCAGGAATGTCCAGGAAGAATTCCAGAGGAACAGACTGACCTCAGAGGCTTTAGGCAGAAAATAAACGKGGCCAGAAACCTCTCCCAAGTCCTTCCTGGAGAAGGCTCCTTGCCGCTCTGCGTTGCGGGGATGSCCAGGGTCGGGGTGGTTGTTTTCGAGCGGGGATGCCTGGGGTTGCTGCAGACATCGGGTGAACAGGCGCAGATGTGGGGAGGGACGTTTCCTCTGCCAGGAAAGACCGCCCGAGTTTTTCCCTTAACCCTGTGTGCGAAGGCGGCCCGGGGTGTTCGGTGTCTTCGAGAGGAGCCCCCGCGAGCATCGGGGCGCGGGGAGCTCCCCGGAGGAGCCTCTCGCCCTCTGCTCGGTGCGGGGCCTCACGCGGCTCTCTGTGCTTCCTTGCAGGGCAGCTCAAGAGAACGAAAGGGGCCGACATCGACGTGGAAACGCCCGACTCCATCCTGGTGAACACCAACCTGCGGGCGCTCATCAACAAGCACACGTTCTCGGCGCTGCCCGCCGAGTGCCAGCAGCGCCTGCTGCTGCTGCTGCCCGAGCTGGACAGGCAGGTGTGTGGCCGGGGCCGGGCCCGTGGGTCTCCGGGGTTGGTTCTCTTTTGTTGCCACCTGCAAGGAAAATAAAGGGGTTRGCTCTGCCGGAGCCGGTCGCGCTCGGTGCCCTCCTTACCCGCAGTGGTGGCCGGGTGGGCGTTTCTGTTTGCCAGGCGCGCCGAGGGCCGGGAGCGCTGGGAAGGGGCCCGTTGTTTCCAGCGTCCTCATCTCTCCAGCCCTTTCCAAACTCTTGAGCACGGGATTAACCCCAGAGCGTCTCAGGCAGGTGCCTCCGCACACCTCACCTGGGCAGATGCTGCGGTTTAGATTCCTCCTCCTCCTCCATCGTCAGTATGTTACGTGGCTGCTGGAAGATGCTGAAGTCAAACGAGTGGGAACTGAATGGCTGCGTCTGTCCGGAGCAGACCGGACAAAGACCTTGTGTCCGACCTGGAACTCCCGCTGGATGGGAARGCTGCAGCAGGCGCCTTTGGCAGCTTGTGAAGACGAGGGTGATACTGAGAGAAAAGGGGAAAAATAGGCAATGTTGTCCTTACAGGCAAGAGGAATTAAAAAAAGGAATTCAGGAAGTATGTGCAATCTGCTTGTTTGTACACCGGAATATCTGTAGATAAAACAAACCATCTGCTTGTAAAGTGATTAGAAGGAGATGAGCAATAGCTGCCGTGGACTTCTGGTCTCAACTGTGTCGTGTCAGTGCTGCTGCTCAGTCGGGATGTTCCTCCATAGCCCCTGTGGAAGAGGTGGACGAGAGCGCTCGGGTTTGGCATTCGGAACGCCGCTCCCATAGCCAGGCTAGGGACGTGTGCCTGGATGAAGCTGCCGGGAGGTGACCTCGGGAAGCTCCTTTTCCAGCCTGGGAAGCACCTGGTCCRTCGTTGCCTGCTGAAGGAGACGTGTCTGTGCTGGAATGCGCTGGAGGGCAGCGCTGGGAATGGCCGGGAACACGGAGCTGTAACCACGAGAAGGGCATTGGGGAGGACTTGTCCTCTGGACTTGCAAACGGCCCATGCAGAGAGAAAATAAATAACCTGATCTGTCTGCTCGGAGTAGCTGGAACGGGGTGTTACGGACTCGAGCTGCAGCCATGAGAAATGAGACGTTTCCGGACATGCGTCAGGTGGGAACTGGCCGGATCTCGGTCCGCTTGGAGCTGGTTCCTCCTCGGGGAGCTCCTTGGAGGGACGAGCACCCGGTGCACGTGCCAYGAGCCCTGCAGACCTGCGGGCGGCCTCGGCACGTGTGTGGGTARGGATGGGCCCGGCCCTTCCAGCCGCATCACTGTTGGTCGAGCGGCGCTGGAGGGGACAAGAGCAGGCGGTTGTTCCCGGAGCTGCTGTCGCGACCCGGCACGTCACCCACGTTACCCACGAGCTGGGTCTCGAGCACGTCACACGAGCCCGGCCTGCGCGGGGCACGCGAGGCTGCGGGAGCAGCGCGGGGCGCTCGCCCTTGGGAAGTGGCTGCAGTCCATAGGTGGCCTCGGCTTCCCTCGCTGCACAACGTGGAGTCGCGCTTGGTCACTGACACGATGGGTGAATAGGGGTCTCTTTGGAGGACTGGGGGAGTCTGTGCATCCTGCCGCGCGCTTGTGCTTGASGACAGACCGTGCAGCGAGTGCTGCGGACCCCCGTGCCCCGGCACCCTCCACAACGAGGCCGGAGGGACTCGTCTGCCTGGGTGAAGAGCCCAGGTTCCCTCCCCACCGAAATGAGGCCTGGGGAGCCAAGGGAGGATCCTCCTTCCCTTCGTCCCATCCGTGTCCTGCCTGCGCCGTGTGGCCCGGGAGCTGCCAGACCAAGCGGGTCCTGCCCTGTGCCTTGGCCTCATCGCTCGGGATGCCCATGGATTGAGATGCATTAACACGTGTGCCTGGAGGCTGCCCATGGATGCCGTGCTGTCCTCTGCCTTGGAGATGTCACCGCAAACACTGCTGTGCCAGCGGAGCCTCCTCCCGGGGGGCCGCGGGAKCCGGAGCCTCCCGCGCCGCCCCGTAAAGCCTGCTCTGCGTCGCTGCTCACCGGGACGTGCTGGGCTGGGCGGGCACAGTAACACCCCAGGGAACTGCTGCRGGAGCCGGGTGGCCCCTGGAGCGACCTTCCCGCGCCTCTCTGCTGCTTCTGCTGTGTGCAGGCCCGTGCGCCCCGCGGCCCTGGCTCCGCTAACGCGAGCGCCCTGTCGTGTGTTGCAGGTCGGGGCGGACGGCGTGATGAAGCTCAGCGGCTCCGCGCTCAACAACGAGTTCTTCACCTCCGCGGCCCAGGCCTGGAAGGAGAGGCTCTCGGAAGGTAAAGCCGCTCTGGGCGAGGGGGGCTCTGGTGTTCCCAAAGCGACAGGACGGTTGTGGACGCGGCGACGGGGACTGAAGCAGCGGGGGCTGTTCTGCAGCCACGGGGTCCTGGCTGCCAGGGTGGCCAGCACAGCCCCAAAGGGTCCCAGTGTGACACAAGGGAGCTTCGTTATTGTCAATGCTGACTTTGGGAAGGGCATTCCTCATAGTGGGATTTCTGAATCAGGCTGTTGCAGTCCTCTGTAGCTGGTTTGTTTTAAGGAAGTTTTGATTTCCCCATGCCCGGGGGCTGCTGTTCTCCCCGTGCGCAGCTGGTCTGATGCTGGGCAGCCGGCTCGGCTCCTCCTCCCTGCTGGAGCTCATGCCGTTCCTGGAGGGCCTTCTCCTTGGCTCCATTCCCCTTCCTCRTGCCACAGCAGAGCCTTAGCTGTTCCTGACCGGTGTGAGGGGATCCCGGGACGKCTGGAAGAACCCAAAGCCTTGGTTTGGGGGCCGTGTCTGAGACGGCTGGAGCAGCCACCTGGAGATGGAGGAGGGGGCCTTTGTGTCCCCGCAGTGCAGAGCTCCTGCCAATGCGTGAGCTGGAGAGATGCGTTTTGGTCTAAGCTCCTTGTAACTGAGTTGATGTGCTGGTGTGCTGATGTTTTGTCTATGATCTCCTTGCAAACCTGATCACGTTCCAAAAAGCGTGAACTTCACCAAATAATTATAACTACTTGTGTGAGCTGCAGTAATGATAGGCCGTGAGCCTGGGAAAGACAGGAGCAGAGGTCAGTGCGTGAGAGTTCGTGTGAGGAAGATGAGACAGGACGGACTGTGAGTCTGGGGGTAGCTTCGGTGAGTGGAATCCCCAGCTTCCCAAATCAGCTTCCCGGGGAAGCCTTGAGGAGGGGAAGTGCCGCTGGGAGCCCTTCGCCCTTGTTCTGCCCCTGCTCCCCGTCTCGAGGGTCCTCAGAAAGAACGTCSCGAGTTGTCAGGTTTGGGCTGGGATTACGGTTGTTCCACTTGGCCGAGACCTTCCAGTGCGGAGGGACATTGTGTGGCTGGAGGAAACCTGTCCTTGTCACCCTCGGGCTGTCGGGATTCGGCAGCCACCGCGGGCAGGGACACTGGGGTGACGCGAGGTCCTCAGATGCTGGGGCAACGCAGGGTCCTTTGGAGATCTTCAAAATCTGCCTGGCTGCCCCACTGTGCCCTGGGTGTCCCTGCTGGAGCAGGGGGTTGGACTAGGTCATCTCCAGAGGTCCCTGCCAACCTCAACCGTTCTGTGACTCTGTGGTCTGTGTTGGCATCACCGGGAGCAGCGTTTGAGGGGACGCGAGGGCTGCAGGGAGGTGTCCGCCCCCCCCCCAGGCCAGGTGAGAGCCGACGTGACCAGGCAGCCTGGCAGCTCCACACCGGCGCCAGGGTGCCCCGAGCAGGTTCACGGTACCCGAGCAGGTTCATGGTACCTGAGCAGGGCACCTTGGGGTGCCCCGAGCAGGTTCACGGTGCCCCGAGCAGGTTCACGGTGCCCCGAGCAGGTTCACGGTGCCCCGAGCAGGTTCACGGTGCCCCGAGCAGGTTCACGGTGCCCTGAGCAGGTTCATGGTACCCGAGCAGGTTCACGGTGCCCCGAGCAGGTTCATGGTACCTGAGCAGGGCACCTCGGGGCGCCCCCGTCCTCCGAGTGGCGAGCGAGGAGCTCCTGCCCCGCTCCCTGCTCGCGCAGCCCGTGCTGCCCTTGCAGCCGCCCCTCCTTGCGCTTTGCAGGGGAGTTCACGCCAGAAATGCAGCTAAGAATACGGCAGGAGATAGAAAAGGAGAAGAAGGTGGAGCTGTGGAAGGAGCGCTTCTTCGAGAGTTACTACGGGCAGAGGTAAGACCTGCAGCTGCTCCTCCKGCCTCGGCAGGAGTTTCCCTTCCCTGGTTTGGGGCTTTAAGCAGCTCGTCCTGTAGCAAGGGCAGGTTTCCTCTCACTGCCGCTGACCTGAGAGGGTTCCCGTGAGCAGCCCTGGCCAGAGCAGCGTTTGYGCTTCCACGGGCCTTGTAATGCTCAGACCTGCACTGAGGGCCTGATTTGGGCTTTCCCTCTTTCCCTTTTCCCCTGCTCCTTGGACACTCCTCTGCTATGGCTCYCTAGTGCCATTGCAGGCATCTGACTGAACAGGCCCTGTGCTTATGTTGTCTGAGTGCACCGTGGCTCAGTAACTTGTCATGCCAAGCACAGGCCCAGACCTGTGCAGGGAGCTCGCGAGGAGGTTCTCCCTGCTGCCTCTGTGCAGTTAGCTGACACCATCACACTGTCACACCGTCACCCTGTCACTGGGCAAATGGGGCATCGGCCATTTGCTTATTCCAAACCCTGGTTTCAACCCAACAGCTCGAGGCTGGAGGCTGAGCGGGAAGCAGTCCACGTGCGCTCGCACGAGGCAGACCGCGCTAGAGCGGAGGAACGGACGTGCTTGCAGATGCTTCAGAGAGCAGTTAGCTCAGCTCTCCCGGGGTGGAAACCCAGGGTATATCCTGGCCCGCTGTGCTGGCAGACGAGGACGTGGCAGCCGCGATCCCCGGGGCTCGTGGGACAGCAGGACCACGTGGACGTGTCCTGCGGAGTGGCCGTCGCCTCCGCCGGGAGCCCTGGCGGGAGCTTGTCTAGATGCCCGTGAGCTCAGCCATAGCAGTCCTGCTCAGACTGAGCTAACCACGGCCTGGGCAGAACACACGTTTGCTGATCGGTTACGGGGGGGGGTGTGGATTTAGTCCCACACCGGCCGTCCYGGCGGGAGTTCGGTGCCCCGTTTGYCCATCTCTTCCACCACGGGAGAGGGAAGAACACGCAGGGGAGGATGCCCAGGCTTTAGGTGGCGCAGGGAGGCCTGCGTTACGGGTACGTCAGGTAGCGGTGGTGGTTCCAAACTTGCCTAAGAAGTTCTGCTTC
Organism: Eudromia elegans; assembly: GCA_003342815.1. Lineage (NCBI taxonomy): Eukaryota > Metazoa > Chordata > Aves > Tinamiformes > Tinamidae > Eudromia > Eudromia elegans. The sequence continues at coordinate 195,423 of PTEX01000389.1, forward strand.
GCTGGGAAGCCTCCGGTGCCGCCTTTGCTCTCTGAGATGAAGGTCCRAGATGCTGGCGGGGAGGTGACATTGCACGAGGACACGCGGCGGGTCCTAAGCACTGTGTGTCTGCAAAGCATGTTGTAAAGCAGCAGCTCTGCCTTCCCTTTCAGCTCCGGACTGAGCCCCGAGGAGTCGCGGAGGCTGACGGCGCCCGGCGGCGCGGCCGGGACGGAGCACGGGCACGTGGCGGCCGAGCAGCCGCACAGCCCTGCGGAGCGGCCGCCTGCGGCGGAGCCCGGCGCGCGAGCGGCCCCGGCAGCGCCGAGGACGAAGGGGCCGGAGCAGAGGCGGGAGGACTCGCAGCCCCGCGCGGCCCGGCCCGCGGGGCCCTCCATGTCCGCAGGCGGCGCCGCGGCCCAGCCTGGCGAGCACTCCGTGCCCCGGGTGCCGCGAGATGCAGGCGCTGTGGGCCCAGAGGCGGCAGCCGCGGACCGGGCACCTGAGGAGGAGCCACCGCGTACGGCGCCCAAGGAGCCGCCGGGCCAGGAGCCCGCGAGCAGCTCGCCCGTGGCCCCCAGCAAAGCAAAGAGCCCCGAGGCCGGCAATGGGGTGGCGAGCGGGGCCCGCCCGGCGGCAACAGCGGCTGTGGAGATCCCCAAGAAGAAGCCCCCTGCGAATGAGGAGATGGAGGTGAGCGCGGAGGGCCACAAGAGGAAGGCGGAGAGCCGGGACGAGGCGCAGCCRTCGCCCGAGAAGAAGGCGCGCGTCGCCGAGAGCCACCCGCCGCCAGCGCCGCCGCGGGGCCAGGCGCAGCCCTGTGCCGCCGCCGCGCCCCGCGTGCCCCCGCTCAAGGTACCGTGCTGCCGCGCCGGGTGCCCTTGTGCCCTGCTCCTCCGAGGGGTGACACGCGCGCTCTGCACGGGGGAAACCTTTGCTGAAGGGACCCTGCTGGTGCTGTGCTCTGTCGAGCCTAGAAACCACATTAGGGACCTGTGGTTGAAACTGCAGTGGGTTAGTTGCTGTTCATGGCAGCTGATGGCGATGCGGCATCAGGCTGAGCCGCAGGGGAGGACTGTCTAAGGGAAGGTCTCCATTGCAGAAAGTCCTTTAGCTGCTGGGGCTCAGCACGAAGCTGCATGTCAAAGGACGCACACCATAAATGACCATTAGGAAAGGAGAAAGGGAAGCCCCCAAGTCGAGTTTCCAGGCTGGAAAATGCTCTTGCAGTTGAGGTCTAGGCCTCAACTGCTCCTGAGCCTCCTTGAGCACCCGGCTGGCACGTGGCAGCCAGGCTCTGCTCCGGCGCCGGCTGCTCCCGCACTCGGAGAAGCCACAGGGCTGGGYGAGCACAGACAGTGTCTGCTCGGTGCTGGTAAACGGAACAGCAGATGCCCAAGGGATGAACCAGCCCATTCTTTCTGTGGCSCCACGTGCCCGGAAGGGCCACGTGGATCTCTGTGGAGTGGGGCCGGTGCCGTCTCCTGGCCTCGCCTCCCTTTGCTGCCTCCATGGCCCAGGCCCGCGGCACGGCCATCAACAGAGCGCAGCGTGCCGTGCTGGGCAGCGTGCCGGCGAGCCCCTGAGCGCCGGGCTGAGCAGCAAGCACGGCCCCGAGGCGGGAGGGCGCCGAGGAAACCTGYCAGGGACCCCGTGCTGGGGGACACCGTCACTCAGAGAGGACAGGCGCTTCCCAAGGGAGGGTGGTGCCAGGCTCGTGTCACCGGCACGGAGACCATTTCCTAGCACAGATCTAGGGCCCCCCATGTGGTAACACACGTGCTGGGGTGGGAGGTGACCTCCCATGCAGGGAGGCCCTGACGTGGGTGCTGGGCATGCAGCTGCGGGTCCTGGGGCCGCAGGGAGCTGAGCGGGTACGTGCGGTGGGTGGGCAGGCGGATCGCACGTGCCCCCCATGTCCGGCTCGGCCGCGGCGCGCGCTGCCCGTGGCCGCCTCTCACGCCTGCCTCCGCTCTGTTGCAGATCCCCGTGTCGCGGCTCGCGCCGATGCCATTTCCYGGGGCGCAGGTCTCTCCCAGGGCGCGCTTCGCCGCCGTGCTCGGCAGTCCCTGCAGGACGGGCGCCAGGACGCTGGCGGACATCAAGGCGAGGGCGCAGCAGGCGCGGGCGCAGAGGGCGGCCGCTGCCGCCGC
>PTEX01000389.1:199473-251876 GCA_003342815.1 Eudromia elegans
CACGCGCCCACCCCGCTGGGCGGCCCCACCGCGGCCCCGCTGCTCGCACCCAGCTACAGCGGCACCATCAACGTGTCCACCGCGGCGGACGTCACGCAGCGCTCCCTCATGAGCGGGCTGGCCGAGTGCAACCAGCTGTCGAGCAGCATGGGCAACGTCATGTCCTTCTCGGTCACCGTCACCACCATCCCCAGCAGCCAGGCGGTGAACTCGGGCGGCCACGGTCAGAGCCTGCCGGCCCAGGCGTTCGCTGAGGACAGCGGCATGGAGGATTCCCCTGCCAAGTGTTACTGCAGGTTGAAAGCCATGATCATGTGCAAGGGCTGCGGGGCCTTCTGCCACGACGACTGCATCGGCCCCTCTAAGCTCTGCGTCTCCTGCCTCGTAGTGCGGTAACCGAGACGCGAAACGGGCCCGAAGGCGCCTTCGGCTTTGCTTTCAGTGGGAAGAAACAGGAAATTTACTGCCTTGCACAAGAGACACATTACTGAATCAGGAATACAGAGTCGAGATCTTCTTTCATTCGAGAAAGAGCACCTTGTACAGTGAGCCTAAACTGAGCTCAACTACGTGAATTGTGACAAGAGTTTGCACTTGAGGAATTATGTAAATATGTCACATTATTTTGTTTAAAAGTATTTTTTCAGTCTTTTAGGAGGCAGCGTTTGACTTGTCCTGCAGCCCCATGCGCCCCAGGCTGCTCTGCAGTGTGTTTGCTGGGCGCTGCTCAAGGCGGGGAACGAGCCCCAGGCGAAACTTCAGCCTGCTGGTTTTGTCTTGGCGCAGAGAGGAAGCGGGTGGCGGAGGAAGGGAACGCTCGTGCKGGCGCCGGGCTTGGCGTGGGCAGCACAGGCCGTGCTCCTGCYCCGCGCAGCCCCTGCGAGCGGCGGCCTTGGCGCGGCAGGAACCTCGCTTTGCTCCAGGGCAGCGCTGGACAAGGCTCCCGATGCTCCCGGAGGACCGTGGATGTAGATCACTAGAGTGACGCAGTAACGCCCCGACTGTCGCTACCTCCGGGAGCCCTTTAGAACAGTGCCTGCCAGCACGTGCTGGACTGCCCTGCGCCTTTGGGCCTGCAGGCTTCAGTAGGAACCTGCTCAACGTGGGCATTTTGGGTGAGCTGGAAGGGGCCGTTCCCGGAGCGGGTAGCCCTCGGGATGGGGATGGGAAGGGCRCCGAGCACCGCCYCCGCATCCCGTTCTGCACAGAGTCYGCGGGGGCTGCGGAAGCTCCGGAGCTGGTGGTGTTCAGCTAGGCTGGGGCCGGAGGACGGCGGCGTCGGGGCTCATCTGCTCCCGCAGCGACTGTCGCTGTGCTGAGCGTGCCGGGGCCGAGGCGCCGCGTCCGGCACCGGGATGCAGCAGGTCCCTCCGCAGCTGCCCGCCGCCTGGGCTCGCAGGTTCCTTTGCTTCCATCAGTCCCGACGGAAGCGTTGCAGGTGGTACCGTGTTCTCCTGGCTAAAGAACCCCCTAGACCAGCATGCGCTTGGAGGTGTCACAACACGTCCGTGTCATGGCGAGGACTTCTTGTTCCCGCTCTTCCAAAAGCCAGACCGCCAGGCTCAGTGCTCACATCCAGCTCCGCAGCGTCACTGCTGGGGGCCGGCAGGGCTGGCCATACTGGATACTGGTCAGGTGAAAATCTATGTATCTTTTTGATGGAAAAGCACTGAATTCACTTTTAATCCAAAGGCCTTTCTACGATGAAGCAATATTAGCGGAGCCAGTATGACAAGCTGGGTTAGTAGCTAGGCTCACAAGTCTTTGTTTCCCTTCGTTCCTGTTGGCTCTGCTGCTGCCTTTGCCTCCCGCTGCCCGGGAGCGATCCCGGCGGCGCCTCCGCCAGGATCAGGAGCCTGCAGAAGGCGGTGGGTTCCCCTGGGAAGGCAGCGGCGCTTGGTTTGAGGATSATACAAAGAGAAAAAGGTCATGCAGACTTAATCACTTGTAATTAAAATCCTTCCTTAATGCCGGCAGCGCATGGCAGCTCCAAAGCAGGACCGTGAGGTGTAAATGAATGAGACCTGCACTGCTTCTTTGTCTTAGGTTTGCTCATCTTAAATTTACTGGGGAGCAAAGTGACCCCGCATTTCTAATCATGCACAACTGCCTACGTAGCCACTGGTAGAAAGACGGTAGTCAAAATATTCAATGTTTTTTAAGCTACCACTTAAATACCAAACAAACAACAACAAAACAGCTCCACAAAATGACTCCCGGTGTTTCTGTTACAATAAGGCTGCCCTGGTAGCAGTTCTTGCCCAGAAAGCACTGGGTTTGCTTCAGCTCCCGTCCTCGTGCACGCGCGTGCAGAGCCCAGAGCGGCAGACGCCGGTGGGCTCCTGCTCATGCAGTCACGCTCCAAGAGGGAAAACCTGATGTTTCTGGGCTGGCCTGTCCATGCAATAATCCTGGTTTGGACGGTAACCTCCTGCTCCCGGCTGCCCTCTTCCGTAACCACGAATTTCTGCAGTTCTGCTCCCGGCTGCCCTCTTCTGTACCACGAACTTCTGCAGTTCTGCAATTCCAGGATAGCTGAGGTGGTTTCAGGCTGTGCACCCTAGGAGGGAGGAGTGGAGGCAGGGGCTTTCCTTTTCCAGTTCATGTTAGCTCACTTGTCCACCTAGGAAAGAGGAGTTAGGGCACTGTATTGCACAAAGGCTCCCTCCTGTGTGATGCTCGCTCACTCAAGCAGGGTCTGTTTAAAGCTTCTTCCTCGCTGCGAGCTGCAGGCTGTTCATGAGATGCCAGACTGGCTGGCAAACTAAAAAGATAATGTGTTTAAATGTGCGGACACTTTAGAAGACACTGTCCTTGCTGCTCTTAGCGTTTTCCGGAAYGGTCGGAGCACAGGCCCTGGCTACGGTTCCTACTCGTCAGTCCCTGCATCGCTGCGGGTGCCCCTGTGCTCTCCATGTTCCGTTTCCTCCTCCCTTCTGGTGCGTCTCCCTTGCAAAGAGCGTCGGGAGCGTCACAGCTCCCAGCCCAGCAGGACYGCCCGGCCACCCGCTCGGCTCTGTAGTGACCACCCGGATATTTCCATAGGTGCCAGGCTTTCCATTGGACAGTGCAGCCATCCTGTGTGATGACCTGGAAGTTTACAACTCGTTCAGTGCCTTAGTTGTATTGCAATGATCAGCACTTTCCCTGGGCTCCTTTGCTCTATTCCTTTTGAAGACACAAGTTCTTTTAACTGCATCTCCTTGATTTTACCATATGCAATAAGCATCTCCCTCGGGGGAACTCGACAGAACATCTCAGTGTCTTTGGGTTTGCAAAAGGGCATTAGATAGGAAACCCTAAGGATTAACAGGTATTAACAGGGAATAATCACTTWCTCCAAGAAGCAGCCTCTGTAGAGCATCGCTGTTCTCGCATGGTTGACTGTGGTGGTTGTTGAGGCGGGTGTTGTAGGGGAAGAGCCGCTGCCCGGTAGGTGTTTCCCCTCTGGATTAGCCTCCAGCCTCGCTCGTGAGGCTCCTCTCCTCCTCCCCGTCCGACCTTCCCGCCGTTCCTTCCAGCGAGGTAATCAGGCTGCTTTCACACTGGATTTGTAATTAAAAGGGACACAGTCACAGACATCAGGCTCTGATGCCCCGGTCTAAAATGAATAGCACTTTAGAGCAACKCGCTCCTAGCAAACAGGGTGCTGAGAGCGAGCGCTTGACAGGGCCCTCCGTGGGGGCGGCTGCGGGAGCCCCGAGCAGGGAACGGCGCTCGGGTTCCAATATCCCCTGCAGGGTCGCAGTGCAGGGGGGCGAGCCGGAGCCCAGCGTGGAGCAGAGCGGYGCCGGGGCCTCCCAGCCCACACCCTTGTGCTGGGGCTCCCTCCTTCACCCGCCCGGCACCGGTGCCAGCTCCGTCCCTGGCTCCGCCGCGGTCCCGCGCGGACACGGCTCCCTTTGCTCCCGGGCTCTCCATCATGAGATCCAGAACTTTCTTCCTTACCTATTTTTTTTAATGCTATACGTTTGATATAACTGAAGATCAATTTTAAGAGCTTACAGTAATATATTTTAAGTAATATATATTTTTAGTATCTATAAAAAATGATAAAGGATGATTTATGAGCTAGATGAACAGGGTATTGGCGGTGTGCAGTTTCTCAGCAAGGCCAAGCGTAGTTTTACTGGCAGGAGAACTCAACRGATTCTGATTTTTTTTTTTCCTTCCATTAATGCAATAAAAATGGGAATTCTTAAAAGAAAAAAATCCACTATTGTTTACTAAATGCTTTTCTTTTGACAACAGGCCTGTAAGCAATTTAGAAGATACTAAAACTCTTGTCTGTTGCCTTTTTAAAAGGGATTTAAATTGGAATAGAGGGTATGTACAGAAAAATCAAGTTGACACCATTTTAAAAGTTGTATTTTTTACACAAATAATATAGAAAAATCATATTTTACATAAGAATTTTAAGTATTTGAAATATGTATATATATACTGTATGTATGTCATATATTCTTTATTTTACATTTTCAGTGTATTAAAAAGTATTTGAGMTGGTTGGATTTGAGTATGTAATAATGTTAAAAGAAAAAAGCAATAAAAAGAGGAGGGCCGGGAGAGCGGGAGCRGGGAGCGAGTCCCGCGGGAGCTGCGGCTCTCCCGGCTGGAGCGGCAGGGAAGGCAGGAGCTCGGTCGTGAAGGGGCTTGGGGGCAGTTCGGCCCCTGTTGGTGTTTCCTTCTGTTAGTGCCCTTCGTTTTGCCCCAGAACCGCCCACAATGAGGCCTCACGGGTGGGATGTTGAGGTGGATCCTTCATCCGAGCGGTGCCGCCTTTGCAGCCAGCGCGAGAACGTGGCCTGAAGCTGTGCGACCAGAACAAAACTGGGAGCTACTCGGGGGAGTTTGGGAGGCGGGGGTTGTTTGGGGGACGGGGTTTGTTTGAGGCTTTCTTGGGTGCCACTGGAATTGTAACAAACGTGGCCGATAGCCTGGATCCTCACGTGGAAACCCTATGGTGCCAACAGTGAGTTCCCAAAGCCCCATGACTGCAACGGAAGCTGTTAAAGCCGTTCRGGTGCTCCTCACTGTGGGAGCTGAGGTCAGAATCTCCTGGTGGGGCTGGTCGGGCTGCACCTTCCACAATGGGGAGGGTCTCACAGGGCTGCACTTGGACGGGGCTCCTCCGCTGYGCCCATTCCCTGCGGCACTCCCGCTTCCAGGACACTGGAATTCAAGGACATGGAATGCTCCTGCCAGGCATTGACACTCCAATCCCTACCCATTCCAGGGGTTTTGCTGTAGTTTTATACATTCAGGAACATGAGCTGGACGAGAAATGCTCAAGGCCTCCAACCTCGGGGCAGCTGCGCAGTCCTCACTGCCCGGAGTGGCTGCAGGGCCCCCAGGAAGGGCAGAACCGTGAGGCCACCCCAGCCCTGCTGCTCGCTCCCCTCCCGGGGCCCAGGCTGCTCGGGAGCATTCGGTCTYCCCATGGGAGCAGCCGGGGACGGCCCCGCAGGGCACCGGGACACCCACGGTCCTGCCCCAGCCCTGCTCCCTCCTGCTCCCGCGCATCTCCAAGGCCAATTCCTGCCGTTCWCTTACCCCTTCCTGCGGGCCGCTGCAGGGATGCCGTCCTGCAGGGGAGGTGCCTGCAGCCCTTCTCTGCTCCCGGGAAGCTGCACGTGGGAAAGGGAGGCGGCGCCCACGCSTCAGGCTGTAAAAGTGAAAAGGGCCAAGTGAAGCAGCAGCTCACTGGTGGTTTGCCACCACTTCAACCGCGAGCAAAGCAGAACAACACCAGAAACGGCCCCCGAATGGTCCTGTAAAACTTGCTCTCTGCACGGCGAGCGGGGCTTTCACTCTGAGCAGCTGCACTATARGGAGGTCCCACTGTCTGAGTAAATATAGATATGCACAGAGTGTGTATGGGGGGGCTTGGGGATGCGTGTGCACATACACTATGTATACGTGTGCCCCATGCTCTAGGAGACCCTGCGTGTGCAGGGGGGYTGCACTAGATGACCTCTGCATGCATCTACGTGTACGCGCACACAGTCKGTAAGCATCCTCCTCTGGGGTTCAGCCAGCTCCTAACACGCAAAACCGTCAGTTAACAATTTTAGAGTTTGAWTTTCCGGAATTATGATGTAAATAATAACAGGAGGACGCGGTAACCACTATTCTCATTTGGCAGCTGGGACCGTCTCAGTTTTCACTCGCACTCGTTGCAGCCCACGCGATGTTCCCGGGCAGCCGTACCCAGAACAACCCCAGCGGGAAGCCCAGGAGAGCTGCCAGGCCTTGGGAAGGATGAAGAACGGATCATTTCCCAGCGAGAGACACAGATTCCGGACAACTGCTCCCCCTTTGGATTAAACCTTTAACTTGAAAAAAGAAAGGTGACGGCGTCGCCTCGGCAGCACCGCCCGCGCTGCGGCGCGCGGCCCGCACACCACAAACAGACCCTTTTTCGGCTGGTTTCTCCGTTTTTCCCCTCTCTTGCTCCACGTCCCCCTACCCCCTCGGGAAGAGGTATCTCCACCGCAGGGACCTCCCTCCTCCCCACGCACAACCCCACGGCTTTCCTACAGAGACGTGACGTGTGTTCCAAGGAGAACCACGGCGTTTCTAACGCGGGAGCCACACGGAGGAAGGCGGGACGCGCTTCCCAAGGGAGATGCCCGTCTGCCCGCCCATCCTCAGCAGACGCACAGCTGGCTGCCAGCAGGAGGTAACAGGGATGACCGACACCCGAGGAACGGGGGCTGTTGCCCCCCGACTGGTATTTCCAGGGGTCGGAGCGAGCAACACAGGGCGGTTCTAACGGCTCCCTCGGCCACCCGCCATGACGCGCGCGGTCCTCTCAGCGGCGCCCATGGGCAGGGCGGGGCCGCCTGCGCCGCGCGCTCTGCGCCTGCGCGGCGCCGCCGTGGGCGGGAAGGGGCGAGCGCGCAGGGCCTGATCTGGTGGTTTCGTGTGTGTCTGCAGGCGGGCGGCCGCGGTCGCTGATTGGCCAAGGGGAAGGGAAAGGGGCGGGGAGAAGAGGCGCTCCCCGCGCGATTGGCGGCCAGGCAGCGTCACACTCCGCAGAGGAGGCGGGGCTTGTAGGCTTTGCCYGTGGATTGGCTAAGGGAGGCGGAGCGGGGGCGGGCGTGTGCGGGCTGGGATTGGCTGGMGGGCGCGCGCCCCTCGCCGAGGCGCTCTCTGATTGGCCGCGCGGCGCGAGGCGGCCGGGACCGTTGGAGCGGAGCGGCTGAGGCGAAGAGGGAGCGGCAGCGCGGGCGGCGGTGACGGAGCCGAACCTGAACCCGAACCCGGCTCGACCCAGTCTGACCCGGCCCAGCCAGTGACCCCCGGCCGCAGCCTCCGGGAGACGTGAGTGCTGGGAGCGCGAAGCGGCGGGCGGGCCCCAGTGCCCCCCGAGGAGGTGCCGGCTGGGGCGCCGTGGGGCTGGGGAGGGCTGCGGGCCCTGCCCGGGGCCGTGAAGCGGCCCCGGSTACCCTGGGGAGAGGCTCCTGGCTGGGCACTGCCGGCGGCGGAGGCCTTTGCGGCCGCGCACTGCTTCCTCACATCACTGTTTAACTAGCAGGAGGCGAATAATCAGGGCGAAAATAGCGTAATTATTGACCAGAATCGTCGTKGTTGTTCGAGTTTGCCCTGCAAATTAGGAGGGAGATATTTTAATTTTGCTTTTCTCTAGGAGAACAAAAATAAAAACAAGTCTTCTCTTCCCTGGCTTCTCCAAGTATTATGGTGAAAATTGAGGTGGAATATGATGTGAGTAGCCTTGGTTTAAGCTGTCCACAGTTGATTTTGTCAATTTAAATATAGCTTGCCCCTAAGAAATGTAGAAAATGATTGGGGACTTTTCAGATAATTCATCTAGAATAGTGGTAAACTTGGTGCATTGGGTTTGGTGTTTGGGGCTCTTTTAAAGTAAGAAGTTTGAATGTTTGTCTCTGTTTGTATAAAATCTGAATTCTAGTCTAAACAGAACAGCAGTGCTTTTTTTATTATTATTTTTCAAAGAACCTTCCCCCATCTCCCTATTTAYTTATTTATTCATTCACTTTTAGGTTGTCTTTAAATGTTCGGGAAGGGAGCCAAGCCCMGGAAAGTGGAAGTTGCCTTGAGTGGATTCTCTGTGTAATTCAGGTAATGTCTGTTGTGTCTTTCCTGTAGTATTGACCTTAAAAGCTTGTATTACCTAACCAATTTCATATGCATGTTTGCTCCCACTCACTCGTTTGTATCAAAGTTTTTCTTTAATGACAAACTGTAGGTGACTGTTGATTTCTCTGTGTTTCAGTACAAAATACTCCAATGTGAGACAGTTCTCTCTTGGGAAAAAAAAAATCCAAATGGTTGTAGCATCTGTGCAGCAGATCTCTTACCTAGGAGAGGTGGAGCTTGATGAATATTCTTATGGAGACCTTGCATGTTGTTTGTGTGGTGCTCRAGGCAATCTGCCTGATAGAAGGGGAGTTACTAGTGAGATTTGATCAGGGGCTGGCTGTTTCTGCCCTTAAGAAGTGCTGCGTACTTTCAGTTTTCCTTTCTAGTTCTCCTAAAGCGCTGGTGTGCTGTGCCAGCTGAGTTGTCAGCGGTGATGTCCTGGAGCTGGCGAGTTCCAGGTTTTGGAGTTTGGGAGAGGCTGCATTGAAGAGCTGGGTTGTGTAAAGATGGACTGTTGCTTCGGAGCAAGCTTTGGAGTAGAGGGGAATTTGGCTAGAAGGGTTGCCACGCTGCTGACATGACAGGTCCTTGTTCAGGGCGGCTGGGAAGAGGGCGACTAGATGTGCACAGCGTGGGGCAGCTGGGGCAGTAACCGGGCTCATGGTTCCGGGGCGGCTCTGCGTGGCCTGTGCCCCGGCCTCCTCTGAAGCCTTCTCCAGACTCGGCTTTCATGCGGCGCTTCCTGCTGCATCGTCCCTACGACCCCGCAGTGTTGTTGCTCTTCCAGCTGCCAGGATGCTGCTGCAAACAGAGCTTTCCCAGGCCGTCACCTTGCCCATGTTGTCCCATGTCAGTCCTCCACGGGTGTCTGCAGCTGAGCATTATCATGGTTCTCGTCTTCGTTTGCCTTCTTAGTTTATTCTTAGTTTATTTCACCACTGCAGTGTTTCTCAGGAACAGAGCTCCTCTCTAGGTGTTTGGGATGTCAGATTTTGCTGCTGCTTACTACACGATCTCATTGTTACGTGTTAGGATTCGGTGGATTTCTGCACCACCTCTTATGTGATATATGAATATAGTCCCCTTCCTGTGATTCCTTAAAGCTCTTCTACAAAGGTGTAGATGTGCACTGATGTGCACTCTGTTCCTGTGCTTCYGGCCATCGCTCATGGGTTGGTGAGTGACAAGTTCTGATGCGTCCACAATAATGCTGCTAAATAAGTCTCTTTGCGTATCGTTTCCTAGAACCTTTTTGTAAAAAAGAAAAAGAAAGAATTCTCTGACCATCCAGCTCTCATCACTGTGTGAAATATTAGCACAGGCCAAGCAGTCTCCAGCACAGACCCTGMCATCGCTGTTACAGACTGCATCAGAGAGCAACAGAGAAGAGCTTTCCCGGGAGGGAGAAGGTTTCCCCTATTTTTTTTCCCTCTGACATTTTTCCTTGGATCACAACCTGATTCTTTTACTAATGTCATTCAACAAAATCAGCTTTTTATTTTTTTTGTGKTTTCAAGATAATAAATTCAAATTTTTATCCCCATGTAACATTATTGAAATTATATATGAAACTATATTTTCCATTATAATTTATATAATATTTAGCATAATTTATTATATTTAACTTCTCCTGAGTGCCAGGGAAAAGAATCATGATTGTGTTGTGTATTTCTGATTTCATGTTGAAATAGATATGCACTGATAAACTATGGCTAAACTTAAATAGTTTTACAGGTCTTTTCCAGTCCTGTGGTCTTGCAGGATCTCCTGGAAATAACAATTTTCTAACTCTTTCGTTTTGCCGTAGAGCTAACAAKAGATGAGGAAGCTTAGTCCTTAACTTACATTCTTGATAAAATAAAAGTAACTAAGYTTAGGGATAAAAGTTCTCAATTTTACATAAAAGAATTGCAAGAATGATTAAGGTAATTTTTSTACTTGGCTTGGAGTTTCTTACTGTTTTTTTTATTTGTTGTTGTTTTTCCAAGAAAGAAAAAACTCTATGTCCAAAATTGGTCAGATATTTGGAATGTTGAACCACAGAGAACTAGAAAGAAGGAACTGACAGAGTGCTCCTGCACTCATTGTTATAGATAAGTGCACACAGGAAGAAAATAGAAAAAGATAAAGAATCAAATAATARCAGCTGGAATTATAGCAAAATTGGGAAGTTTATGCCTTCCCTGCCTCCCATGTGACTTYTCTTTGTAGACAATTCAAAAATTTCCTTTTATAATGTACTTTATTTTAATGATTGCAGCGTCTTTTTATATCAGCTGAAAAGACTGGGACAAGCACATCCTGGCAAAAGTAAATATTAAGAAACYGTTGCTGTATGGTAGTAACTGTTGATGTTTGGTATGATCACAACCCTGTGGGTTGTATGGCAGGWTAGATTACAAACTATGTGGAAGTAGGTGCACTGGAAGATTGTATCCTAAAATGTTTCCTATCCTGGTTAATGAGTGAATGCAGTCTGTATATATATTTTAATAACTGGGTTATATATAAATTAATAAGAATATGATCAGGCCTGCAAGTCTCGAGTTGTGCATTGCAGCAAGCTGATTGTGCAGGCATGGTAGGTTTAGATCCAAGAAGATGGGGGTTCTGGGACATGAAGAATGCCCTCAAGGAAGCATGGTAGTATTTTCAGAGTTTGTTTTTTAATGCTACACATGTCACTTACAGAAACTTTTCATTATTGAGTATTTTTCCCTTTCTATAGGCTGAGCACATGTCAGGAAATAGCATAGGAATAGGGAGACGTTGGTGGTTGGGCAGCTGCTCTGGGAACAGCCAAGATTTTTAGCAGGTATTGGATGTTTCTGGCACTTCAGGCAAAATTAAGGGCTTTTCCTATCAGGAACTTTCCTGTTAACTTTTGGACCATGACTGATACCCTTTTAAAACTACACAATTGTAAATTCCTCATYCTATGTCCTGATATCCTTTTAATAACTTATAATGTAAAGGGATAGCTCCATAGCTCACCATGTTAACTTGTGAACTTTATGAGCATGTTTTTCCATTTTGAATTAACAGAGGGGACAAAATAGTCCTCATATAAAGAATWAAACTTGAAGTAGACTTTTTTTTAATTATTTTTTCCTCCTATTCAGTTATGATAATGAAACTAGTTCCTGTTCCCGGGTGCTTGTCACTAGCTTTACAGGAATTTACCTTCTCCACAGGCGAGCCACGTGAGCACTTTCTGTAAACTTTTCCTTATTTGCCAAAACTTGTAACTTAAACTAATTCTCTGTGAAGTGAGGCAGGAAGATTAAGAGGTAATTTTGGAGTTATTTCTCATTCTGTAGTGAGCAGCTCTGGGAATGTGCAGGTAAAAAGGGCTAGCATGTTTTGTAAGATTCATGGTGGAAAAGCTAGTAAGTGCAAACCGCCCAGAAATCCCCTCTGTGTTCCCCAGATGAACCTTCCCATCCGGAGATGTTACCTCGTGACAACACCGCTTTATTGTAAGGAAGCAGTTTTAGCTGCTATATTCATTCGTGTTTGTGAGCTCGTGGTAAATATTTCGTATCAACATAATATTTTTTTTGCTTTAAAAGGTTGCAAAAACCTCAGGTGTTTGGTAGATTAAGGAAGATAAGATTATGTGATTCTGTCATTAAAGAAAAACGTTTTTATATTGAAGGCACTGAGTATTCTAATTGCTAGCTTCTTTTGGTATAGTCAGATCTGTGTTTCAACTAACAGAACATTTAAATGTTTTATAGCTGGCTGGTCTGCCCTGTCCCATGCTTAACCATTCCTCATTTATCAAAAATAAATATGTAAGGAAATATACATAAAGAACTACTTCTCATTTTCTAAAGCTTTCCTTAAATTCCAAAATTTAGAAACAAGTAGCTACTAATGCACTGGGCCTCTGGTGTGTCCTTTTGACCACTCTCCTACCTTGCTTGCACCTAACCCTTGAGCCCTTTAGGATTGGGAATTCTTTCTGTTCTAGGCATTCAGAAGTCGTACAAAGGAGAGGCCCACCAATTTTCAGAAAGTTTTCTGTGTAGTAAGCTCATGTTTTTGCAAAATCTTTTTTAAAAGCAGTTTTGATCCTCTGTTTTGAAAGGGGGAAATAACAGGGCCAATCCACTTGAAGACTTGTTTCCCATGAAATTAGATGTGATCTATAATTAAATGTGATCTATTGTCTCGATCTTAGGCTGTCGTGGGTTTCTTGTTTGGTTGGTTTTTTGATTGTTTTTACTAATGCAGTTCTAGACTGAAGTCAATTTCATCCTTGATAGCTGTGCTACAAAAAGTTGCACATTATTTCCCCATATTGTGTTACTTTGCTGGAGTAATGTTTTATAAGTATTGCTTTTAATCATTTTATATTTCAGTTTGTTCCAAATAGTTACAGGTGCAGAGCTTGAAACTTTAGTTAACCTGGAAAGCTTACTATACATGAAGAGATGTTACCAGTTAGTTGCATCTTTTCTAAGTGAGAAGCTTCTTTTCCATCATATTTCTATGCCTTGCTCTCAGTGTGTTAACTCTCCCTGCCATAAATTCTAGGTGTCTTTTTTCTCCCCAGTGAGAGGCGTAGGGAATGAAGGAAAACTTGTACTCAATTAGATGCATTGGTGCTTGCAGAGGAAGGGGATGGGAATTGGAACAAAGTGAAGATGAAGAATGAAGAAATCGGTAAGAAAGGAGGACAGCAGATGACTGGGATGAGGGAATAAAGTGAGTCTCCATGATTTAATTCAGATTTATAGGAAAGATKAAAAAATACTTAAGCATTTTTATTCACTCTGGACTTGCTTCCTTAAAAATGCAGGCCCCTTTATATCATAAATTACTGAATTTGGAAACATTGGAACTGGGAGAACATCTATGACAAGATAGAAATTATTTAAAATTATTTTAATTGAATAATAATTCAAGCTATACAAGTTTAGAAGCCCAAAACCAAATAAATAAAATGATAACCCAGATGATATAGCAGTAGCCTTTTCTGTAAGTACAGAAATACTCTAATTTTTTATTTGATATCCCCAGCTCAATGGAAGGTTCATTCAAATCTTAAAAATTGAGTGAACCGAAAAGGGATGAAAGCTTTATTTCTGTAAACAACCTGGGAGGATGAGATGCTTCTAATTAGAAGATAGGCAGAAAAATTTAATTTCGTTCATTGTAACTAGTGTACTTCAGATCAACATGTGCCCTAAACTAATGTTTTGAATTTTCACTGAATTACAAATTGTTCTGAATATAAATGAATATAAATAGATTTTTCCCTAACACTGCAAGTGCAATCTTCTTAAGTGGTGTCAAATACTTCCACTAGTAAAATGTAACATCAAGAATTTTAACAAACGGAAATACAACAATTCATAATTAAATGTGTATTTCAGTGCTCTCCAGCTCAGCTGGTGAGATTGCATTGCATTGTGAACCTATACATGGAAATGATTATCATGTAATTAAGCTCTCCTAAGGAAATTCTGATTTTCAAGCTGGAAATACAAAAGAAAACAAAACGGATGGTATAAAGGAAAAATCCCTCTAGCTGGGTAATTGATTTACTGTCTAATTTGCAATAATCTGAAGCCAATGAGCAAACACCTGAAACTGCAGACATGGAACCGGAGTGGCAGAGTAAAGTTTGTAGTTCATACGGCAGAAGGATGGTTAGGGGAGACTGGAGAGTGGCTTTAGAGATAGTGCCCATCGTCAATGCAAGAGCAAAGGCTGCCCCTCTGGCTGGCAGTAAACACGTTCAGTGCTTCCTCCCTGTGAGGAGGAAATCTGCTTCCTTAGGCCGTTACCTACAGCTGATGAGCTCCAAGAAGAGCGAAACCTTTTAAAATAGGTCCTGTAGTATTGGCCTAACCGTCTCCTACGAGTGACTTGCTCGCTTCTGGTTTTTACGCTCAAGTTTTAAGTATAACTGAGAACCACAGAAATAAGTAGTCCAAGCTGCAAAAGCAACTAAAGGGGAAGCCCTCAGATTTTAATTTTTATTACGTGCTGTTTTCTGCACGGCCTGGTGTCAGTGCAGGAAACGTGAGGCACGTGTGTCTGCTGAGGGCAGGAGAGCGGTTCCGTAAAGCCAAGCAGGAGAGAAGGGGGCAGCCCAGCACTGCAGTGTGCACGGGAAGAAAAGTAAGGAGTTAAGGTGAACCATGGCTGTGTTTATGGTACTATTTCAAGTTATTTTAGATATTTCAGTGAAAATGGCTCTTTGGAAGTTTCCACCTTTAGTATGGAATTTGCCAGTTTGATTTCATACAAATTCTGTCATGGTTTGCTCGTGAAGCAATTAAGTAGTTATGTTGTAGCTGTTGAAAGAGAGAGATTGCAGGGGGATGCATAGAGAAAGACTAAACTTTTCAGAGCTTCGCAGCACGCATCCTCAGCGTGGCTTTGGAAGGTGCTCTATCTTACCGTCGTCTTGTGCTTCAATGCAACTCATTCATCCAAATGATTGATGGCGTTTATTGATTGCCCCACCACTGATAATCAAATGAGAATTACGTTGTGTTTGGGCTTTTAGGTGGGAAAAGGAGGGCTGTTTTGTTTTGGTGAATATTTTATCACAGGGTAGATGATTCCCCTCGAAGCCTTAGCATTCTGAATTAAGTGATAGGTATCTTGAAGTAAAATTCATTGTGGGACTTGGAACTACCTAATTGCATTAAAAAAAGTGTGTATATTTTTGTGTACATAAATATATTTCTTATATCTATAAACTAAAATTACTGTTACCATGTTACAGTGTGTTGTCGGTAATTTTCAAGAGCCTCGTGACATCTTCCTGGAAGCTGAGCGCAGAGGAGTGTTAGCTGAGCACCTAGGCGATGAGCGAACCGAAACTGGAGCGCGTTGTGGCTTACACCTCACACCGCTGCAGATAGCTCGGAAGGAGCCGAGCACATCCGCCCAGTTTGAAGGGCTGGCTTCGCTTCTGCTGCTTTTGCTTCTGGTTTGAGCTTGAGCAGGCTTCACTGTGAAGCCTTCGAGACTTTTGCCTTTAACAAATTTACTGTCTCTTGCATGGAGCAGAGCTATGTTTCATGGATCCAGCATGGTTCCTGCTGTTAATTCAAGAGCTGTCACTGCAGGGCAAAGTTTTCTGTGTTTCAGAGTCAGCCTTGAGCAGAGCATCTATGCACTCTATATATCTATACACGAACGTTTCCTCTGCTTTCAGCTTAGGTGGTGAACACAAACTGTACCCGTGCTAGCTGAGTGAGAGCTGGCATGAAGACCAAAACCTGCGGACGGGAATTTGCTTCCCGCTCTCCCTGCTTACCTTGAGGCTTTGGGAGGCATCCCGAAGGTTTTTTCTCAGGCACCGAAAATAAGCTGCAGTGGTTTTAATAGCCCTTAAGGAAAAAATTGTATTAGGTTGAGCTTATGCTTAATCCTCATTCTTAAAGAAGCAAGAACTTTTATAATGTAAATGACCTCTCCAGATTATTAAATATTACAAGAGGCTTTTTGAGGAAGAAATACCCATGGAAATCATCTAGAACACACCACAGAAGCCCACTGTTTCATCACCATCAATAGAAGCAATATAAGATTTTTGGTACATGTATTTTATATCTCTGTTTGGTATATATGTTTTGCTTTTCTATTTACATTTTTTTTTGCTTTTCTATTTCTATTTTTTATTTAAGTACAAATAAAACTATTTACTAGGAGGAAAAAAAAGTGGGTGTTTATCATGAAATACATCTGCATGTGAAATTTGCACCTTTATCAGATTTCAGGTTTTCCCCTTCCTTCAAAAAACTAGTGGCAGCCGGTCAAGATGTTTCATGTCGAGATGTGTTTTGGTGGAGTTTGCCTTAGGTAGAGTTGAGTGGCATTAAAGCAAAAGAAATTAACATTCCGGTGTTTTTATTTAATTATTTGCACCAATTTCACATATTTAGAAGCTTTGCTACTCTAAGGTGAAGGGTTCTGTGGATCTCTGGGTTTGTTGAGRTCCAGTTCTGAGTGTAGTGTTTGCTTTGAGCGTGACTTTTGTGTCTTCTTAGCAGGTTTATCTTGCAGAATGCAGGCTTTCATTTCCGAAAACTCCACGGCAGGAGAAGGGGATGCTAAGGCTGCCTCAGGAGAGTAGCAGTAAGACAATTAACGGGTTCTTTTGCAAAAGAACCCGTTAACTGATGAGTCTGCGCTCGATCCCCCCTGGTCTCGGCGCTCCTAGGTTAACTCCCTTCCGTCACCACGCTAAGCCGCAGTACGTTCCTAAGTGAGGACGCACGGAGGGGGAGTAGTGAGGCAGCAGCTGAACGGAATCCTCATTAAAAGGCGAGCCAAGTGCTGGGAATTTTAGAAGGACTCCATTAGCAATCGAGTTTCATCTGCCAGTTTCTTGCCAGTGTAGATGCCCGTAAAGTTACGGGCCTGGGGGCGAGAGGAGGAGAGATGCAATCCAAACCTCACGGACGCGCTGCTCTTCTCCAAAGTGTCTGCTGCCCCCCAGGAATTCTGTCCTGATGCGTGCAGTTCTGTGAAGCCTCCGGCAAGGGCTCCATTGTATTTAAAAAAAAAAAAAAAAGGAAATAGAAGATTAAGAACTATGAATAACTTGTAAAAAAGAATAAAACCAAGCATATTACTGCTGCTGTAGGAAGCAGTGGGATGCCTGTATGTCAAATATAGTGCACAGTTCTGTTTCCCCTTAGTCTCTGAAAGCAGACATTGGAACAAGAAAACGTGAAGAAGAAGAAGAAGAAGGGGATAACCCAAAATAGGTGCAATTTCTGTGCAACAACTARATGGTTTCCAGATTCTTCAGCCTGGAAAAGAGATGACTGAAGGTGACTTCTCTGCCAGTGCAGAAATAGGTGGACACAGGAGCCAGCATGAAATGAAACTAGACAGCTAGGAGTGCAGACATTGGAAGGATACAGTGAGGAACCTYCTTAGAATTATTTTTAGAATTTACTATATTAAATTGGGAGAGTGGCTTCTGTGTCTGTCTCTATACAAATATCAGAGAGTGTTACCTGTATCCCARAGTGACCGGCTGTCGAGAAGTCAAGGTGTCCTCCAGCTGTGCTGCCTCTTGAGGCCCGTTCGTGGTGTTGGGGYTGTCCTGTGAGCCTGCCTGTTCTGGGTAGCTGTTCTAGATCGCTCTGTCCGTCTAGSACTGGAGAAGGAAGGCAGACAGTTCTTTGATTTAAACATTCTTAATCCAAAATATTAATATCCTAACGTACGGACTCTTGATGAACTTTATCTTGAAGCACATGAAGGCAGGAAGCACAAGGGAAGAGGTAAGAAATTGTCAGGTTTACCATATAGGAATTTGTTGTGCCGTCAAGGTGTGGAATGGATGGAAATAGACACTTTGCTGAGATTTTGACCAGAGGAAAAAGAAAAATAGTATCTGGCATGCTTGGGTTTGGCAAATGCAATTTAAGGCAATTCTCAGAGGAATATTAAGGTTACAATGTTAAATAACCTAGGTTTTTGATGTGCTCCTTTCTGTTCCGATCGTTTCCCTTTGCTCACGTGCATAAGGTGCAGTGTTGATCATCTCTGAACACGTATGGATCTGTGCGTGGGTCAGCATCTGCACAGTTCTGGTATTCCTAGCCGTGYTGTGCTGGAGCTAACGGAGTGGTTGCTGTCGCTTCTGTGGATCAAGAGCTAAGAGAAAATGAAATGCATTTTACTTTTACAGTTCACTGATATAGAAAAACTTAATTTGTGCCTTACTGTGTTTTGGAGAAGCCGTCTGTTCTGCTCCCTGCAGAACCTTTMATCCTCATCTCGTGCAGTCTGGCCTGCTACTCGTTGCCATTGCGGTCGGTCCTGAGCAGAGCTGCAGTCCCCTGTTGGCCTGCGCTTCTCTCTCGCCTCCTTGCTCAGTCTGTTGTGTTTTTCTGTCCCTGGCTTTCCTAGATACATGCRCCAGAATGGCTGTAGATGTGACTTGGTTGGCCCTTTCCTTGGCCCAGCCTCTCTCCCTCCAGTGTCTGGAACATAAAGTGCTCCAAGTGGAAGGTGCAACAGAATAAGCTGGGAACTCTCAGCAGGGAGGAGGAGAGACCCAGGGAGATAATGTGCTGGAGCTGCATAAAACCAAGCATGTCATGGAGAAGGGGGCGTGGTGGCTGGTCCTTTTCTCCCCTCTCCCCCATTTTCCATGTCAGTAGAAGGTCTGCAAGACTCACAAATCTCAGAGGAGGAGGCAGGTTTAAAGGATGCAAGAAGGCGACTTGTTGAGGTGCAGGTTTGGTGCCTTGGAAGCTCTTGTTGCTGCGTGGTGCGGACGTTGAAGGGGGTAAGTGGTGGGGGACCGGCGGGCTCGTGGAGGAGAGCTGTGCATGGGCTCTGGGAGCCCTGGCCCTGCCGACKTGGGCAGTTCCTAGTGCCTGCCGTGCGCTTGTCCCGTTCCCACGTTCCTCCCTGGATGCCTCCCTGGGGCTGCTTTTGGACACAGGCTGCTGCGTGGGCAAGAGGGCTGTGCTCCGGTGTGTTCTTGTGAGGAGTTTGCTGCAAAATTATTGAGGTTTTGGAGCGCGATTAAGRGTATTTGTACTGGGTGGTGGCATTGCTGTGCGCCTTCTGTGACGCTGCTGAAGCAAGTCCATCTCTCTGATGTAGCTGGCACCAGGAGCTCTAGAATGAGAATTAGTTGCTGCAGGCAGTTAATCCAGCCTTTGTAGTCCATCTGCTGTGGAATTCGGAGAGGGACCAGCGCGTGGAGTGAAGCTACTCACCCATGGAGTTCTTTAAGGTGAAATGGCTACTCTGTGCCGTGAGGGAATAAGGGAATAGTAGTCAGTTCCTAAACAAAAATCTCCTAACTGGGGCAGCGTAGGAGGGGAGCTGGAGCGCGTGTATGGCCAAAAGCAACCCCCTTCCCCAGGCAGAGTTGCACAGTACAGGGCACTGCGGTGAAGTGCTTGTAGAGATAGATTGTTTGGAAGGACCCTGAGAAGAGAATGTGCTTCCTTTGCAACRCTTCCTTTGCCTAAGTTCATCTGGCGTGACAAAATCGTTCCATCTAGGAAGCTGGGAAAGAAGGAACTTTGACAGGTCGGCARAAACGCCTCGGACTTCCTAAAAACCAGGCCTAGAGAAGCACATTGGTCCTGAGTCGGAGGCTTCCTTCTGTAGCAATAAAAATAAGGACATAAAATGTATACAGAGTACTTTCTGCTGCCATCTGACTCTATTTAATCTATGAATTGGTAAGGGAAAGGGCTTGGTGGCCTTTGGGGTGAATATATGATGCAAGATCTTTACCAGGGAATAATTACCAGACAGCGGAACACCGCTGAGTGGAGCTGCCAAGGCTCTCGGTGAGGATATATCTGGTGCCAAGACACGGCTTTGCTTTCCTCGGCTGACATTTAAACCTAACCAAATGTGTTCTGCCAGGTTGCGTGAGGGTGAGCTGACTAATTCTCGTTAGAGCTGCATTCTGGTAGGATTGTAAAATCGTTGTGTTCTGTGTTTCATTTTAAAAATTATTTATTATCTGGTGAATCTGGAGCAAAAGAATAATATAGTGATTTCTAGTGAAATTTTGCACAAATACTGAATTTAGTCCCATGTTTTCAACTGAAATTAATTAAWATTTAGTATCTCTCCTTTAGGACTACCTAATGAGCTAAGACATAAGAGATGCTTCCTTGCCTTGGGGCACAGCTTCCACTTGCAGTCTGYCACTTCGAGGCCTGTGTCTTTAAGACCCTTAATTCTATCAAATGTGACTTGAAAGTGGGCAAAAAGTTTCAAAGTTAAGTAAGTTCTTGSAACCAACCGCTACAGATAAGGAAGAAAAATGTTGCTAATCTGTCAGCCAAAAAAAAGAATACAGTATGGTGTTCCCTCCGAAAACCAAGCAGCTAGCTGCCAGTCCCCAGGGKTTTAGGCATTTGTTTCTATTTGTCCTCTCATTTACTAAATATAACCCAAATATTTGAATCATGAATGAAATAGTTTTGTTCACAGCAAGTTGCTTTTGAAAGAAATCCTAGCACAAACAGTGTTTGCAATTTTTGTCTCCAGAATGATTGAGGAGAGTGGGAAGAGGAGGAGGACAATGGCAGAGAAGAGACAGCTCTTCATGGAAATGAGTAAGTAAGGAATTTGAAGGCAGAGTGTCGCTTACTATTTACTGTGACCTTCATGTTGACTGTTTTAGCAGATCGTTTACATCTCGTTTTCACAAGGCCGTGGCCTCACCTAGTGAGAAGCAGCCTGATGCTCACTGAAGGCTGGATCTTTATTTATGGTCTGGAGGAGAGTGCAGCTGGGTGTGACTGCCTACGAAACTCTGTATTTCCAGGTGTTGCAAAGCCGTTTCTTTAAAGAACACACCCRTTTCTCGTTTATGGTGTCTTTTTTTTTTAAGATAAGTTCATGTAAATTTGCTCCAGGGTGCTAGTGTGACGGGAAGGGGACTCTCTGAAGGTTTGGTTTTTATTATTGCTGTTTTTGCTTTTTACACATACGAGTAACTACCTGGAGATAGTATAATTTGAAAGAGTGAGACTTTASAAAGATGTGAGTAGTTACCAGTTAAAGGTTGTATCCTTGCACATCATCACGGTGCTTAAATGAAACTTCCTAGGCTAGGCAAGYGTGTCCATTAACCTCATTTATAGGCTGTTGACCTTAATCAACAAGACTTTAATGCTGCTGTTTTGTTGGAAGACCTCGGAATCATCATTGCTAACTTTCAAGAACCATTATATCTCTGGCTAATTTATCCCTGCTTATTCTCATGAGAAGCCTGTTTGAAGATAGTGTTCCTGCCCAGCTTGCCCCACTTGAGTGAATTCATGGCCATATCCCCTTYGACCCTGCTGAGTCCTTGAATCCTGTCAGTACTGCGGTAAGACCAGGTAGTTTTATTTCACTCTGGTGCTCTCTTCAGAGACCTCCAAAAGCCTCACTTGGGTCTCTGGCCTGAAGAACAGAGAGCAGAGAGAACAGAAAGGGCCTTGCTAGTTTTTAGCTTTGCCTCAGTAGTTAAACTTCTTCAGAACCCCTCCAAGTATGTCTGCTGCTTCATTTTTTAAGGTATTGTCCTCTTCACATTGCAATGCATAAACTTGATGTTCTCAGCAGCTGTTGGTCAACAAGCAAATTCACTTAAGTGATGTTTGGATTATTGCATAGCTGAGACGGCAGTAGATTTTCGTGGCGTTATCCCCAGTGGGGCACGGTGCCTTTTGAACTCGAGCACGTAGGCAGGGGTTGACCCAAGGACGGTTTTGTCGCTTGTGTGGTGCTCGAGGAGTCGTCTGACAGGCAAGAATTGGGTGCAGCTGGTCTCGTTTCCCGGAACTGSAGGATGTGTCTGGAGTTACAGATTGCCTCGGGAACACGTCCTCTCCTCTGCAGAAGGCTTAAGAGAGCGACCGCCTGGAAGCTCTTGGGCCACATGATGCAGCGAGACGGGAAGAGAAAACAGCCTGTCCTTGTTGCAGCTCAAGCAGGCCTTCCACCCTGGTGCTGCCCACTGCTCCATCATGGCCAGAGCTGCCCCCAAAGGTGCAGGGGCTCGAAGTGGATCACGCAGCACTGCGTGTGTCCTTGGGACGCGAGGTGCCTGGGGAAGGAGCACCAGAAAGGCGTCCACTGAACTAGGCGTGTCGGGGAGACTCCACTCTGCGATATTCCACGTGCTTCCTGGGGGATGAGAAGGAGGAATGCGCGCCCTTGTGGGGAGAACATTGCAGAAGAAATGTGAAATGGGATATTTGATTCTAGTCCTGGGTCCTGACACTCCTTGKGCTACCTGGCCAGCTGCAATGGACACAGAGCGCGGGAGGGTTGAGGTGGGACGGCACCCCTGGGCATCGCTGGCTCCAGTCCCTGCTCGAGCAGGGTCCCCTCGAGCACGGGGCACAGGTTGGTCCCGGCAGGTAGGACTCGGTGCTCTTGACGGTTTGCAGCTCTGTCAGCGGGTGCAAGCAGAAGGGTGATTCCAGCRAGGGCTTTGCAGGTGCTCGGTGTCTGAATCCAGACCGCTCCAGCTGGATGTCAGTTACTGGCCTCTTAACGTGACCTTGCTGTGGCAGTTGGATGTCTTCTGCAGGAGGATGGTTTATTATTTATTATATATATACATGTATATATATTTTAMCAGTAACCTCTGGGTATCTGGGTTCCACGATAACTTGCCTTTATCCCTGTGTCTCCTTCCCCAGTGATGCAGGCTGTGAGGTAGCAGTGGGAAGGGCTGCGCAGAGCCTGCTGTTGTTGCTGCACGGGACACGTTGGGGCTGCTGCCCACGTAGCACCGGGTTGCTGCAGCGCACGTCCTGGAGCGGAGGGGTTTGTCAGAGCTGCTCATTGTCTTTGAACAGCAGCCATGTTAAAGGCATTTGTGGGGTTTTATGATTAATAGGGTCTTCAAAACTCGCACTGTTTGCTGCTTCCAAATTAAATACAGCTAGGACTGGACTTCAGAGCAGCGTCATTTATCATCCCAGCATGGTTGGTCGTGTTTGGTTCGTGCAGGAACGCACAGATCAGTTTGGTGTAACGCGGATTTCTGAAGCTGCTGAAATTTGTGATGTTGGCAGTAGCTCCAGTGGGGCTGGAACCGCTAGTGCGCTGCAGACCAGCGATAGGTGATCACGGTCAAGTCTTTCAGGATGCTGCTCACGCGGTGATGTTTGAAGGTATAACATTTACAAACCCTTGAAAGGGTGAGGATACCGTTCCTTGTTCTGCCATGTTTTCTCTCCCACTCGCTGTTTGATTTGGGTCTATGTGAAAGGCCAAACCCGTGCTTGGGGGCAGGCAGCGGTCAGAAGAGCAGAGCCCTCTCTGCGCTCCTTCCACATCCAGTGCAGTCTTCTTTCTTACCCATCCCTACTGCAGCCAGCCCTTACTTACAGTTAAGGATGTAGGAGTTGCTTTGGTGCTCTCAAGAGTAAGTCACTTTTTAATATACTGTCAGAAAGGACTTTGAGATACCTTGTGAAAATCTTAGTCATTCTTGCATGATAAAGATGATGTAAATGGAAAGTCACACCACTTTTTAAAGTTAATTTCATGAAATAAGTTGAGTGTTACGGAGGAAAAAAAAATACAAGCTTTTTTATTCMCAGGGGCTCAGAACTTTGATGTCATCAGACTTTCCACGTATCGGACAGCCTGCAAACTGCGCTTTGTACAGAAAARGTGTAATCGTAAGTTGTAATTGCTTAATTGCCTTCATGAATTTCTCACGCACAGTGGTTTGAAGTACTCTATGCATGTGAAGTTTAACTTTAGCAAGAATTAGCAAACACTTTTATYAGACAATGTTAGTGCGTGTTGCTTGAACCACGTGGAGATTCCCTGTGTAGCTCCTGGGTCGTTGTGGTGCCCCCAAGGCAAGTGCCCATTAGGGGCACACGGTGGCACAGCAGGTGACTGCTGGCTGGAAGGTGCCTGACTGAGATCACCCCGGCCTGGCTGTGTGCAATACAGCAGCCGCAGAGAGTTTGCTAAGTGGGCCCCCATTAATTAAGGTATATTTGCTTCCTCTGGGTGTTCCTTTGACATTAAATAACTCACCAAGTCAAAGATTAATCCAAGGACTAAAATAGCCATATACTTCGCCTTTTATTTCTAAACGAAATTGGACAACCAGGAGCTTCACAGATTTATATATGTAGGGGTAACTGCTCGGCCCTACCCAGCAACTGAAGTGAAATTTGCACCTTTCTGTTGGGAAAGAGGTAGGGAAACGGGTGAGGAGGAAATGTTAAAGATCAGAGAACATCGAGATGTTCAAAGGTGGAGTGAAAGACCCACAAGGCCTCTGACCATTAAGGCTGTTAGTTTGGACCACCTCGTGAAAACTACGAGTATCAAAGTCTGTCTCATTTTGGAAATGAATAAGAAATTCTTGGTTTGAAAATAAAAACTATCATGGTATTCAAAAACAATACTATAAAAACAAGTTTGCATGCCTTAAAGAATAATAGTTAATTCCTTTTTTTTCTTTTTTTTTTTTTTTTAGTTCTTCATCTTGTTGACATCTGGAATATGATTGAAGCCTTCAGAGATAATGGCCTTAACACTTTGGATCATAACACAGAGATCAACGTGTCCCGCCTCGAGACAATCATTTCCTCTATCTACTACCAGCTCAACAAACGCCTGCCTTCTACCCACCARATCAGCGTGGAGCAATCCATCAGCCTTCTCCTCAACTTCATCATTGCAGCCTATGACAGGCTAGTACCTCTCTGACTTGCATTTAAGCTGATTTCCTTCTTGAGCTAGATAATGTGGCCAACAGCTGCATGAATCTCTGGCAGACTGTCCGTATGCTAGTGTCAATGTCATGAAACTGAGACCGTGGTGCACATTACATGTTCGGCATCGTAGTCATAGTGGTGCCTGCAGAGTTTGGTGCTGCCACGGCAGCAGTGTTCTGTCTTGARAAGTGCCTTCCTGAGCAGGCTGAGTTAGTGCCTGTGAGCTGGCAAKTTGCTRTGAGGCCTGAGCAGGGCTGTGCTCYGGAGGCRGTGCTGGAGTCTGCTCACCTAGCTGTGATGAACACTCTCTTAGAAAGTTGAAGGGTTTCGATCGTCTTGGTCAACAAGACCRTTTTAGAAAGCTGCCTCCTTCTGAGAGCCAGCGCAGATCCTGCTCTGACGCCCTGCGACCCCTCAAATTCTCGTTCATGGGGTTAGAGAAGCCTCATGGCCTCCTGGTGCCAGGACAGTTGTTGCTTCACAGCCCGTTTCATGTCCCCGTTTGCTGTCAGTAGCTGCGTTAACCTTCTTGGACAGATGTTATCGTTGTTAGCTCTCTGAGCAGCCTCTATGGCTGGGGCTCAGCACTGCTCCTTCCCTTTTTTCCTCTCTCCTACCTTTGTCCCCATCAGCTGTTATCTCCTCAGTTTTCTTCTGCTTCTGCAGCCTACCCTAACAGTATGGGAATGCTCATGGCCTGAAAGCTGTTAGAGAGAACAGGAGTCTGAGCCAGGGCAGCTGCAGCACTCACTATCACACAGTAACTCTTGTTGTAGCCTCCAGGCTTTGATTCTTTCCTGACCTGCTGCTCTCTTTGAGCTGCCCAAACGAGAAGGCAGGTTTCCCTGAAGAGCCCAAGGTTTCAGCAGAACCTCCTCCTTATTCAGGGTAGAGATAAAACGAAGCTCGGGAGGCAAGAGCAGTGTTCTGACCACAGACTCAAACCTGGGTGTTTAGGGATGAGACATGAGAGCGGCTGTCAGGGTTAATCGATGCATTTTCTCGTGCAATCTCTCTCAGGCTCAAACTTTAAAAACAGGAGCAGTCCTGCTCTGGGGGGCTGCTCTGCAGGGCTGAGGCTTTGGCTGGAGATGAGTTCCTGCCTGGTGCCAGCCCTAGGCCTGGCAGTTTGTGCTGCTTTGGTGGCAGGCAGGCAGGCAGGCAGGCACCATGCTATCCCATGGGAATGTGGCACAGAGAGCGTGGCGCCCCAGACTGAAGGACAAGGGAGGCAGGGCCGAGCAGCCCCCTAAGTCACAACAGGGAGCAAAGACGTGGCCAGCGTCTGCCCCACGGGAACGTTTAAGTTGAGCTTACGGCGGGTTAGGTGCGAGCAGCCCTGCTGAGCACCCCGGGACCCTCCAGTGCTGGTCGTGGTGGCTCATGCCACGTGCAGGGTGTCATACGGCAGGGAGGGCTGCGGGGGACGGATGCCCTTTGCTGTGTGCTCCCGACAGAGCTTCCTGTGGGTGTGTGACAGTCTTGGCACCTTATTCTGGAGCCTGTTATTCCCACTGGGCTCTCTTCACCTTCCAAGGCCCCGCTGCTGGCAGCTCAGAGTAACTCCTGGCCTTAATTCCCGTATTAAGGAATCACAGAATCACAGAATGCTTAAGGTTGGAAGGGACCTCTAGAGGTCATCTAGTCCAACCCCCCTGCACACGCAGGGTCCCCTAGAGCATGTGGCACAGGGTGRTGTCCAGGCGGGTTTGGAAGATCTCCAGAGAAGGAGACTCCACCACCTCTCTGGGCAGCCTGGTCCAGGGCTCTGTCACCCTCACTGGTAAGAAATTCTTCCTCAAGTTCCTGTGGAAMTTTTGGTGCCTCAATTTGTGGCCGTTTCCTCTAGTTCTATCACTGGCCACCACTGAGAATACACTTCCTGCTCACACCAGAAGGCTGATAGCCATTGTCCTGAAGGCAGGGAGTATTTTATTTGTATTTTTTTAAAGCAAGCTTCTAGATACTGCCCCCCATAACATCCTCCAGGGAGGCTGATGGTCTCCAGGCTGGGAGGGTGGACAGGGAGATGGAAAACTGGCCAAGCTGCCAGGTTCGGAGAGCTGGSCTCAGTCCCCAAGTGCAGCTGGAGGCCGGTCACTAGGGATGCGCCCCAGGGCTTGATTCTTGATCCAAGGTTAACATCTCCGTTAATGAAAGACAAAACMGGGAGCAGAGCTTGGTACCTCAGATGGTGGCACTGGCATCCAGGGGGACCTCGGCATGCTGGAAAGGGCCGAGAAGCTGGCAAGGATGGTGAATTAAAGAAAGTGAGTGGGGCTGGCACCTAATGAAAAATGAATTTTGTATTAAACAAGTGCCCTGGGTCTGTTGGCAGACCTGAGAATTGTGGCCTGCTTGTAGAGTTTCAAATCTTGAAAACTCTGCCCTTTTTCCTTTCAGAGGGCAATTTGGAAGACTGAGTAGCATTGGTACAAAGATGAACTTTAGGCATTGGCAAATGTTTGATAACTGCACCTCAGTGCCAGGGTGCAGAGGAGGAGGGATTTGCTGCCGTTCTTGATTAGTCAGCAGGATCTGCACAGAASCAGACCCAAAAAGAGAAACTTGGGTCCGGGTACCTGAGGGCCTGTGATGTGTCCGCAGTCTGCCCTTGCAGTAAGGGCGCTGTAGCTGAGCACTGTGGTCTGCCTTGAGGCTGAGGCTGTCCCCTGTGCGGAGGTTCTGGCCGCTGGAGTGGCCGGCGGTCGTCRCTGCGCCCGTACCACGAGGCGACGCGTCCTGGGCAGGGTCTGTCTCTGCAGTGCTGAGCTCCTTAGCGCAGGCGACATGAGCACCTCGTCTCCAGTGAACTGTGTCCTGAGCTTTTCCAGCCGCCTCCTCCATCACTCACAGGAGATTTTCTCCTCTATGGTTCCTGTGAGAGTACAGGAGAGCAAATACATTTAATAATGGTTACTTGAATGGTTRCTTTTTCTTCTGTCTGTGATCTTGCCTTTCTCACTGTTGTGTCAGTCTGTGTCCCTGTTGCTGACGTAGTATTCCTGTTTGGCARTAAATTGCTCAGCAGCTCCTGGCTGCATTTTGCCTGTTTGTGTTGTGCTCGAGCGCTGCTGAGCTACCTTGCCACCAGCCTCCTGGTGGCAGTGGGGCTGGGGCTCAACGTCACCACGTTGCAGCTGCTCAGGGTGTTAGCCCAGAAGTTCTGTAGCTGCAGCTTCCCCGGCAGCCCTGGCCCGTGCTGCTGGCCCCGCGCTTCCCCGSCGTTTTCGTACTTGCCTGTCTTTTGTTGGCAGCAGCACTAGTGCCGGTGCTAGTGCCGCACAACGCGGGCTCCTCCAAGGGCTTTCTCATCCTTCCCGCGAGRACAAATTCGTCTTCTCTTGCTGATGCTAGGAAACGATTCCCTAACTGTGCCATCTGTTCTAACAGCACCGCAGCCTCCTTAGCCGAATCGGGAACAAAGCAGAGCTCAGGCTGTTCCCGTCCCCGTGCACGCGGGACGTCACCGAGCTTCCCAGCGAGCTGTCAGTTGCTGGGCTATGTTTAGAATAAGGTGGTTGAATGTCGGGGTTTAAATCAAGGAGCGAGAATTTGAGCTAATGGAGGTAGCAGAGGAAGAGACATATAGTGAACACATATAGTGAACGTGTACAGTGACGTGGGTATTTTTAATGCAAAAGATAAACGTGTGACATTGCCCCTGTTATGGGAGAGCTCTGGGATGCAGATGACTAATGTGAGTCTCCTGCAGCTTCCGTGGATTCGCAGCAGAACATGGCTTGTGACGAGGCACAGTTCAAACACTTCTACCCCATCKAGTCGTTAAGGCAGGCGTTTATGCRCCTTCTTGCTGCTCTGCACCGTGTCTGTTCCTGGCAGCTCCGCGCCGGAGCTGCTCATTCACCCTGTGATGTTTCCGCAGCGAGGGCCGTGGCAAGCTGACGGTGTTTTCCGTGAAGGCCATGTTAGCCACCATGTGCGGAGGGAAAATCCTGGACAAGCTGCGATGTAAGTACCGGCAAGCACACGGGGCGGCGGGGAGGGTTCTGCGGCGCGCGTGGGTGCCTCACACCCCGTGGGCTGTATTCGCTCCCGAGAGCAGAGCGGGTTTGTCCCCTGTCCTCTCGGAGCGGGTGCGTGCTCCCTGCCTGACGCTTTTGTAACTCGTGCCACCTA
Organism: Eudromia elegans; assembly: GCA_003342815.1. Classification (NCBI taxonomy): domain Eukaryota; kingdom Metazoa; phylum Chordata; class Aves; order Tinamiformes; family Tinamidae; genus Eudromia; species Eudromia elegans. The sequence continues at coordinate 227,955 of PTEX01000389.1, forward strand.
CTGGCCTGGGACACCCTGAGCCGCCGCGGAGCAGCCTCCGTTTGGCTGTATTGAAGTGCTTGGGCTCTCTCAAATGTGAAACTGCGCTTTGAACCTTCTGACAGTAATCTTAAATTGTATATCCTTCTTTCTGGGGGCGTAGTTCTGCTGAACATATTCTGCTTCATGCTCTCKGTGTCTTCTTGCTTGGTCAATTCCAGACTTTCAGAGACTTGCTTCATATTTATTTTATTTTTCATTTTCTCTTTTTTTATTACCTTTCTGTTTGCTGTTCCCCAGTCTTTGTTCCGTTTTTTCTTTTTTTCCTTGGACAATACTGTCCATCAATGTAGTCCTTTGTCCTTTAGTAGCAGTACTATGTTGTGTGTGTCTCAATGGCAAGGCGTACTGTTTGAGTCTTTCACACGCACCCCTTTTCCCCTTGCAGATGGAAGTTAGGATTACCGGCAGTGCCAGGTTTACTCTTTAGATCCTGTCATTTTAACCTCCCGCTGAATTCCCATTGTGAAATTATTTTGTAAGAATTTGTTCCTTCTGGTCACCGTGGCTGTTGTTCATTCCAGTTCTTCAGACTTTTTTGCAGTATTAAATCTTTTGTTTGTTTTAAACCAATAGAAAATATTAGAACTGAATGGATCTACTTGGTAAGGCTGGAAAAAATGGTGGGTCATGAGAGGCCCTTATGTGGACACGTCGCTGTTGGCTCTGCCCAGGGCTCAGCATTGCCGGGTGCCCTCTTGGGCTCTCAGGGGAAATGTAAAACTCCTGATAAGAAATAAGACTTGCAGGTGCCTAAAGGTTAGTGTTAAATCTGGAGGGCAGCTCTGTGTTACAGAGGTCAGTTAAAGCTTGCTACGTGTTTTCAACAAGTACACTGCCTCTGTAAGATACCCAGATTAAATACTGGGGGAAAGGACGCCGAGTCTGTCCCCTCAAGAAGAGGGTTGCCTCTTGCAGCTAATTAATCCCTGGAATTAGATGTAGGAGTCAATAAACTGCTGATATTGTCAGACAACAACTAAAYACCATACAGAGAATGATGCTTAGCTCAAAAATATTGGTTCAAAAGTGAACAGTAGGGCTATAGAAAGACATCAATAGGACTATAAAATCAGCACAGATCTCTCAGACTTAAAAAGCAAAATCTGAGTGTTTAATGTACCGATTTCTCTCATGTTATAGTGTCTGTTTTTCTTCCTAGTGTTTGAAGTTCCCTGTTTCTTTTTCCTAATTTACTTGACTCTTATTTCCCTTCCTTCTGTGACTTCTCTCTTTGTAAAATTTCTTAGTTGACATTCCTGCAAGTTGAAGGAAATTCCTTGGAGCAGCGTCAGTAAATACTGCTGTTTTCTTACAGCTTTGTCCTTGTTATCCTGCCTTTTTATTAATTCTTCCTTAAACCTCATCGGTTGYTTAGTTTGCCTGTAATTCCAGGACCTCTTCTTGGAATCTGTTGTCCCTATTTTCCTGACACACTTTAGTTTGGCAAATGATGCTGCACATCCAAAGACCATATGGCTTTTGTGCTTGAAGAATAAAGCATTATTCTTTAAACTATAAAAAAAGAAGATAGCATTAAAGCTAGTTCCCTCTCCTTATCRTGCATTCACTCTGACTTCCTACCTTTTGATATTCTCAGGATAGTTTTTATAATGGAGTAAGTTGACCAGGCCTCTATGAAATCTCTTTTTTGGGTGGAAAATGAGGGAAATGGTGGTGTTCTATCAGATATATCTTTTACAAGAAATAYTACGGAGAAAGGAAAGAAAAAACCCCAAGTCTGTCCATGGTGATAACGTTGGTGGGATTTGGCCGTTCCTGCTGCTTTCTGTGCGTGCTGTGGATGCTCCTCTGTCCTCCCACGCCCCTTTCCTTGCCTCTGCTTAGGGAGGAAGTCGAAGGTGGATGCTCCAGACTCTCCAGGCCTCCAGCTGCTCTGCAGGGCTCATAGGGCCGTGTGTGAGGAGATTTTAAGAAGAGAGGAAATGTGTATGTGAGKGCATGGGACTCCTGACCAAGGCAGACCTGGGCCGTTAGGTTCCAAATCCAACACTGTAGGAGAATTCCTATGGAAAACTGTGGGAACTGAGCAGTGTGCAATTCAGAATAGTCAGATCTTGGGGGATTCAAGACCAGAACTGAGCATCTCAAGGACTAAGGTGGTAAAATCCCGATGAAGCTCAAGTGGAAGGGGCGAAGCACACGGAATACAGGATGGAGGGTTGGGCAGAGAGGAACCTCATGAGATTCAACAAGGACAAGGRCAGGGTCCTGCCCCCGGGCAGGAGTAACCCCGGGCACCAGCGCAGATTAGGGCTGCCCTGCTGGGAAGCAGCTCCATGGAGAGGGATCTGGGGGTCCTGGGGACACCAGGTTCCCGTAAGGCAGCAATGGGACCTCGTGGCCAAGGAGGCCTCTTTGGTGTGAGGGTGCCGGAGCCCTGGCCCAGGCTGCCCAGAGAGGCTGGGGAGGCTCCTGCTCTGGAGATCTCCCAACCCGCCTGGTGCCCCCTGTGCCCCGTGCTCTGGGTGTCCCTGCTGGAGCAGGGGGTGGCACTGGGGGATCTCCAGAGGTCCCTTCCAGCCCCAGCCCTYCTGGGATTGTGTGTGAAATACATTGCATATTTTAGAGACAGATAAAGGGCTYGGGTTCGAGCCGCTCGGGATTCCGCCTCGCTGGTCTCGAGCGCTGGCCGCACTCACCGTGTGCGAGGTGCCCGGGCTGCCTCTGCTGCCCAGCTCCTCTTCCTCTCGCCGTCACCCCCGGTGAGGCTCTCCTCAGAAGAGTGCCTGCTAGGCAGTCGGTTTAGTAGCAGGAAAGGCTGTGGAGCAACTCTGCGGTAGCTGCATCAGCTGGATCTGGAGGTCTGGTTTGGGGGAGTGGAGGGGTTGGGGTTTTCACAAGCTTTGTGGTTTTTTATTCATTTATTTCACTATTTATTTGTTTGGCGGCGTGGGAGTCAAGAGGTAGTGTGTTTGGATCCCAAGTGCTTCCCAGYGTGACAGGGTGTGATCTGTTGCGGCACGGCGTCTGCTCAGGCAGAGCCGGCTCCGCTGTGTGTGCGATGCAGCCGCGCTGAGGTGAGGTTTCCTCTGGGAACGGGAGCGCGCGAGCGGGGCGGCGGGAGCGTTCCCGGCAGGCGCCGGGTGCCCTCCCGGGGCGTCCGCGCGGCAGCTCTCCAGCTCGAGCCCAGGGCCTTCCCGAGGAGCGGCGCCTTGGCCTGCCCTGCGGTCCGGAGTCTTGTCCTGCAAGGTAAATGCTGCCCTCCCCAGAGGACATCCCTGCGCCGTTATCCTGCTCCTCTCCAGCCTCTCCAGTTTCACTAGTAATTTCCCGTCTGGAGACTTCCCACAGGGATGAATTGAGCTTCACTCTGACTACAAAATCGTGTTTCTGGGAGAGCGAGAAGTAGGCTGGTGTTCTTCAGCCTGCCCTTGGTACAGCCTGTGCTSTTTAGCTTCTTTCTGTTTATTCTGCTGTGTTCAGTTTATCTCATTTTCTGGTTTATTTTCATAGCTTTAATTACTTTCTCCTTAAAACCTTTTTTTTTAACCCTTACACACTGTTCATTTCAGATTAATACTCTATTTACCCGGATTATTTCTGTCCTTTTTTTAAGTACAAGTCCTGTCMGGTCCCCATCCTGTTCCACCCCTCTCACCTGGACACGTTTATGGCTCGGGCTCCTTTTTTCGCACAGGTGCCAGTTCAGCCATGGATCTCGATGGAGGTTCTGTAGGTTTGCTCCTCTCTCCAGCTGCAGTTATTTCCATRATTTCCATTGGTATCCATTACTGAAGCGGTCTGGGCTTCCACATTTGCTTTTCAGGTTAAATATAACTTGTGCTTGGCTAAAACTCTCTAAGATGCAGCATTTTTAAAATACTCCAACCAGCCCCATTTTGCAGTGGATTTTTTTTTCCTTATTGCTAATAGGACTTTTTTCTTTTTTTAACTTAAAAACTTAACTTTCTATCTGCAGGGTCTTCAGGCCTTCCCTCCAGCTTTGTGCCTTTATCCTGCAATATAAATTCCAGATAAGTATCTGGACTTACCGCCCCCGTGACTTGCACCTTCTAGACTAAGACTTAATTTCTCTCCTCTCCTGGAAATCCGCCATTTGGAATAAAATCTTTTTTACAGACACAGTTTCAATCACCCAGCCCTATTTTCTGTCGAGGCTTCCTCTCTAACGCTGAATTATTTATGGTGTCTTCAATAGCCGCCGCGTCCTTGGCTCAGGCGAGGGGTCGTCTCGCCRTGGGATGTTTTGCCCCTCGCTCATGGGAGTGCAGGGCTTGGGAGTCTCTCCGGAGCGTAATCTGACCGGGCAGCCCTATCCAGCCCCAGCTCCAGGGGCTGAAAACTCGGAGAGTTCTGATCCCGACCTCTCTGCTTTGTCTSTCCGCAGCCTGGCTAATGCCTCCTGCCCTGACATCATTCTCCTTTGCGAGCCTCTAASCGCCTTTTCCCTGTGGTCTTGCCTTCCCTGGACAATACACATCCTTTAGCACCCAGCCTCCAGTTACGGTCTCTCTGCTCCYGCCTTCAGTGGAATCCATTCCGTAACAAATTCTTCCTTTGTAATTTCTTTAAGGTCGTTTGGAAACTGGCTATATGAGAAAGTCAGCTGCTGGACTTAAGGGATTTGTATGGAGAGATGGAAAAAGTGAGAGAATGAGAGGGAGAGCAAGGGAGCACCCAGCTGCTCCGCTGGGATGGACAAGCATCAGCCAAGGGCTTCATTTTAGGGCCTTCCATCACTTTTACAGCAGGTAGCAATGAGTTTAGGCAAACATAATCATACTGAGGTATCTAGACAATTAAAATCCTGGTCGAAGTAAATTTCTCTCAGGTCTCTGTCACTCATTGCCCCAGGAAGAGAATGAGAGACGGTGGGCACAGGGTGAGGTAYGGAAAATCGCCTGTGGTTCCCAGCCGTCCTCCTCCCGTGACAAGGTCACCTATAGCAAGGGAGTGCTTCTTGCAGCGCAAGTAAAACAGGAGAAATCAGAGGTCAAGGGCAGCAAAACCCGCTTTTTATCCCAAGAAAGTGCGGACTCGTAGAGTGAGATACCTGTTTTTGGGATAGGGAGCCGTGTGCTAGCCTGGCAGGCGAGGGCTTCTGGAGCCCGTTCGCGTGCGCAGCCGTGTGCTCGCGGACCAACACGTGCAGTGCAACAGCTTGTGCACAACAGGCTGGGAAGCRGTCGGCTCATCTTGGAGCTTCCTTTAGATGATCCTAATGGATTAAAACTTTTACCATAGGGCAAACAATTTAAAATTTTCATTACATAAAAATGAAAAAAAAATACTAAAATGACTAAAAGTGAAAATAAAAAATCCCCACTTTGAATGTGCTGGGGAAAGAAAGCCTAGCTTGGCGTATGTGGCTTGCCTGCAGTAAGAAGAGGTGACGTAGCCGGGGTGATCGCTGCGCCGCGTGCCCCCCTCGCTGCGTGGCTTCCAGAGGGYCCTTAGCCCTCCATACCTGCCTGGCACGTCGCTCTTCTCGGCACGGGACGCCCGCTGCCCCTCGCCGCGCGCGGCCGGCCRTGGGGAGCCCCGCGGGGGCAGCGAGTTGTGGCTGTCCTCTTGTGTAACGGCCTCTCGGGCTCAGCGGCCCCTGTCACTCTAGGGCTCTGTTATGTTTTCTTGCAGATATCTTCTCCCAAATATCAGACTCCAACGGACTGATGATATTCGCCAAGTTTGACCAGTTTCTGCGGGAGGTTCTCAAGCTCCCGACGGCGGTGTTCGAGGGGCCCTCCTTCGGCTACACGGAGCACTCGGTGCGCACGTGCTTCCCGCAGCAGGTAGGGCCCTCCCTGCACGCCCCTGCACTTCCTCCGCGGGCGCTTTGGGTGCCTTTGGTGGCAGCAATAGGCAGTGCTTAAGCAGCTGCAAGGAAGCCTGAGCAATTAGAGGCAGTACATGTAGGCCTCCAGGCAATCCAATTGTGCCAAATCCTTCATGTTCGTTCTTCTCAACAGACCACTTTTGTACCCATGAGAAGGGTAACAAGGGAGAGCTCTTCTTTTAATCTGAAACATGAAACAGCCTTTTGCTGCTTCCCCCTCGGCTGTTAATGTTTCAGTGCGTTGAGGCTGGGTGAGACTCCACAAAACCAAACTGATCCAARGAATGAGCTGTGCACAGATGACTTATTTAACTGTTGCTCTTAGTATGACTGTTTTTTCCCAAAATATTTCCATTTCATGTAATTTTTTGAGTGGATGTAGTAATACTGATCTTAAAAGGTCTCCCAGAGACTACATTTATCTCCACATTTCAATTGTAATTTGATTGTTTTGAGTATGTGTTTCTAATCAGGGATAATGTTAGAGTAAATAAGCCTTAAATCAACTGTAAACATGAACCTAGGTAATCTTATGTCTAAACCATCTTGCATCTAAATTGAGATTCAGGTCATTTTCTGGAAGAAATATGTCTGTGAAGTGCTTAGAATGAGAGTTTCTAGCCGCTTTGGTTAACTGCAGCTGGTTAGCAGTTAGTGTGCTTGAAGTCAAAACTCACTAGGAAAGAGTCCACGGTGTAGGAGATGGGGGCTGCAGCTCATCCGGGCTGTCCCTTCGGATAGAAGTTAGCCTTCCCAGAGGCACCGCGCTGGTGTTCTCCTGTTCCAGACGGTTATTTTGCCCGCATTCTCCCCAGGTGACGTCAGTAAAGCCCCTGGATTCCAGACCATTTGCACGATGGGCACGTCAGCTCCCTCTGTCCTGCTTCCCTAGCAGTGCCAGTGGCCTGGAGATGAGCTGGAGCCACATCCGTATCGCTGCCTTTGCCCGGTCCCTGGAATGGGGTGGTTGAATCCGYTTTCTTAATGAAGAATTATTATGGCTCATAAGTGAACTCCCTGYACAGGCTTAAAAACGCTGGCAGTGTCAGAAACGTGGTCAAGAGGTGCGGTCTCGTTAGAAAACGAGTAAGAAAGCTAAAGATACATCAGTGGTTGACATGTTGAGACGGAGGTGTGAGTTGAGATAGTGCCTGGTGCATAAGGGTGGTATAAGCACGTGTTGACAGAGTTGCAGGTTAAGACACTTAATTAGAGACGACTGGAAGTACAAATGGGTCTAGCACACACCTGCTTGATGCCGTTTCCTTGGATCACGGTGAAGGACCCTGTAAATCTCYGGGCTGCCTCGGGGGGTGTAATTTTGTGCCCATGTCCTGCGGAGGAGGTAACACGCATTAATACCTCGTTGCAGCAATCTGGTGACACGCGTTAATACCTCCTTGCAGCAATCAGTCTTGTCATTGCGACAACAAAATTGGCTGGGTTTGGCCGCTGGGAGGAGCCGAGGATACTCCCTGTAGGATAAGGGTGGTGCTGGAATGTTTGCCAGCGCTGGCCGCCCACGAAGCGAGCCGCTCCCGCGGGAGCTGCGGCGGGACAGGCGGCCGGCGAGGGAGGGCCCCGCTGTGCCCGCGTTGGGGCCTGTGGCCCGGTGGGGTCCGTTCCACCGGCAGCGCAGCCCCAGGGATGAGGTAGCCCTGGGGAGCAGCGGGCAGCGCGGGAGGGCGGCACGGAGACCTCCAAACAAACCCTGGGCGCTCTGGGCTGGAGATCCCTAATCCGTGCTTTCTCTCCYGGATCTTGGCTGCAGGAGCAGGAGAGCCATCTGCCACTAACCCGAAAATATCGATGCTTCAGATATAGGCCTTCTCCTTTAGGAAAATACAGAAGTAAATAACTTCATTTGTGGCAGGAAAGATGCAAGYGAAGTTTCCCAGCTGCTGGAAAGGCAGGCTGGCCTTTCCTCCGGTTCTGTTCCCTGTTGTTTTATGGGGGCTTTCCGAAGCGGCACCGCCGTGTGCCAAGGGGAGGGCAGGAGGGGAGGGCTGCCTGGCCAGCTGGATTTCCTCTGTGAGGATTCCTAGTCACCTGCTTCATGGCCTGAGAAAGCCAGAATATTCTTTCCTTGTGTCTGTAATAGCTCTTAGCTGGTTTTCTTACCAGTTATTCTCTTATATGGTTTGCTTACCAGTTATGCTCTTATATTTGCAACAGGAATTTTTCTCAAGCTCCTCTGAATTTGAAACATTAGRAAATATTACCCTTAAAATGCCCTGTTGCTGACTTCCTTCCCTTAATGATTTAATTTTATTTTTTTAAAAAATTACTCAAACTCTTCCCTTGCCTCTTGCTTTTCTCATTTTGTCTCTTTAAAAGAACAAACACTGCTTAGATAATATGTGAATATTAGTTGCACTTGCTCTTTTCCTATGTGCATTTCTACATTTTCATACTGCCTGTGTGTTGGGAGTGCCATTTTCTACATAAACTCCTCTCCATTTGTTGCTGTAGCACTCTTCAGAACAGAGCCCTTAACTGCAATTCAGCATCTCCTGGCCACCTCGTTGTCTGTTTTGTGGGGATTTCTGTTCACCTGCCTGTCRTTAATTACCTAGGATTACCCTGTGTCCGTGCTGATACCTCCTCTCTCTGCAGCATCACTGTTTGCCTGATAGAGATGGAAACTTCCTGAGCGAAGACGCTGTGATTTTTATCTGGTCTTTATAACATATGATGTATTGTTAGCATACAGAAACTGGACCAGACAGATTGAGGCTGAGATAGTTCGTGTCATGTAAAATTAAGACTTTCCCTATAATTATGTGCTGCTTCTTTCTTTTCCTTTGCAGAAAAAGATCACGCTGAACATGTTTTTAGACACGCTGATGGCCGACCCACCTCCCCAGTGCCTTGTGTGGCTGCCCCTCGTGCACAGACTTGCCCATGTCGAAAATGGTAAATGGGAATATTTTGTCGTTTGGAAACATCTGGTCCGAACAAAGTGTGCGTTATGAGAAAAGCCAGCGTGTTTCCGTGTAACTGAGCCCTTAATGCCCTCCTTGTTCCCCCTGTAACAGTACCGGGCCCAGAGCGCCTGGGCCCAGGGCTTAGCTGGAGCGGCGGGCGCTCTGCGCCTCGCCAGAAGATTGATTGCACATGAAATCAATCACCAGCAACAGGGCCAAGAACAGGTATTTCCCAGGTAGAGCTCTCATGTCTCTCGGGGTGAATGATGAGAAGACAAATRCAGGCAAACAGATATTCCCTGACTGCTCGTGTTCCTCCTGCAGCCYTTCAGAAGGCTCTCGCTTGCGCTGTCCTCGAACGTGCGCAAGCGAGTGTTGACTCCCAAGGGTGCTGGCACCCACCCGAGGGTCTGTCTTGAGCAGCATTCRAGTGCACCATTTGCTCTGCGTTTTACAACACGGGCAGAAATGCTGAGCTCCTGCACTGGGAGACCTCTTCTTAGCTTGAGATTCCCCGTTATACTGCCCACCAAAAGTAATTAAGGAGCAACAAGTGCTGGAAAACTGAAGATTAAGGGGAGATAAATGCAATAGTTAATAATAAGGCATTAGAGCTTGGTTTTATTTTAGCATTGCATAGAAGTTAGTCCTTTGGAGGCTTTGAGGAGCTGCCTCCGGTGAAAGGGAAATCCGGCCAACGCGGCTCCGTCACGCGCGGGAAACGGGACCTTTCCCTGCAGCAGAATGTTCTCCCGCAGAGCCGGGTCCARCGCGCGTGCTGCTGTGTCGGTGAAGTGGCAGCCTGCTTAGTTCATTGTGTGTATGGTGTTTGCTGTGTGATTTCCAGAAAAGAGAAACTCCTCTTYTTTTCCTCCTTCCCCCCATAGGCTGTTTCATCTTCTGCTTCCTTTCCCACAGCCTAAAATCATGTTAGCCCTTACAGTGCTTAGCCCTACTGGCTCACCTCTTCATCGGGTTCGTGAATGTGCAGACATCTCAGGGGGTGCACACTGCCTGTTTTTAACTCCCAGGTGGATAAAATCCGGGCTCTAGTTCTTGCCTGGCCAGTTCCAGGCACAGCTTAGAGACTGGGGCAGCCTGTGTCCAGCTGAGTGTTTCCGTCCCATTCTCTGTCTGAAGTGTTGCTCTGATCTTGTTTTGCTCTTCTTTTGGGCGTTTGCCTTCTCGCCTCTCTCGGCCTCCCTCGGAACAGGCCTGGCAGAGGATTTAATCTGCCTGGGTTCAGTGCTGGGCAGGTCTGAGGCCGTGGTGCTCCGCGCCCCGTTGCTCTCTGTTGCAGCTCCTGGGGCTGCCCTTCCCTCTTGCTCTGTGTGTTTGCAAACATTACTGTCAGTCGTGAGTCTTGCTGTAAAAAGTGGGTTTTGAAAGAGTGTGGGAGGAATCCCGTCGTGGAGACGGGTGTTTTGGGAGAGGAGATGAGGAGGTCGCTCTAGCATTAGGCACACCAGAGTGCTGCTGCCTCTCCTCTCGCTGCCCAACAGGCTGCACTAATGAGAGGGCTACGCTTTGCTTTCCTCCTCTTCCTCCAGCTTCTCCTTAGTACAAACTCGTGCTTGAACATGAGTGGTAGGGTAAATACGTGGTAGGGTAAATGAAGTGTGGAAAAGGCAGTAGGATTAGCGTGCGAGTTATCCATCAGCACAGAACTGCGAGGCAAAGATAACGTTTCAGGGCAGTGTCTGGCACCAGTGGAGCAGTGGGGAGATCTGCAGATAAGCCAGGAGTCTCATCTTTCCTCCCCTTGAAAGGACCCAGCGGGACTTCCTAGATCTCCGGAATAATGGAATAACATTATCCTCCTAGATTAGCGGGTGCATTCCTGTATCCTCCCGTCGCTGCCGTTGCAGAGCAGGGCTGCTCCGTAAAACACGATCCCATCCCGGCCCTTTCCTGGTGGCCGATACCCAGGATCCTGCCAAGCAGGATACTCTCCATGCTCGTGAGTTTTTGTCAATTGCTCCCTAAATGCGGCATCTCCAGGGAGTTCTCCCAGGAAATGTTGTACCTCGGATTTAGTTAGGTGGCTGAATGCTGTTAATCCTGTGCCCTTAGAACTAGTTTGCTCATTCTTACCAGCCTCTTCTGCAGCTGCCTCCCCAGCTGCGTCCTCAATGATGGTGCCATTAATGGTCCCTGCAACTGCTCTTGCTCTCGGATTTACTGCGCTGGGGCTTGGTGCTGGGCCTGACCGTGCAAGGTACCAATGCCAGGGGCAGAGGGTGCAGTGGCAGAAGGAGGGGGCCTGGGCTTRCTGGGGAATGTGGTAGGAAAATAAGGGATGAGATTTAGTTACAGTTGTGTCCACCACGGAGGAAGGCAGTGGAGGCTGGTGAAAGAACCCATTGTCCGGCACTGCGGGTCGAAAGGGTGAGAGGGGCTCTTGGGTGGGGAGAAGGGTGCAGCTGGGAGGGATTAAGACGCAGTGATTGCACGTCGCTGTGGAACCACCAAAAGCAACGTCTGGAAGTGGGGACCGAAGGAAAACCAGTTTTAATCTCATTCTGAAGACAAGCTTTTGTAGACCTCATAAAAACGCAGCTCCGGTGGGAGGGCTGGTTGTTTACTTATGTTCTGTGCGAATCGGTGCAGGCTTGTGAAGGCAGGGAACTGGAACCGTGCCGTAAATCTGGTCGAACGGTGCCTGTTGTGGGGTAGCAGGGGGCTGTGAGGCAGGGCAGCCTGCAGGCTTTATTTGCAGCAGTGCAGAGTGCTGATTGTGTATTATTTTTCTCAACCCATTAACAATTTAGCACTTTCCACAACTATTTGACAGTTCCCTAAAAATATTGGTATGGACTCGGTGCTGCCTTTGTGGAGCACGATTTTGCTATAGGAAGTTACACAAATGCCTGTCACCTTTCAGGTGGAAACTTCTCCAGAAAATAGATGAAAACATAAAAATGCCCAAGAAGGAAGCAGGGCTGCTTTAAACCCAGGTCATCTCTTGTCTGGGTGAATGTGCTGTGTTGGGCTCACACCTTCAGTTGGGCTTTTGTCACCTTTGCAGGTGACCTAAAACCAGGTGTGATTTTGAGGAGCGGGTTGGCCACAAATGGTCTCAATCTTTAGCTGTTTTTGGTAGTGGGCTACCACCCCACCGCTCTTGCTGTATCAGGAGTTCTCTCCTGGTTTTCTGATTCGGGTCAGTCGTCAGAGCCATCCATGGGGGTCCATGAGTGCCGCGGACGCTGCTTGCATGGGAGCATTGCTTGGGACGGGAGTTGACAACGTCTTACGTTGGTCTTGGAGTGGAAATCTGGAGCATTAACTTCAGACAACTATCAAAACCCTGCCTGTTTAATAAAGCGCTTCACATTTTTGAGCTTTACTCTGCAGTCACCATCCTTATTTCTAGCAATGTGTGATAGTTCAGTGCCAGATGTCACGTCCCCCTGTACAGGACGGCCCCGGCAGCCTCCAGGCGGAGGGCAGCTGCTCTGCACCCGCGCATGGGAGCTTCGTTTGCAGCCCCCCTGGTTGGTGAACCCGTTGCGTTGCTGTCGGATGCTCCCCGGCAGCCTCTGGAGCTACAGAAACGTGAAGCATTTCCCTCTTCACCAGAGGAAAGGGCAAGTGCAAGGTTTTCTGGTTCTCATCTTTAATCTAGTACGAACAGAAGATTAGGCAGCTCGGACCCTCTGCTGAACTGTGGCTGGGTGATTACTAAACGATGGCAGAGGGGAGCTCYGGGCTGCCATAAACCTCTCCAATAAAGTCAACGTGTTAAACAGCACATGCCATTGCCGGAGGTTGTTCCATAGGGAAGTGACCTTTTGGAGCCGGGTGATCCGCTTAGTTTGGATGCCCAGGAGGAAGCGTTCTCGGGAGCTCTGGCGGGGTGTGAGCRCTGCGGTCTGCGCCGAGACCGCTCCTTTCGGGGTCTGGGACGAGAGTGAACCGTCTTCTCAGAGCCAGATCTGCAGCTCCCTACAAGACGAAGGCAGGCGGCGTTTTGATTTTTTCCTTTCCTTTTTGGTGGGTATTTTCTGCTCCTTGAGGATGTGGAGTGCTCAAACTTGCCTTGGTCTATGTTGTTGAATGTCAGCAAGCTCCCTAGGGGCCCAGAAGGTGCTTTTTTCCCCTCCTAATGCTGTGGTGCCAAGTCTTCATTCCTCTTATCCTGTGGCATTCTGGAAAACGTGCTGTAGATTTAGGAGCTCACGGTAAGCTGTGTAGTTGCACTGTGCCTTTGGGTGAGAAATACCTGTTGTCCTGTTGGCTTAGTGTCAAAATCAAGCCAGACTGAAGAAAAWGCTGCCTGTTAGTGGCACATAGCTTGGATCTCACTTCGTTTTGAGCAGGCCTTGCCCAAGATGGGTCTCATGCCCTTGCTTTGGCCTTGCCCTGCCTGGTTTCTAGCCCACCGAGGGGGTAGCTGCTCCCCATCAAGTAGGCGTGTTCCATATGTCCAACATGGAAATACAGGAGTCTTGCCTAGGGACTCAGGCTAAGTTCCCTTTCACCATGGAGACCTGGTCCATACTAATGGGCTGTGGGGTGTAGCTCTTCAGTCTTGATATGATCAATGACATTAACCAAGTGCATTAGTGAAGGAGCAGGCATCTGTGCACGTCCTAAATCCTGATTCATTCCAGAAGGGAAATCCGGAAAGCTGCAGGCACCCAGTGGACGTTCTATTGGTCTGTTCTAATGCGCTATGTGAGACGAATCGCCGGGGCTCGGTCGGYTGGTGTTGCCCCAGCCCGTCTCGTAGGAGGAGCAGCTGCAGAGCCCTCGCCGCAGAGGTCCGGGCGTTTGTTGAAGGAGCCCCAGGCTCGCGGCTGCGGAGCCCTCCCGCTGCCTGTGGGGCTGCCTGTCCTGTGCGCAGCCTTGGTCGGGAACGCCGCGGGATGCCCTTGACGTGGTCCACCGGGAGCAAGGGCCTGCTGGCCTGGGAGAGCGAGGGTGGGTTCGGGGCCGCCTCGAGGGACTGCTCCGGCTGCGTAACCTCCCCGTGGAGAGCCAAGCGAGCTCGCTCACGTCATCCCGTCGCTTTGCTACCGGTGTTTTGCTGCAGGCGCTGAACTCTGTTTTCAGACAGACTTGCACATCTGCAGGGAGAGATTTTCATACTCGTAAATTGGTTGCGTTGCAGTGCAGTCTGCAGGAGAATCCGAGGGTTTTAAAGTGCCACTGCCTGTCTGCGTCGCCCTGAAGTTCAGCCCAGGGAAGCGCAGAGCCCGCAGCACCCTGGGGGCTGGTCACCCCGTGCAGCAGGACGTGCTGGGGCTGCCTGGGCAGGGCTGCTCTGCAGAGAGGCGCCCGGGGTGGCCGGAGCCGCGAGGGGCCCGTGCAGCGGAGGCGCCCGTCGCCGTCCCGGCCCCGTTGGGGTCACGGCGTCGCCAGCAGCAGCGGGGCTCCAGGCTGGAGCGGGGAGCGCCTGGGGACCTCCTCGCTGCGTCTGCSTGAGGGGAGCCGGATTCTGCAGCCGCGAGCACGCAAGAGGCAGTCAGCACGGAGAGCAACCGGAGAAATTCCGTTTCAATGAAAGAAGGASCTTTTTGGTTCTGGGAGGTCCGGGCTGGGACAGGTTGCCCAGGGAGRTGCAGAGATTTCCTTCTAGGAGCTGCTCGGATTGTGGCTGGACGGCGTGGTCCCGAGCCTGGTCTAGCTCTACCTGACCTGCTGCGCGCAGGGCGTAGGACTAGAAGGTCTCTGGAGGTGCCTTCCAACCTCCTGTTCCCTGATGTTCTCCTGCTGGGAAATACGGATCTCCTCTTCAGCCACAGTCTGTAAATGGTGTTTTTCTCATGAAACACGCTCAGTCCATAAAGATCCATCCTTTACATGTATGTTTTTATGACTACTTTCCTGGACATATTTCCTTTTGTTATCATTACTCGGTGTTCTTGTTCCGACTCGGATTTTGGGTTACACTTCCAGTTAGTTTCCCCTGGATCTCCCTTTGCCGGAGGGCAGAGCTTTGGTTCCCACCCTTCCCTTCCAGCCACGATGTTTGCAGCTCCGCAGTTCGTTAATGCTCTCGTTAATGACTGAGGCCATCGCTGCTGAGCGGCGTCAGCAGCACTGGGCACCTCAGCCGRCCCCTGAAATCCTGCAGTTTCCTGGGTTGGCTTTTCAGGTCGGATATACTCGAAGGCAATGAAGCAGGAGACTTGTTTTATTGGAGAAAAGTCCTTTATAAGTAAGAGGAAAAACCGTCTTCTCTCTGCAGGCGTCAGACAGAATGCCCTGACTGCCGGGGTGCTGTTCCAAGCAGGCGGCACGTCCCTTGGGAAGGGCAGCGTCTGCGTGCCYGCGTGCCATGGGGCAGCGCACGCTCTCGTGCGGGCTCCCCGGTGCGTTTGGCCAGGCCTCTGTGGGACCGGGTCCCTGGTGCGCTGCAGAGGAAGGAGGGTGCGGGCAGTGTTCTCTCTCCTCTGCCATTCGTAGCAAAGTGGGGGAAAACAGAAACGAAAATTTAGCTGTAAGAAAAAAAAAAA
Source organism: Eudromia elegans (assembly GCA_003342815.1). NCBI lineage: Eukaryota > Metazoa > Chordata > Aves > Tinamiformes > Tinamidae > Eudromia > Eudromia elegans. The sequence goes on from PTEX01000389.1 coordinate 243,206, forward strand.
AGATTATTTTTTTTTTCCCATGTGAATGCGCCGTCCCTGTTGCCTTGAGTTTGCGTTGCAGTCTCCGGAACGCCCCGCGGGGCTGCGGCTCTCCCGGGCGGAGGTCGCGTCTTCCTCTCGACGCAGTGCCTGGGCCGCGGGCCGTGCGCGTGCTCGAGGAGCGCGGCGCCCACGGAGGGGCTTCCCGTAAGGAACCTCCGTGGCGGGTGATGGATGGACCCGGCAGGTCTCCAGGCACGGGATGTTGCTCCAGTTTTGGCTGCCCTGGTGAAAAAAATAAACCTCTAGCGCTCTTGGAAGCTCAGAGTCATTTCGGCAAGTTGTGGGTGGGCCTGGCACTTGCTGCCTTAGTGACACGGTGCTTATTGAGCAACTGTTCAGCAGCCTGGCCTGGGGTAGRTGCCCTGGCCCTGCTTCCTGCAAGGAAAGGCGGAGCCCAGCGGTGTTTCCCGCTCCTTTTGGGAGTGGCACCGCGTGGTCGGCGCCGGGCTCCGAGCCCCGCTCTGCGTCTCCCCTTCCCTCCTGCAGCGCACGAGCCGCTCGGCCGCGGGGCAGCGTTTCAGTGCCTGGGGGGGCTGTTTCCCTCTCTGCTTCTCTTGACATGAGCAGAAAGGTCCTTTGCAGAAGCAGAACTGCCCTCCTCTTCCTGCCGTCCTTCCCTCGCCTCCCTGTGCTCCCATGGGGCTATCGGCTTCAGCTCCGGGAAGGAGGGTGCTGGAAGCCTCGGGCTTCCCACTCAGCCCGCAAGGCCCCATGGCCATTGGGAAGGAAGTCCAGCAGCAACCTCATGCTTTCCATTTAGTGTCCTGGGGTGCTTTGATATACCACTGTTATCCATGGGAAGCAATGCCCCTGTTCCCCTATTTCTTTCTTAGGATTATCAGCTAGAAGGTTTTGGGATTGCTGGAAAGCCCAAATGCTCTCAGCTTCCCTTGAGAGGCCCTGGGCGTTCCCAGGGTGCTCTGCACGGCCCTTGCTTGGGCAGCAGCTTAAACCAGAGGCTGAACAGGAAAAAGATGGATCGTTCGAGTCTTCTGCAGGAGTCATTATTCCCTTTGCTGCCCGAGTTGTAGGTTGTCATTAAGGAAGAGCATCCCGGCCTTGTGGCTGCTCCTCTGCCCATCGCTTGCAGACTCTCTGGGGTCTCCAGGTGACTGCTTTGACGAGAGGGAAGGGGAGCTGCGGCGAAGGGGAGATGCAAGCCGTGCTGTAGACATCCCTATTACTAAGGGAAAGGAGACCTCTCCGAGAGACGCCCCTCACAGCAGGGTCCGTCACACATCCTGGCGRCAACGAGCCTTTGGGAGCAAACCAAAGGGCAGCCGCCGCGCCCGCGTCTCCGTCCTGGCTGTCCTGGTGCGCTGGCATGCGGCTCGGGGACCACGGAGCACACGGCACCCGGTCTCCGGAGGTTTGGTGCAGGCCAGGGGGGTGTTCAGTTACTCAGCAGCAAGGTCTCGGTGCAGTGTAAGCCAGGCGTCAAGACGTGCCTCTTCCTAGGGCCAGCTGGGACCATCGTGGGACTGGGTGCCRTGCAGGACAACTCCACGTGCACGCTGTGAGAGCATCTGGATGAGTTTTAAAACCATCATTTTAAAAAATAAGTTCAATGCCAATTTTCAGTCTCTTCTATGTTGCTGCTCTCTAATTGTTCTTATGGGATGGAGATTGTTTTAAAAGGGTTTCTGACTGCAAAGTTGTTTCTGTTCCTAGTGATCTGCAGGTGACTCCGCAGGCTCCATGGATCACAAGTGGAGGGCACCGTTCTGCAGCAGTGAGGGACACAGGAGGCGTTTGGTCCCRGGAATCAGGGTTTGTTTAGAGGCTTGAGCGACCAGGGGCCTTGGCTGGAGCGACTCTGCGGAAGTGTGAGAGGAGGAGGAGGGTCTGGAGGGGTGAAGCTGGAGGAGAGGGCGTCAGGCAGGAGGAGGAACCAGCCCGGGCAGTAACCCTGGGGGCGGAAAGAGTTTGAGGTGGAGCAGAAAGCGGGGCCGGATTTGCCTCTTTAACAGCTGCGAACCTAAGGCTTGTATTCTGTGGTGGGAGAGCCCGGGGACAACGCTCCCTCTGCAAGAGAGAACAAATGCCACGTGCACGTGGAGCCCGAGGCCGAGCACGAGGTGGCATAAGAAGATCTCTGAAGAAGGTGGGTTGGTGGAGGAGAGCCCAGGAGAAGCATCCTCCTGCTAGAGGAGGAGGAGGAGGAGGAGGTTCACGTCAGGGTCTGCCGCCTTGCATTTGGGAGGCTGTAACGTGGCCCAGCTGGAGAAGAAATGGGACTGAAAGGAGAGGACATTTGAATGCTGATGGCAAAGCTCTGATGAGGTCAAAGGTGACAGTTAAAGGTTGGTGACAGTGAGAGGAGGGTGACCAGGAGCCAGGGAGAGGGGCAGCTTCTCTAGCTGCTGCCGTCCCTGCTCTTCCAGCACTTCCCACAGAGCCCCGCTCCTCTGGCAGGAGCGAGGAGAGACGGAGCAGGTTGTGTCTCCCTAGAGACCCAGAGGGAAGTTGGAATCTGGAGGACTCGCAAGCGGGAAAGGGAAAGGCCGAGGACTTTGGAAGGAGTGAGAAGAGCTGAGAACCCTACAGGTCCCACTGCCACCTATGGCAGGGGCGTTGGGTAAAGAGACAACTCCAGAAGAARAGACTAAAATAATAGTAATTAACAGATCACTAAGGTGGTGAACGAGCAGGAAAAARAAGAAGCACGAGCAGCGTGAGCAGAGCAGGTATCTCCAAGGCAGGGAGGGGGCAGCAGGMGCAGGGCTGGCGCTTGCACTCCAGAGGTGGAGAAGGGCCTTGGTGGATCGGGCTTCCCTTGCATATATGTGGGTGGGAGTAAGAGGGTGAGCTGAACAGGYGAGAGGGGAAGGAGCATCCCAGCTCCGTATCTTACGTGTGTAGAGGTGAACGGAGCGGGAGTAACGCTGCGTTTGGTGGTGCCGGTACCCCGGGAGGAGGAGACGGGGGCCCTCCTGGGAGCAGACGCGCAGCTCCACGCGCCTGCGCCGTGCCCGCCGGTACGCCTTGCCACGCCTGGGGGAAGTAAAGAACTTTCCTCCTTGCTTCGGCCCGGGCGGCCGGCGGTCTTGCCCCGGCCTCGTAACCCCTCGTGCTGGCTGCTCCGCTCCCGGTTAAAGCGTGCTTTTGTCGCGGTGCCCGCAGCGTGCCGTCAGCACTACTGACTGTGTATCTGTTTATCTCAGTATTTACGTCAGGCACACCCGTTTCAGGTTTTAGTCTTTGCTTCAAGACTYCCCAGGACTTGCTCCCCGTGTCAGTGATGGCCTCTGCTAAACTCAGCACGTCGGAGGAGGCGGCCGGGCCGTTCTGGAAAGGGGCCAAGCCGCGTGGCTTTGGGGCAGGGTGCTGCTGCTGCCRCTGGCAGGGCGGTTATTTAGGGGGTCGGCGGTAGCGGCGCAAATGAACCTTTGACTTCCTTCTTCCCCCTTTCCCGAGGCAAGCTCCAGTACTTGTACCTGTGCCTGTAGGATTTGTTCCGCAGCCTCTTAAAGAGCTCCAAAAGTTCCAAACCTCCCTGGACAGGAATTTGGGGTGGGATCAGTGTTAAAATATTCACAGAGTGAGAAGTTTCCTGCTGGTGTTGTAGTAGGGGTTTGTTCTTACTGCAGTGGGAGCCTCTCGGGAGCTGGGTTTGCCCGCTGCCGCGGCTGCGGGTGCGGTGGTACTTGTGTAAGCACCCCTGCCGCGTTCGCTGGTGCTTTCCCACCTCCGGCTGGCTGCCTCCAGTTCCTCCCTGGGCCTCTTTAGGCCTTGTCCGGGCGTCATTGCCGCTTTCCTCTGCGTGCTTCGTTACCCCACGTCTTCCATGAAGTGTGTGTCCCAAAGGGGACGTTTTAGTCCCTCATTTATGAAGCTGCCGAGCGGTGCGTGACCTGCAGGAGAGCCCCTGGATCACGAGAGGGTCTTCCATCCCCACGGGTGGCCGCCTGCTTCTCTTCTTCCTACCACATATGCATCCGTTTCCACAATGCCTTCATCGTCCAGCGTGTGCTTTCCTCGTGGGAGGAAAAACCCATCATGAAAACATCACGGGAACCATTTTGATAAGAATTACTGGAATAAAATGAGAAATTTATCACATTTAATACCTCTTTCCCATCTTCGGGGTCAATTACCCTGTCATAGTGTGAAATTAGCTTGACTTGACAAACGTTGACCGTGACTGGTTTCTGTTACCAGGTGCTAACAATCATTTGCTTTAATGTTTGTTCCCGTATACTTTCCACAAGTTAAAATCGGTAGTTGCAAACTTTGAGTTTCACCTCCTGTAAAGTRTCGTGTTCACGGGTTTTGGAGCCTCCTCTTTGAATCCATTGCGGATTTTCTCCCATTCGTTTCTTCTGATTTTGTGTATTTGCCTGTTTCGTTTAACCTGCAGTGATAACTCGGTCAGTTTTTCAGGCCTGCCCGCTTCTGAAGGCCTGCCCGCGTACGGCAGAGCTCGTGGTTTCAGCCCAGCCGSTGTTTCGCCCTGGCCCTTTGCCCTGCCCTGCGGTCGTTCGTGCCCGCCGGGTGGGCGTTGTGGTCGTGGTTGTTTCGTGCGGTTTCTTTAGGGCTCCAGTGTCGTTTTCCTTGTTGTGCTGCTGCTCCCTGTGACTTACCCGCTCCTCCTCAGGGGCTCGTTGAACCCTGCTGCACTGAAGCCCTCCGGGCATCATCTCTCCTCCATTTTCTAAATTTCACCAACTCTGCTGTCATTTCACTCAAGGTCATCTTTAATCTTCTCTTTCCTCTAGTTATTTTGCACTGTTTGAGCAAATCTAGGAGTCTCTTTTCATTGCTTTTTCTCCCTTTTGGATCAAAACCTTGTCACAGTTCTGCTCTAGTCCGTTCCCCGTGGACATTGTGCCATTGAAGTCCATCATGGCCAAGTCCTTTGCTGTAAATGGTGTTGCTGCACGCTTAAATCAGCCATTGCCTGCTCTTTTGGGTCAGTTATCCATCGCATCCCTGAGCAGGCCAGTGCTCAATCTGCCCTCTCCAATGGGCACCCAAGTGTTCCCACCAGTTTTCCCTCTGCTCTGACCTTAGTGCATGTGCACCCGGTCATGAGAGCGTAGATGCTCCTACACTGACACAAACAGGTCAAACCAKCCTGTAGAAGTTGCGTATCTCTACGTTAGCTTTCTTGTCCTGAAAAGTATTGCTCCAAGTCTCCCTCATAACGTCCACATCGCAACTTGTGCCATGGAGCCAGGAAYTCCCTCGGTGTTTCCCGTGCATCTCTCCGTAGTTCACCGGGGAGGCTCCTCCGAGCTCCTGCTGGCCAGCCGGTAACGCGCCCCTCAGTGACGTGCTGCTCTCCCAAGGGCCGCTGGCTGCGTTGGTCTGCGGTTAGCGGTGCTCCCGGCCGGCCGGGGTGCCGGGCTCTGCTGCGCCCCGCTCCTGCCCCGCCGCCCGCGCCTCCCCTTCCTGCCGCTCCACGTAACGAGGTACCTCCCTTCCCTCGTTCTCACGTTCCTCTATGTCTGTCCTGAAGACCCGTTTCTTCAAGGGATGACAAGGGGGAAGGAAAATAAATAAAGAAGAGGAAACTCAGCTGGAGTAGGTCTGCAGTATTTTATTCGTGGGTAGAAGCCCAGGGAAGACGCTGTCTGTTTCTAGCCCATATGTGACCTGCATGTCGTCTCTAGTTTGGTTTTTAGGTCTTCAAAATGGCAAGAAATGTTGGGGATCTCTTCAGTGTAAGGTCTAGAGGTACAAGGGACAGAGCTACCCTGCAGGCAGCGAGGAGCAAGGGGGTCCCACGCTGAGAGGTCGTTKGGAGCAGCAGTCCCGTTTTCCTGGTCGGAGTTTGCCTTCAGTGCCACCTGCAGGGGTGCGGACCTCTTCAGGGTGACGCTGATGCTGCTTGGGGGATGCCCCCGTTCTGCTCCGCGCTCCCCTCGGTGTGTTCTCCGTGCTGCTGAACTAGCATGGCAACGTCTGGGGCTGCAGAGGGAGGAAACTAATGTGAGAAATATGGAAGTTATCAGATGGAACTGATGTGTTATCATCATCTGAGATTTATGGTTGCTGTCACCAAAACGGCCTATTCTACACTCAGAATCCATCGTCTCCCAGAATAATGAGTTTTGGCTACGAACGTGGGTTTTTTGCTGATTGTTTTGTTTTGAGAAGCTCTAGTGACATTTGGTGGTTGAGGTGTTCTCAAGACTCGCTTCTGACTCCTCTTTTTTTCCCTCCTTCCCCCAGTCTTCCATCCCGTGGAATGTTCCTACTGCCGGTGCGAGAGCATGATGGGCTTCCGGTACCGCTGCCAGCAGTGCCACAACTACCAGCTGTGCCAGACGTGCTTCTGGCGGGGCCACGCGAGCGGCCCGCACAGCAACCAGCACCAGATGAAGGAGCACTCGTCCTGGGTAACTCCCCTTGCCTGAAACGCCCTCGCTGCTGCCTTATTCCCCAGGTTAAAGGTGGGCTCGTAATAGACTGCGAACTGCCAGAGCTTCTGTTGGTTTTAAAGCGCCARAAGTATGTAATAGATCAATTTTGGTTTTTTAGTTTAATATTGTTCAGTTGGTGATAGTTCTCGTAGTATTCAGTGCTGTGCGGAGCACCCAGCAGTTCTTTCCAAAGCCCTAAACCTTGGGTTACCGCAGTCTCCACCGGAGTCCTGCTCCTCCTGTGTCTTCTCATCGAGCCTAACAGGATGCAGAGCTTGTGCATCCTTTCCTGCCCAGAAAGCTAAGTCAGGCCTTTCTTCCAAAGAAGAACATGGTATTGTCATCCCGAGAGTTGTAAACGTGTGCGGTGATAGCACAGAGTCTTCACTAAACAATCTTAACCGGGTTATATGGGAAATAACATTTAGGTAGAGGATTAGCCAATATTCACGTCTTAAGAAACAGACAAGTGTAGACTTGAAAGCCTATTTCATGGCAAAAAGATTTCAGCCCAGTCCTATACRTACTTAAAGAGAAATTCAAATGTTGTTTGGATTGAAATTAGGAATTGCCTCCATGAAGAGAAATTGTTATAGTGTGGACCTTAAATTTAGAAAACGGGGTCTTGATACAGCCCAGTGTTTGGAAGCAGAAGATAGGRGAAGTCAGAGTAAATTATTGTTCMTTTTTTCATAGCAGAGGCCATAAACTTTGGGGATTTTAAAGAAGTAAATTACTAATGTATGATCACTCTGCCGCAAACTGATCCCAGGTATTGGGATCATGCTGAAAATTAACTGGCTCAGGAGACGTTTGGGGGCTGGTAGTGATGCTTTTGCCAGTACTGCTTGTCCTTCGTGTGTTCTGGAGCACCAACCGACGATTCCTCGTCTCAGGCACTTTCCTCTGAGACCTGCTGTGGCCTTCTCTAGTGTGAGACATGCCGGGAAGCCTCGTGCTGTGAATTAATCCATGTCTATGGATTAATCTGTGGTCGGGCTGTATTTCCAACCATAACAATTCTATGGTTCTGTTGCAGCCTGGAAGTCGTTTTGCTGACGGCTGCTGCATCATCTAGGAGGGCAGACAAAATAACTGTATAGGAGGTTTTATGTGCACGTTCACTCAATGGTAGGGTATTTTCTGGACTTCTTGGGGCATTTCCCAGGGGATGGTTCTTTTTTGCATACTAAATCTGAGAGCTTGTCCTCACCTGTACAAATACTGACCTTTCTGTGTCTTTATGTTCTCACATCCTTGTCTAATGTATAAGGAAGTGTTTTGAACCAAAAAGTAGTACCAAATTATATTCRTGCATGTATTAATCATAAAGTGTTAGCAAAATGCAATTAAAATAAGTGATTGTGGTAATATGGGCATGCTCCTGAAAAATATTCTGATCACAGAATCCCAGAATGGTTGAGGTTGGCAGGGACCTCTAGAGATCATCTAGTCCGACCCCCTGCTCCAGCAGGGACACCCGGAGCACGGGGCACAGGGGGGCGTCCAGGGGGGTTTGGAAGATCGCTATTAGCTCCTGGTTTTAGATGAGAAAGATCTCAATAATTCTGTCTTTATTCTTCTAATTTTGGCTTAGAAGACTTTCATGACTTGTGTAACGTGCCTAGGGTGGTACATGTGTCCCCTGTCTGGGCAGAAGCGGCATCATTTGGAGCTGCTTGCCCATTGAAATCCACAGCAAGACACATCATGATGATGATGATGATGCTTTAAGCAATCAGTGAGATCTCTGGGAATCTGGTCGTCCAACAGGGGCAGCAGGACGTGTATTCTGGTGAACTGCTGGAAGAAAACGGAGATAGGGTTTTATTTTATTATCATTCCAATTTCCTGACAYGTAACTGAGTGTTTAATGTCAGAGTCACCCAAGAGCTGCTCTTCCAGTGCTTTGGGCCCGAGGCAGAGCCTTGCCTTCGTTGCCCGTCCTCCAGAGCAGTTTAGTAGCCGTGTTCTCATATATTGTGGTGAGTATGGGAAAGGTAAGGCAGCTCTGTGAGCGCCTGCGAGCAGGGAGGCTTCAGCAGAGGCACTGGGGCAGCCGGGCGGCTCCTGCTCAAGCCCCGCGGTGCCCACAGCGGTGGCAGTCCCTGATGCCTGGGGGGTGGTTGGGGGCTGCTTCCAGACCAGTCTGTCCTGCATGCTCCCTGCTGCATCTTGCATGTTCCCCGCTACGTCCTGCCCACTCCTGCTGCATCCCCTGCGCTCCTGCTGCATCCTGAGCAATTCCCATGCACTCCCAC
>PTEX01000389.1:252489-279688 GCA_003342815.1 Eudromia elegans
CATCCCGCACGCTCCCACCGCGTCCCGCACGCTGCCTGTGGCTCAGCGCCCCGGGCTGCTTCGCCAGCTGGCTGTGCTGGGGGAGAGCGAAAGGCGGCCGGCTCTCGGGTCACAAAATTGTGCTTGTTTCCCGTTTCCCGCTGGGCGCCGGGCCGGTGCCCTCGCTCGCTGTGCGCTGCTGTCCTGCAGGTGCCACACGGTTGGCAGTATCGGTAACATCGAAAGAAAAACTCTGTGTTTGCCGGGGCGTCTGGACGGCCCCACGGGGTGTGAGCCGGGACCCTGGGCCCTCCTYGCTCCCCGCCGCCCGAGGCTCGGGGCCGCTGGAAATGATCTTCTCCCGGTGGTGTTCTGGGAGCAAAGCTGCTGTAGCGGCTCCCTGGCAGCATTTCGAGGCCGTGTGGCGTTTGCTTGACAGAACAAACCGTGGGGCAGCACCACGGGACGCGCTGTTGGAGACTGCGGTGGAGGAAACACCTCTAAAAGAATCCGGAGATGCTGCAAGGAGGAGGTCGCAGCAGAGGCACCCGGAGAATGGGTGCTCTGTGCAGAAGCCTGTGCATGAGCAGCGTTTTTGCCATTCCTGATCGCTTTCCACTTGATATGGGTGTTTGACTTTGCACTTGGAGTGCAACCTGATGTGCTAAAACCRGGTGAAGTCACAGAGGCTTCAGTTCCCCCACGCGCTGCTTCACCGTGGAAAAATACCTTTGTTGCAGAGGCAACGAAGCAAATAASTGAAGAACGTTCATGATTGGTAATTAGTTAAACAGCTAGTAATTACTAAGTACTAGTTTATATTCACTCTGCCAAGCTTCTATCTAACTGCTAATCTCCATGGCCTTGCTTCGTATTTAAGTCCACGTTAATCTGAACACAACCTGGAGAGTTGGTCCTGATGCAGCCTGGAAGGGYCCTGTAGGAGCTGCGGTATCAGCAGCACTATCAGGGTGAGCAGTGCAGGTGATAGGKGATCTGGGCAGGCACCATTCACCCTCTTGTGAACGGGGGCCTTTCCCTTGCCTGTGGTCCATGCTGCTAGTTATAAGGCCAGTGCTTGAAAGGCCTCTTGAGAAACCCCTTTGGGGAGTTATTGTCCCTTGATCTAAATCCTGCAGAGAGACCAGATTGCTGGTTTGTTTCTTGGGTCCACGTGTTTGCACTGACCTGCGTGTTTGCGTTAGTTTCCAGGCCGCCGGGGCGCCCGCGTGCACCCGCGTGCGCAGCGCCGCCGCGGGCCCTGGCGCCGTCCCTCCTCGTTCCTCGGGTTTGGCACCGCGCACAGCGATGGTTCCGCAGCGCCGGTGCCGGGCGCTCCTTGTGGCACATTGCCCCCGTCCTAAGGAATGCTCCCTCCTCGTTCTTCAGCCTCCTTTTCCCGGTTCTCCCCACAGAAGTCGCCGGCGAAGAAGCTGAGCCATGCCATCAGCAAGTCCCTGGGCTGCGTGCCCAGCAGGGAGCCCCCTCGGCCCGTGTTCCCCGAGCAGCCGGAGAAGCCCCTTGACCTGGCGCATATCGTGTGAGTACCCCTGCCAGCCTGTCACCCCACTGCTGGCACGCAGGGCGGTCCTGGGGCACGGGTTTGGCTGCAGCATCGCCCTGCGGGAGGGAGACGCGGTTAGAGTTCCAAACTTGCACTGCTCTAGAACGGGGAAAACGTTGCTCTGGAAAATTCATGGTTTGGAACACGCTGTTTTCTTAAGAGCACCTTGTTGACAGGAGAAGTGAAGCAGAACATGTTCACGTGCAATTAGCCCAAACCCGGGCTGTATTTTCTACTTGCATTTGTTAGTGCTTGAAAGGACTGAGCGATGTTACATTTCACACAGAAACTGGAWGTTTTCTTACTTGTTAGAGGTTAATCTGTGTCAACAAAATGATGCTACTTGAAGRCTTTATTTACTTGCAGCTTAGTGTTATGTAATATTAGCGGATGATTTTGGCGCTGCACGTAGGCGGCGTTGCTGCCCAGGGCCGTGGGCCCTGTGCTCGTGCTCGGCTCACGGCGGGCTTTGTGTCCCTCATGGGAGCGTTCCCGTGCAGCTGAGCCACAGCCCGCGCCCTAGGGCAGCGTGGAAGGGAAGGTGTCGCTTGCTCGGTGCCGAGGGCCGTCCTCGTGCACGTCCCGTGACGTGCAATGCTGCGAGCAGGCGCTGGCGGCACTCCGCACGCCGGCGTCCCCTGCGTGCTCCGGCCTTACGGCTCTCCACGTTTGATGGTATCGGGCACTACCAGAGCCCTCCGTGCGCTCTGTGCCTAGTGCGTTGGCACTTCCATCCCCACCCTGATTGGTTTTATTGACGGCTGGAGGCAGCTTGTGCCGGAGCGGGGAGGGGGCAGCAACAGAGCTGAGCTGGGTGCGGAAAGGAAAGGCCTCTTGCTTCACTCCTGCATTTGCAAAGAGCAGAGAGGATGTTAACTCCATACGAAAGAACAAATACGAGAATGTATTCCAGGACTAAGCTTTAAAAAGCACAGCTCAGAGCTGTGCTGATGCCTACTTAGCTGTGTGCTTTTTATAATTTATAATTTATAATTTATAATTTATAATTTTATAATTGCCAAATATTTACCAACTTTTATAGTACTGGTGTTCCTCCGGTGCAGGGAGGGGAGCTGGAGCTGATTTAATAGACTGCAATTGTTCTGATTTTCTCTGCTAAATTGCACTTGTAAGTAGTGATATTTACAAGTGTGTAACGCCGTGGTGCAGTCCAGAGCTGGGGCTTGGGGTTCCTAAATAACGGGCTTGTCGCAGGCTCCAGGCAAGGGGGTCCCCGCGGGTCAGACCCATGTCTGGGTCGAGATGAGTTGTGGAGCTCGAGCCGTTCAGCTTTAAACCGGGGGTGTCTGCAGGAAGGGCAGGGGACTGTGATGGGTGTGAATAGGTTCAGATTTTCCTGTTTATTTGCTCTGCGCTTCTTCCATGTTTTTAACCTCACTAATATCTACAAGAGAAAGGGGTGGTTTACAGTGCAGCACATCTGCAGAGCAAGGACCCCGTCCCTGCCCGAGCGGGTGCACGAGGGTGTTGCAGCCACGGTGCTGTGGGCACGAGGAGGGACCCTAGGAGCAGCACCCAAGAGCACGAGCACATGTTTTACCCCCATCACCCCTCACCAGGTTTGTGAATTGCCTCTTTCTGCTGCCAGGACAGGGGGTTTCTGTAATGGGCCGAGCGGGTCACTGCCGAGGACATGGGGGCTCTGCGGCCGGGTTTCCTCCTCTGCTCATGGCACAGTGCAACGTGGCGTCGTCTGCTGCAGCGCGTTGCTTCCGGCCCTCCTCTGCAGCCTGTGCTTAAAAAAGCAGTAATGAAACGCTGGTGAGAAAGCTCTGCTCACCAGCTGATAACGGTGTGGTGAACACCACGGGAGGAAATCCTCGCCACAGAAGCAGCGTCTTCAGGTGTGTTAATGGAGTCTCCATTGAGGATTTCGGGAACATCTCCCAGCCACTTGTCTCCCGCCAAGATGATGCATGAAGTGCTTTTGGTCAGCAGCTGTTAATGYATTTGCAGCTTGCGCATCGTGCACCTCGTAGGTCATTTATTTGATTATTCCCTTGCACGAGCCCTGCTAAGATGCAGTCTGGTGTTTGCAGGCACTGATGGCATCCGTTTCTCAGGTTCTTCCTGTGCCGCCGTGCAGCCCTTGAACTCGTGGTCCTGACTCACCTTCATGAGCTGCGGTGGAATAACATACGTAAGAAGGAATATCCTGGGGGAGCAGTTTGTGGTCCTGGGACGGCAGCAGGTTCTGTGGGAGTGCAGACAGAGCCGTTGCTTGCAGCGCGCCTGGGACGGGAGCATTTATCAGGAAGGATGTGGAAGGACGTTGAACCCAACGTCCCCTACACCCTCCAGACCTTCCTTGTGCTGCTCGGGCTGCTGCTCCCCTGCGGGCACCTCCTTCCACAACCGAGGTCTCTTTCTGTGCTCTGAGGGTGGAGTGTGGCCGCTCCGAGCCTCGGGACACGCGGCTCCGGGAGCAGCCGGTGGCGCTCGGCCATGGGAGGTCGCGTCGCGCGTCCACGCGGAGCCTGAARGCGTCGGCAGGAGATCGTGAGCTGCCCCCAAACGCAGTGGGTGCCATAGCCCCAGCCAAGAAGGATGTCGAAAACCTGAAGGACTCGAACGGATCCCTGTGCGTGATTCCAGGACTGGAAATGAGCGTCAACAGATGGACTTGAGCCTTCCAATGGAGGGCATGCGAGCAAAGGAAATGTAGCCCGGGGGGCTTAGCAGCGGGGCCTTGAAGGTGCTGAGCAGAACACGAAGACAGACAAATTCAGGAAAAAAAGAAGAAAAGTATTTTAATAGTGAATGTAATTAATTGTTAGGATAGGTAACCCAAAATCACAGTGGAAGCAGGATTTCCATCCCTGCAGTTCTAAAAGCAGGAGGAGAGTGTGCTTGCATCAAGTGAGGTTGACTGGAATGGCGGGCTCCGTGTTAGACAAGGGCTCGTTGCAGCACGGCTTCCTCGGAGCCTGGTGAGCTGTGCAAAGGCAAGACAAATGCAGATACACTGCGGGATCGTACGGATCCAGCCAGCTAGGCAGGGCAGACCTCGGGCAGACCTAGGGTGGAATTAGGGCCTCGTGCATTTGCTTGACTTGGATTTCCAAAAACCAGGGATGTTTCTGCTAACGGCTCTGCCTCGGCCTGCAGCCGTCCTGGGTCCTGCTGCAAACACAGACGTTTTCCCTTTGGGTTGTTCCAGCGCATCCAGCCCCTCTTTCCCTCTGCTCTCACCTGCATCCTCCTCCAGAGCCGCGTGTGTCTAGGCAGGAGTTTTCTGGCGTTAGAGAATAATTCTGCAGAATCATCTCTTTTCCAATCGTCACTTTCTGAATGTGGTGGCTGGTATCTGCCAGCTGCAAAACTAGCCCCTCCTTTCTTTTTTTTTTTTTTTTTTTGAGGAATTACAATCCAAGAAATAGATAACACTAATAGATACTAAAAAACTATTCTGCGTTTATTTTATGATGAAGCGGAGCTTGTGTTTGACGTAGATGGTTTTCCTGGGGAAAAAATCACGCCTTCCTTCCGCGCAGAGCTCTTCCAGGTGATAAGGCGAGCGSGTTCCCGCTCCTGGCATGGTGCTGGAGCAGCAGCCCCTGGGTGCGGGGCTGCCTCCTTCGCTCCCGCCGCGCAGCAGCAACGCGGGGCTCCCTGCAGCCACCCGCCCCGCGCAAACAGCCGAGGGGGGTTCCCACCTGCAGGTCCGACTTCCAGCACCCCATTCTGGCAAAACGACCCGCGGTAGCTTCAGAAACATCCAAGAGAATCGGTGCAACTGTTGGGGGAAGAAGGCAGGGCTTGCTGGGGCTGCTGGTGGCAGGAAGGCGGCTGAGCCCCTGCTCTGCGTCAGTCCTGGTGCGGCCCGGCTGGGAGGAGCCCGGGGCTTGGCACGGGATGTGAATCCCGATCAAACGCCGTTCCCGATGCCGCAGTGTGCGGTGACGGTGTGCGCAGCCGCCTTGCCTGTGCACGTTAAAATACAGTGYAAGAAATGGTTAGGTGTCCGGCAGGAGCTGTGCCCGGGGCCTGGCGCGCGCTCTGCAGCGCGGCCCTGCGCCCGGGGCAGGCAGGGACCTGTCCCAAACCGCATTCTTGGTTCTGCCACTGCTGCCGTGGGCGTCTCTGCTGAAAAAWGGGCAAACCCGTCCATTGCAGTGGAGGCAGAAACGTGAGGTCAGTGCAAAACCGGGTCCTGCCCTCCTGAGCTGGCCTGCCTGGCCCTCACGGTGTGGAGTCCCGGCCCGTAAGGAAATTTCCTCTTCACGTGTTTGCTGCTGAAGGAACGTGCTCGTCTCCRTGCTTGTGCTGCTGCTGCGGACACAGCGCAGCGAAGAGCAGAAACTGCTATAGGTTAATTGCAAGGGAAGGCCACAGACGGTGAGATCATGGGAGGTGCCTGAGAAAAACCCCCGCGGTGTGTGCCTTCCGCCAGGGAGCCCAGCGTGGAAGGAGCGGGAATGCCGCCTTCCAGGAGCAAAAACTCCCAAAGCACTGGATATAACTGAGGTTTCCTCTGGCTCTGTCGAGTGTCTTGGTCACCAGACTGGCCCGGGAGCAGCTGCTGCTGCTGCCAGACTGTCCTGCCTGTCCCCTCGTGTCCCCTCACTGCTGCTAATACAGGAGCAGAGCCCTGTTCTGCAAATGCAGCCTGCCTTTCTGTTGGAAATGTGTGTTTCCTGCGTGGGTTTGTTAGGATGCAGTTTACAGTAACGTGCCTGGGTAGCAGGAGGGCCGGGCTCCTCTRCCACTGCCCCCTCCGTTGTCATGTGTCATTATTTACCACCTTGCGCCTCTGCCGCATCCTCAGCTCTTGTTCTGGGCTTGCTCGTGCTGCCGTCCCTAAAGGCACCTCAGAGGCCCAGACCGAGCGCCGGGGCTGCAGAGCTCCCCGGGATCACCCGCCTTCGAAGACCGTCCACGGGCAGACCGGGGTGAGGTGAAACGCCGGAAAACGTAATGACTGCGATGGGTTTGATGCTTGCGTGCAGTTGGGAAGTCTTGATACCCCCTTGGTTTTGTGCTTTAGCTTGTTTTTTGCAGAATTTCTGGGGTTTTTTTCCCCTAATATCTGCATCACCATCTGGTGAGTTTATTTTTCTAGAACACGGCAACAGATTTTTAACTTCCCTGTTTATTCTGTCACCCGCTGATGATTAGCRCCTGCTGCTGTCACATCACATGCATTCCTACCAAGATTACACAAATATACATTTAAAACGTTCAAGCTGTTTAATGGGAAACGTAGTAAACCTAAACCTATTTAAAATACGCGTTTTAAATGTGTTTTTAGTGTTTGGCCAGGCTGGGTATTTGCGTGCGGCGTGGCGGACGCGGCGCTCTCCCCCCCCGTGAAGACAGGGCGCTTGCTGCCAGGATTAGGATGAGGGAGCAGTTCGAGTTGGAGGGAGCCCTGGAGGCCCCGCGCTCCAAGCCCTGCATCGAACCAGGAGTGGGATCCGGCTTGGCGAGCCCCTTCTGTTGCTCGGGGCTCCAGGTGAGTCGAGGCTCTGGACAGAGCTCCACAACAACCTCTTCCCGCATCCCACCGCCTGGACCGGCGGGGACGGGGAGCTTTCCTGCCATGCAGCCGTGCTGTCCTCTCGCACCCTGTTGCATCCTCTTGCACCACCTCCTGCCGTTGCGGACCCGGCAGAGCTCYGGTCCGGTCCCCTCCGTGAGCAGTGCCCATGCGGTGCGAGGTGCTCCGCAGCAGCTCCCCATGGGCCCAGCCCTTTCCCGGCCGGTGGCCCCTGCCCCGGTCCYGTKCGTGGGCTCCRAGATGTGGGACCTGCCCCAGGGGCTCGRGGCCCTGGCTCGCTCCGGATGCGCTTCCCTGTGTGGTCTCCAGGTGTCCCACACATCTAATCTTTTCCTTGCATAGTCCGGATCTGCTTCCTTGCGCTGCGGCTGCCTTCCTGCTGGCGGCTGGTTTGGCCCGGGATGAATCTCAGCCGGGTTCCAGCAGGTAAAGCTGCTCGCGGGCTTGCTGGGAGCCTGCCCCTGCAGCGGCGTGCTGCGCGGTAGAGGCGGCCTTGCCTTAACAGCCTGAGGGCAGAGGCCCCGGCGCCCTTGAGGGCTTAGGAGAGGAACCCGTCCTGGTGGGGATGTGCCTCGAGACACGTGCAAGATCCTGCGCCTCCTCCCGGCTCCACCTTGGCCCTGGGGTATTAATACTCTGAAGGACGTTAGTGAGTATGACTGTTGGGCGAGCCTGCTCCGCGCAGCCCCTCGCTGCTGCAGCTCGTTCCGCAGGCAGAGGAGCTCTCGAGGCAAAGCTGAGGGTTAGTGTTTGCCTGCCCTTGCGTGAGTGCCTGTGTTTTTAGCGTGTCAAGATCAGCCCCTCTGGAGGTCAGGCTGGTTGAAGGGTGATATGACATTTTTCAGCCAAAGGAATCAGAATCTCTAAAGAGGTTGATTATAGGTCTCTATTTTGATATATTGTTTGTAGTTATTGTTCTTTTGCATTATTAATAAGTAATTCCTGCCTTTTCTTTAACATTGGGATATTGTCAGTTATGGGCATTGTGGGATCAAGTTATAGGATACCAAGATTWGGGATATTGTCGATGTTTTTCAGTAATTTAAATATAACAATTTAAATTTAATAATTTAGCTCATACCAATACCTGTGTTCCCCGTCGAGCCTCTGGCAATACCGGCCGTGTTCTGGGACAGTCGGAGTATGGAGCAGTAATTCCTGCATGCTTGAGCGCTGGTTTAAGCGGAATCGGTTTGTGCGATGCAGACCTGGTGCTGCGGGGCCGCGGGGCAGCGTCGGCAGCGTTGCCCCGGCTGCCTCCGGGGCCGCTGTTCGGCTTTGCCCCGGCCCGAGGCGCGGGGCAGCCCCGCGGCCGCTGCGGGTGCGGGAGGCCGGGCTGCTGCAGGGCTGGTTTGCAGCATGCGTGGCGTGGGAGCTCGCGCGTCGCGGCGCAGCTCGCGGCGTGCAACGGGCGCCACGTCGCATGGGGCCGTGGGAAAGCCGCTTCCATCGCTTCCTTCCATCGCTGCCGCCGTTTCCCTTCCTCCTTTCACCGTTTCCTTCCTCCTTTCACTTCTTGCAAAGTGAAGTCGCTCCTCGGGGTGGCTGCGACGGGGGTGTCGGCGGGGCTGCCTTCGCCTGCTCCGCTGGGCTTGAGAGGAGCCCGTTTGCCTTGCTGTGAATGCTGCGGCTGCGTGGAGCCTCCGGAAGAGGGAAGGTCGGGTCCACCGAGAGCCTTGAAACCACGGCCGGGTTGCAGATCCCCTCTGAGCTCCCCGTAGGAGGTGCCGTGTGTTGCAGAGGGATGTTCGTGCCCTGCTGTTAGCCGCTTCGCGGGGAGGCAGCGGAGGGGGCTGGGGAAGGTGGTGCCTGTTTTCCGCAGGATTTGTGTAGGAGCGTCTGCCGTGGCCGGCCGGGAGCCCCCGGCGTGTCGGGCTGCCCAGGCTGGCCCTAGAGAGCCGGGGGTGCCGGAGCCGGCGGGGCTGCCGCTGCCCGAGGGATGCTCGGAGCGCCCCRAGCGCCCGTCACACGGCGCGTTGCCGTGGTGACGGCCGCGGATGCTGCCGCGCGGCCGGCCCGATGCCGCCTGCGGAGCGCGCGGCCCTGCCGGGCTCCCACGCGGGCCCTGCTGTAGCGCGGCACGTCTGTGTGCTCCCGAGAGCCGGYGCGGAGCCCTCGGCTGCACGGAGCCCGGGGCCGGGGGGACGCACTGCACTGGAGCATCCCCTCACCCTTCTGGAGCGTCCCCTCGATGTGCTGGAGCATCTCCTTGATGTGCCAGAGCGTCCCCTCGCCCTTCTGGAGCGTCCCCTTGATGTGCCGGAGCATCCCCTTGCCAGAGCATCCCCTCACCCTTCTGGAGCGTCTCCTTGATGTGCCGGAGCATCTCCTTGATGTGCTGGAGCGTCCCCTTGCCAGAGCGTCCCCTTGCCCTTCTGGAGCGTCCCCTTGATGTGCCGGAGCATCCCCTTGCCAGAGCGTCCCCTCACCCTTCTGGAGCGTCTCCTTGGTGTGCTGGAGCGTCCCCTCACCGTACTGCAGCATCCCCTCACTGGAGCGTCCCCTTGCCGGAGCATCCCGTTGCCTTTCTGGAGCATCCTCCTGATGTGCTGGAGTGTCCCCTCGCTGCACTGGAGTGTCCTCTTTCTGGAGGATCCCCTTGCTGTGCTGGASTGTCTCCTCGCCGGAGCATCCCCTTGCCTTTTTGGAGCATCAATTTGATGTGCCGGAGCATCCCCTTGCTGTGCCTGAGCGTCCCCTCGCCGGAGTGTCCCCTCAGCCCTCCTCCTGTGTGCCGYGCTCTCGGCAGCGCAGAGCCCCCTCCAAGTAAGGCCGGCGGCGGGGCCGGTGCTCGCGGCCGGCGCAGGGCAGAGCGCCGCGTCGGCTGCGCCGCGTCGTCGAGAGGAGCAGCGGGGCCGCCCTGCTGCAACAGACAGGCACGAGAGCGGAGTAACGAACTCGAGTTGCTGTCCGGGGCCGAGGGCGTTAGGTGCCGTTCCAGCTACGGGCTGGAAGGGCCGGGCAGCGGGGAAACGTCCCTCCGTGTTTTTGTTAGAGGCCCCGTGTGCAGCTAAACGGGCTCTTGTGTAGAGAACARGGGTGGCTTCAGAGCAGAGCTGCTCCGAGACGACCCCTGTGCAGCTTTCCCTGGCTGCTGTGACAGGGATTCCCCCGGGGTTTCTGTCCCGGGGTATTGTGGTTTTAGCCCCTCTCGGGGAGCCCCTTCCGTGTGTTTTGGGCTCCGTGATCAGTTTTTAAGTTCCTGGTGTTTCTGTTGCAGTCGTTTCCAACCGTSCCCCTGGTCACCTGGGCACCCTGAGTGGCATTACCTGCTCTTTTAACCTAAATCTGTGGATTACCTGCTTCTTTCTGCTGCCCTTGGCATCACGACAGCTTTGCCAGGATTGCTCCGTAGTGACAGCAGGAAAATCAACCCAAGTTGGAAAATAGCTGTAGAAGCTCCAAGAGGGAATGGGGAAAAGTTAGCTCAAAACACTACGGGGCAGCAGGGCTAGGACTCTCARTTCCAACCCAGACCTTAAAGCCACCGTTTGAAGGGCTGAGAACAGGCCCRTGGCCTTTGTGCTTTGCAAAACGGCAGCGAGGACGAAACAGCAATCAAGGTGTGAGACGAGCACGATGAGGAGGGTGAGAAGCGGCTCGGGACTCGGTTGCTCTGTTTGTTCCTTACGGGGCAGAACCGCTGGCTCCRCACGGCCGTGCATGGGTTGGCCCTTGGGGCTCTCCGTGGAGGAATAGTGCGACTGTTGGTGCGTAATTCCTGATCTGTGCCTGAAGTGCCCCGTCGAAGTCGTGYGTGGCGATGGAGAGCTGCTGATGGGCGTTTCATGCGTGGATTTCTACATCARTCTGTGCGATATAGGGATGCTCTGTGTCTCCCTGAGTGTTCCGAGCAATTCCTCAGAAACACCTGAGCAATGCTCTGGGCGGTAACGGCGCTGGAGAAGGCTGTGGAGAGGTGTGGAGCTGGATTTAGCCGTGCCCGTGGTGCCCGTTTCCATTCAGAAGCTGGGCAGGACTARGCGGTCTCCTGCTCACCCAGACCCCAGCACGGGAACCGCCTGGCTCCTTCCTGGAGCATCTCGGTGTTCCCAGCAGGGGTGCCGGTGGTTGGGGGGAATCCCGGCGCTCCCGAGGCCTGAGCCTGCGTCGCTGGGCGCCCGGAAAGCCGCATCCCGTTATCCCAGAGCAGCTCGGCTCCTGTCCAGAGGGAGAAGCTCCCTCTGGATGAGGTGGAGCGGCGGGTGGCCGGCTTCCRAACGTCCCTTTCAGCTGCGGTCTCTGGTACTCCCCGTGGGTTTGAGTGACTTCCCTGTCGTCGTGCTGCTCTCTGTGGTGTCGTCCCAGTGTTGCCGCGTGTTTTCAGCACCCAGGGGTGCTGCTTGAGGCAAGGGGGCTGCTCCCAAGCTCYCCTTAAGGGCAGCAGCGCGAGTTTCCCCATCCAGCCTCCAGCCAATGGCCACGGTTTTCCAGCATTCAGTCATTCCCGTGTCTCTTCCCTGACCCCTCTCTGATCTCCAGCCTCCCCCTTGAGTTGCAGTTCCTGGAATGGGATGCGGCTCCGTTACTCGTCGGCTGGCACCAAATGCAGCAGAAAACCCCAGGTCCCAGCAGCTGCACTCCTACTTTGGCACGTGTTGATCCATCCTTGTACTGGGATGGAGCCACGAAGCTCCCTGTCCCATGCAGAGTCACCTCCCCAGCCCTTGAATTCCCTGAAAAAGGTGATTCCACCACGTTTTTTTTCTTCATTATGAACTGCTGTGTTTTTAAATCGCTTTTCCTTTTTCTTTTTCGGCCTGCCCCCAATGCATCCTATTGARTAGCTGTATAGACTTTTATCCGCTGCTTGCTCCAGCACATAGTCAGAGGGAAAAGCAACCGGAGATCATTATGGATGTCTGAATAATAAATAACGGGTCTTATTTAGGCCTTGGTTGTATGCAATRCAGCGCCAAGGCGGCACTCCTTAGTTTCCTGCTGTTCATCTTCCTTCCCTCCAGAAGGGCAGGGCCACGTCTGAGCGGCTCCCTGGGGCGGTCCCGGGCTCGTGCTCGCTCCCAGGCCGTCGCGGCGTTCCCGTGGGAGCGCAGTGCGTGGCTCGGCGCAGCGTGGCCCGCGGGCCGCTCGGCTCCGCGCGGYGCCCTGGTGCTCCTGCGTTGGCTGACGCGGACGAGGCCAACGTGGGGCAGACTGAAGCCCACGAGCAGCTCCACGTGCTGCCGTGAGCCCTGGGGAGCTCCGGGTCTGGAGCTTGGGGTCTTTAATGGGGCCAGAAACCTCTGTCGTTTCGCTCGCAGTTTTTTGCGAGTTTGCAAATAGGGGAAGATTCCTCGCGTGTCGTTGATCCTCGTGGCACGTGTCACGTGTTGTAAATGACCGTGCCCCCTTTCGGTGAGGGAGGCACGAGGCGTTTCCTTCCCCGTGTCGCCCCCTGCCCTCTTCGCAGTCCCTGGGGTCGCCCGTGTCCCGCTGTCACCCCGCTGGCGTGAGCGCGCTGGCGGCGGTGCCGACACGAGCCCAGGCCGCCTGCCTTCGACGGAGGGACTTGCTTCTCGGGGCTGCAACAGCCTCTTCGTCCTTCTGCAGTGTCGGAGGTCGTGTCAGGCCGGGGACAGACCCAGCTCTCCAAGCTGGGGGCCCTGGTTGTGCCGCGAGAGCTCGGGAGCCTCCTGGGCCAGCGCCGCGGGATTCCTTGGCCGAGCAGCGGTGCCGGGGGGACCGCAGCGCTCTGCAAACGCTCACAGGGTAGAGCTGGGGCAGGCTGGAGACTTCACTCGTGGGRCTTGTGATGCAGGGTACGTGTTTACAGGTGCCTGTGTTGAGCAAAGCGTGCTTTGCTTCAAAGCAGCAAAGTCTCCCGGGTGGAATTCGTGGTTACCAGCGAGTACGTTTGTTATACGAGGAGTGTCCCGAAGAGTGAGCACGGCCTGAGGGGAGCAGGTCGAGTCCCGGCTCCGCTGGGTCCTCCTGGCGCCTTGTAGCAGATGGAGAGGGGTTTTCCCACGGTTGTTCCTAGGAGTCTCCCAGAGGGCTCCCGAGAGGCGCTCAGCTAGGGGAGGYGGTTCCTTCGCCCCTGTGAAATCACTGCAATAGGACGTAAGCATTACATTAAACCAGGGGGGACTTTCTAGTCCAGGAGGGTGTTTCCTACCCRAAGGGAGGTGTTAGCAGAAAACCAGGAGTGCTGCACGTGCCGCTCGGAACAGGCAGTTGTAGGGAGCTGCCATGGCTTGGCCTCTGCTCAGCTGCTGTGCCATAAAGTGGGAAGTTGCCCCAAAGGAGCGGTCTCACACTTCTGTGTTCTCCTCCCTGGCACGCTCCCGGAGGGATGTGGCAGGACGCTCCTGCCGGCTGGTGTGGTCTTGCTCCTGGGGACCCAGGCAACCATCTCTCACCAGCCTCTAGGCATCGCAGAAGCCTGGAATCGGAATAAAAGCTTAGTCGAGACAGAATTCCTTCTGTTTATGGAGCGTTGGGGCCTCTGAGGTCTCAGAATTGTCCCATTTTTGTTCCAAACCTYCTTCTACCGCATCTGCGTCAAGGTAACTGCATCGGCTTGATTGTGCYTTTCTCCAGGTGGTATTGTTACTGATTTTCCTACGTAGGAGAACTGTRGGCACAAAGTGGCAGTGACAGCTTTCTTTCCGACCTCTCATTTTCAGAGGGGTTTGCTGAGAGCGGACGTGACRGCAACTTCAGCCACGTCGGGCTCTCATAGGTCTGGTGTGCAGGGAGCAGGAGATGGTTCATGGGAAGGAATASGAGCGATTTTGTTGCTTTTTGCTGATTTTCTTCCTGTTGCTCTGTCAAGTCTTTATTCCTTCCTTTGCACGTACAGTGGAAGCAGAGGACTCATGTGGTCCCTGGTCCAACATCCCCCCAAATCTTTATTACGTGTTTGTAATCTAACAGCCTCTACCATTGCTATACAATGCTCAGATACATAAGAATATAGGGTGGGTGCCTGSTTATAGCCTGAATAACGGAAGCCCAGGGATGTAGATGGGACGCTTTGGGACATGGTTAACCCGGCAGGGTGGTGATGGTCTGTGGCTGGACTCGATGATCTTCAAGGTCTTTTCCAACCCTACGGATCCTGTGGGTGCCCACAGTTCGGGCTCTCCTCCCTTCCTCGCCAGAGGGGCGGTCCCATCATCAGTGGCAGGGGTCCCTGGGCCTCCAAAGCTGCAGTGTCACAGTCGTTCCTCGTGGTGACGTGAGCAACGATAGCGTTTCCTGCGATGCCGCGCGGGACGGGCGAGCGGCTCCGCTCTGCCCTCGGAGCTGACCAGCACGCAGCAGGTCGTGCTCGGGTTTGGTTTTACGTAGAACGTGGTGGTGCTTTTCAACTTCCTGGTGAATTTTATATAACTTTGAGCCTTGCGTGTGGAACAAGCACAAGGATGCCTGGATTCCTGCGCCCTGCCGTCTGCCGAGCTGTGACTGCAGAGCCAGCGTCACTTGCGTGTCCCTCGTTGCAAGGTCCCGACAAGTTAAGGAGAGCCAAGGCAGGAGCAGTGTCGCTTTCGGACGGGGTCGGGCGCGCCTGCCTGGTGCAGGGAGACCCACCAGGTGAGAGAAGYTTCAGCAGAACCGCGGTGGAATTTCCACTCGTGCTGTCACCACGTGGGTCCCGGTGTCGGCACCTGGAATGGTTCCCCCATGGACCTGCTTTTCCTTAGGTGTTTCAGACTGGACCCCCTCTAAATGCTGTGCAGGTTGAGAAGTGCAGATTGGCCGGGACGGAGCCGAGGAGGTTCTGGAGCAGAGTCCCCCGCTGTCCTTGRCGCGCTTCCCGAGCGCCCGGCTCTCCCCGTCCGAGCACGTGCCGCAGGGGAGCCGCGGTGGCCGGCACGCCGGGCGGCTGCAGCGGCTGCCCCTTCCCTCCGGCTTTGCTCCAGGGGGTTTGCCTCCCTCCAGCACCAGCCATCGGCTCTAAGGAGCCCGTTGAAGCTCATCAGGGTCCGTCTGGGAGGGGGTTGTGCCCTTGGAAAAGGAGCGTCTGCGTTTGTGACCTGCCTCAGAACCAGCCTTGGTGCTGGACGAGYGCTTGGGCCAAAGCAGAGGGGAAGGGGTTTGCAGCAGCCCCAGGGACGGCGCGGGCTGGGAACGAGCGCCCTGCGGTTGCCTCTCGGGTCGCCTCCCAGCCGCGTCTCCCCTCCGCCGCCCGGCTCACGCAGGGGAACGCTCGGCCGGTTCTCTGGCAGCTTCTCGTCCTGGAATTCACTTCCTTGGAAGAAAATTCTAAGTCGGGGATAGAGACTTCTATCCCCGCAGGCTTCCCGGAAATTCTCTCACGTTTCAGCCRTGCCCTTCCCCTTTGCTCAGCGATATGTTAAGACATGAATTTTAATTTTTCCCAGAGGATTATCCCCTCATCTGGCCTTTTTATGCATGGTCTTTTCAGCACATTTTCAGAATATTTTCTCGTATTAAAGAGGAGCCATTTTATGTCCTTCTGATCGGATTCACTCYGCTTATTTTGAGATCTCCATRAMAGCCCCAGAAAGCCCCTCCTCGAGRCTGGGCTCCCCGTTCCGCGTGYGCGCTCCSGATTTCCCCAGCGGCTTCTGCACCGCCCGATGCCACCGTTCGTGCCGGGGTGGCCAAAGCCGGGGCCGTGTCACCGCGCAGMCGCTCAGGGGTGTCCCTGCCCTCTCCCCCCTCGGTGGGCTCAGCTGATGCCGAGCACCAGGAGCCTCTCGGCAGGGCGGTTCCGTGGGGAAGCGCCGTCCTTGCAAGGGAGGCCAGGGCGGAGCAGCGCTGCCTTGCCCCGAGAGCGCYGCTGTCCCAACGGAGGCTCCGCGGGGCGAGCGGCCCCGGCGTGGCCTTGGGCTCCTGCTCACGGGAGAGGGTCCAAGGCCGCCCGGGCAGCCGTGGTCAGGGCACGTGTACCCGGGCCTCAAGAAGTGCTCTGCCCTGTGTTGGTGTTGGAGGGAGAGAAGAGGGCGTTCGGGAAGCAGGAATCCCTCACCCACATGTTCATGCTTTAGCTTTTTTCCTTGCCTTTATCATTGCGAGCAGGGATTTAGCTGGAAATATGAGGGCAGCCGTATTTATAGAACTGGAACGAGCCTCTGGAAATGTCTCATGATGAKGCTGAAAACATACTGCGCATAGTGAATAATACTGGTTTTCCTATTAGAAGAGTCCTAGGAAAGAAGCATTAAKAATTACCCTTGAATCAAATAGTACGCAGATGTAGGTGAACTTCCATAGGAGAGTGGGTAACGTGTCCTCCTGCAGAGCTTGTTACGTGAAGTACRTTAACTAAGATGCAGTTCTGCAGGAAGTCACACTGCGGTTTGTGCGTCCTGCGCACGGCGGGCGCTCTGTGGCCTGTCGCTCCCCACGCTGCGTGGGAGGACAGACCCCTCAGGAGGGCTGGCACGGCGGGGACGGGCACGTGGGACCTCGGGGACATCGGCGGCCCCATATCTGCTTGGGGCCCTAAAGCGGTGCCCGGCTGTGGAGGGGTCTGTGGCGTGCYCTGGTGAGGATGGAGTGTCGGCGCGGGGGGACGGGACGGGCACGCGGCCGCCTGCACCATGTCCGGGTGTTGGGCCGGGAGGACGTGAGCGGGCAGGGAACACGCTGCTGGAGCTCTGCTTCACGGAGCCTGCACCGGGAGAGCAGCCCCGCAGCGCCGGGCAGCGCGCCGCCTCCGCAGCCCCGCGGCGCCCAGCGCGCTGGGACCGCCTTCCTGCTGCCTCTGCGCAGCAGCGAGTCCCCTTTCCAAAACAGCCCAGTGACCGCGTCAATCCTCGGTGTAACGTTRCCTTTGGAACAGCAGGAATCTCCAGCAGGCAGCGCGAGCATTTCTGGAGAGGGCTGTTGGGAGCCAGGGCTGAGCACTGCAGCGGGTTTGTGCTCAAATCCGAAACGAGACAATACTGCAAGTCATGCCGACAGCGTGCCGTGCTCYGTGGTGGATAGCTAGGTGATTTGTGTAGTTGTGTTTGGCTCTCAAGATCAGCTGGTGCTAGAAGCTATTTACTGGCTTTTATRTGTATATAARTATATATWTATATGAAATAATCTAATTAGGCTTAAGGCTGTTCCTGGTCCTGCTGCGTCCCAAGCAGACGCAGGCGCTCTGCAGCTGCCACGAGGCTGTCAGCAGTGCCAGCAACCACATACCCCCGGTAGGCCCAGTGTGCTCCTCGCCCTGGGGCTGCGAGAGCTGAAGCTTGCAGGAGTCTGCCGCAACTGCCCGGGATGCTGAGCTGATGGCAGAGGTGGGAGAGTGAAGGCCTTCGGGCCCGATGTCCCCAAAGGTGCACGGGAACGCGTGCGGAGGGTTTGCTGCTGCGGACCTGCCCGCGTCACGTTTTGCCTCCGTGCAGGACGAGCTCTGATCCGTGCATGGGCAGCACCCCGCGCCYTCCGTGCGGAGCTGGCGGCTGCCTTGGGAAGCAGGAGGGGCGGAGGGGGAACGGCTGCGGCTGCCCTTGGTTCCTCCTTCTCCCTCCGTGTCCTGGGGTGAACTGGCAGGGCCGCGTCCCCCGCTCCGGCTGCTCGCRTCCTCCCGCTCCCGCGCAGGGCTTCTGCGTTGGTTTGAATTATTAAACAATACTGAATTATTAAACAACACCGAAGGTCAGTTATGTAATCACAGGCGTTGGGTTTAGCCTCATTTTAACGTAACACCTGAATTCGGAGCAGCAGTTTGAATGCAGCAGACGGAGCGCTTTGGAAATGGCGCTGGAAGCGGCTTCTGCTGCTGCTCTTTGACCGGGCGCTGTTGCAGAGCACAGTGAGGCCCTTGCCCTCTTCTCGCGTTTGCTTCCGTTGTTTGTAAGTCACTGACTGGAACAAACGTTTCCCTTCCAGCCCTCCTCGGCCCCTGCCTAACATGAACGACGCCATGGTGACCCACGTGTCCTCCGGAGCCCCCACTCCCACCAAGAGGTACGTGCGCCTTGCAGCACCCGCTGCCCGGGTTCGTGCGGCTGCAGAGAGCACCGAGCGCGGAGCTGGGCTCTCTGGAGCTCTCCCAATGTGATTCCGATTCTAAACTAATTCAGATCTCCAATCTGTCTCAAACATGGCAAAGGCCGCGTGCAGCCTCCCATGTGAAGGGAGCGAGGATTTTCCTTGCCTGGGGCGCGTGTTGTTAGTGGGACCGAAGCAGCGGAGCGGAGGAGGCGGTTGCTGGGCTCTTCCCTCGGGAAGCGTTCCTCCCGAGGCCGCTCCGCAGCCCGCGCCAGCCGTGCCGCTGCCCGCGCAGCTGCCCCTGCACACGGCGATGCCTCTGGCCCGGGCTGCCCTCGGTCTGTCCAGGGGCCCGTGTCTGCCGGGTGCGTTTCAGATCTGAGCTGGGCTTGGGCTTCCACCTCCTGCCTTTAATGTAGGTGACTTAGGGTGTAGATGTGTGTGAGGCAACATACCAAATGCTAGTTGAATCATGTGCTGGCATTTTTGTCTTGTTACGCTATGCTGGRGAAAGGAAGAATGTCGTTCACTGGAGACGTTCA
This sequence comes from Eudromia elegans, assembly GCA_003342815.1. NCBI lineage: Eukaryota > Metazoa > Chordata > Aves > Tinamiformes > Tinamidae > Eudromia > Eudromia elegans. The sequence continues at coordinate 270,995 of PTEX01000389.1, forward strand.
CTGTCCAAAGCTGGGGRTTAATTGGAGTTCCCTGCAGGGAAKGCGAAACTGCACTTGACAAGRTTTTCCTGTGTTGTATTGACAAGCCGTATTAAAGAAACGAGCAAAAGCCCTCGTTTTCAAACAAAGGCTGTGCCAGGATCCCCAAGCGCTCCTGCTCTTTCCGAGCGRAGGCAGGTCGGTTGTACACACGTGTTTCCGAGCTGGCCGTGTATATCATCTCCAAGTCCGCGCGTTGCTCGGCACCGGGCGTGCAAGCGCTGCACGTGCGCGGCGCTCTGGGCGCTGCCTCCAGTGCGGCCTTTGGCTGGACGGGAGCGGAGGCACCGGGAGGACGGACGTTCCCTGGGGTCTGTTGTGTTTTCCAGSGATTCGCATCGATGGGCCCTGCAGCAGCATGACCCGGGGCCTGTCCTGGGTTTGCCTTGAGTGCGGCTGTTAGGCTTGTTCAGGGCTCGGAGCAGCGAGGTTCTCCCGCACCTCCGTGTCCTCCTGGGTGGCTCTTGGAGGGCAAAGTGGCACCAGGGTCTTGGAGCGCCGACCCCCGGGCAGCAGTGGTTAGCCTGGGTGTGACCGACCAACCGACCCGGTGTTTCTTGCTTTCATTGAGCTGCGTTCTGCCGTGGTTCCATCCAGACTGGGCAGCTCTCRCTGTCACTTGCGGGATCTCRTGTGTCTGGTTCGGGGAGCTGCCCSGTGCTCCTGCCCTCCCACCGTGCTCCAACCCAGCAGCGTTTCACCTCCTCCAGCACGCGCTTGGTCCCATGCCGGTCGGCGAGCAGAGCAGCTGCCTTCTGTCTGCTGGGATAACCACAAACCACTCGTTCTGCTGCTTCCTTCTGCTCTGGAAAAGAAATCTTCTTAAATTACGTTCGTTGCATTTTATGAAARTCAGAGCTGATCTGGAAGCAGAAGACAGAGCCAGCCTTGAGTCCAGATCRCCTGAATAAAGAGTCTCCTTGTCTCCCGCCTTGCGAGACGCCCACAGACACCCTCGTGGGAAGGGCAAGCCCAGCAATGAGGATCCTGCAGGGTCCTCTCAGGTGGAGGAAGCAAATCCTCCTCCAAGGACAGGCAAAGATACACGCCTTGAAATGCACTGTGGTACCGAGGAGTGATGGAGCAGCCTGTCCGCCAGCAGCCTGCGTGCGGGTTGGTGAGCTCGTGGAGAGCATTGCTCGTGRCAAGGCCTCTGCCTCAGCAGGGCTTTTGGAGACGGCGCTTTCCTGCTCGCACTGCGCGGGGTCGTCCACCCTGTCCCGAGCAGTGACGAGCAGCGAGGTGGCTAGACGACGTTGCAAGCAGTAAGTCGTTCCCAGAGCTCCTGCTTCCCTTCCCATCTTGCAGGGATCTTTAGTTCACCTCCTGAGCTGTGGAATGTGTAGAAACCACTGGCTCATAATTCCAGCATCCCCAGCAGYCAACAGTAGGAGGTTCTGCGATTCAGGTACGGGTTGGGTGAGAAAACCCTTCCTTTTTGCGTTTAAAATTCATCCGTTGACCTCCTTTGTGCTGCTGAAGATTGTGGATGTCTATCCCACCATTTTCTAGCTTGAGCATCTTGGTCTCCCTCATCTTCCCCTGCACAGAAGGTAATCTGTAACTCGGATCCCTGCCTCTGTAACTCAGATCCCTGCCTCTAACTCGGATCACACCTCTTGTCCTTTCAGTCCCTCTTCTTTCAGCATTGCTTTTGATATGAGACGACCAGAACTGCGTCCGTAGTGCAATCTGAGCACTCTGTGGTGCTCCAATCCCACACCCCTCAGTCTGTGCACATAGCCAGGATGCTGGTTCCTCTCAGGAGCAGACATGGACCCAGGGACACACTGAGGGAATCTCTTGTCCTCTCTGATGGTGCTGGTGTGGATCTCTGGGCATGGATGTGRATCAGTGGATTTGGTCTGAAGAATCCTAGAAATCCTGTGTGTAAAAATGACCGTGATCAAGGAAAGCATAAATAGCTCTTCAACCGTTATTGTGATTTGTTCAGCAGTTCTTGGAATTCACTGCTCCCAAGATGAATATTTTGCCTTAACAGCATCAGTAACAGGCTYTTTGGGTTAGAACGTTTTTATTCGCAAACGCGCACGGTCTGTATTGCGGCCAGCTGTCCAGTGCAGGGTGAAGCATGGCAAGGATCCTGCAGGAATGAACACCTGCGGAAGTCTGACGTGTCCGGACTGAGGGCTCGTGCATCTGCCTCTGTGCGCCGCGGCGTTGCGACCTGCAGGACTGCTCTCCGCGCTCCGCAGGAGAGCGGCTGCATTCGCTGGCTGCGGCCCCGCACGTCCGTGGGCAGGAGCCGGGTGACGCCATCGAGGAGCCGGGAGGTGACCACGGACCTTGTGACCGCCCCCTCTGCCGCAGCATTCTTGCAGGCGTYGAGGGCTTTGAAGCCGGGGCCGGTGGCAGTCGCTGCCTTCCAGGTGGTTTGAGGTGGAGACCTCTCTGGTGCAGGTGCTGTCCCCAGCAAAGAGGCCACAGAGAAGGGACCCCGGGGCTCTGCGAGCTGCCTGTCCACGTCCTGCCTTCTTGAGAGGCAGGACAYGTGCAGGAGGCCACTGCACGGGCCAGAGCCAACCTGCAGAAGGCCAGAAATAACCTTGGTCTCCAACAGGAGCCTCTGCCAGGCCCACGAGAACTCGCAGCCACAAATAGCCGGTGGGTGTCCTCACCGGCGCTGGCCTTGCTGGGCTGGAGCCCCAAGGCCGGGCTCACCCCCTCCAAGGATCCCGCCTGCAGAGATCYGCTCTGAGCGGCTGCTGCGCCTGGGAGAGTCCGCGTGGAAGTGGAGCCTCTTCCCTCAGCGTTTTCCTGCTCCGGAAGCCCTGGGGTGTTCCCGTCTCCCTGGGCTGGGGCCTGGCCCGCTGCCCCGCTCGCACCGATGCAAGGTTTGGGCTTTGTCACTGCCCTGTAGGACGGAAGGGTTGCTCTGCTTTGCAGTGTTGCAGAGGGCTTGGGGAGAGGGCTGTGGAGCCTGAGAGCCGGGAGCGCGATGCCGAAGGAGCCTTAGCCCTGTGTATGGAGACACAAACAGCGCTAGAGTGTTTATCTGGCTTGTTAGGGGAGCAGAGAYGGGATGTGGTCCCTGGATTACCGATATCTCTGTATGGGAACCCACTATCAGGGGGGTTTATAGCCTTGCGTAGAAGGGCGTTTGCAGATGCACCCTTGTATAACCCTTGTGTACAGCCAGGCAAGCTCGGTGCCTGTGGAACCTGYGGGTTTATTAAGCCCAAAAGCTCAAACGGGGCTCTGCCTCGGCCCCGGGTGCCTCCGTGTTTGCCGCTGCTGGAAGGRGCTCCCTGCCCTCCCCAGCCGCTGCCGTGTCACCAGACCTGCTGGGACTTCCCCAGGGAACGGCGTGTTCAAGCGGTCCTGCCCCCGGTCCCACGCGTGACGTTCACCTGTGCYGTCCCTGTGCCCCCTTTTCCTTACCCTGGAGCGGGAAGAGCTGCCAGTCCTCAGCAAGAGGAGCTGTTCAGGCAAGAGCTGGAATTTTTTTCCCCCCTTTGAAACCTCCTCACATTTCTGCCTTGTCTACTTGTCCAAGTGGAGGTTCTTGGGGTTTCTTTGTTTTCTTTCTCGCAAAGGTGGAGCAAATCTGGGTCAATTTACTTGAGCACAAGTTGGAAGGATGCGTACAATTGTGTGCTTTTAGTAGAGCAGGAAAACCACGGCTGCAGGCTGCGTTGTTTAGTGACATTCACGTACAATTAACAGGTTTCTGCTGAGGAGGCTCCCTGCAGGTAGGGCTAGCCTGCTGCTCGGTGGAGGTGGTGCCGGTTAGTGCACAGAGTTCCAGAAATCTCTTCGTTCCCGTGCGCTGGGATCTGTGCAGTTTTGYGGGAGGCAGGAGCTTCCTGCGGCCTCCGGGCTGCCGGATGGGGCCGGGAAGCTTTGGAGGTTTCTGGAGCTGCAGCGCTCGCAGCCTGGCGCTCCTGCACGTCCCCGTAGTTAACGTCCCAGTGGTGATAGCGCTGTGTCTCTGGAAAGGCCTTTTCAGAACAGGAACAACCTGTAGATGCAGTGGGGCCCTTGGCATTTGCTGGCATCGTACCAGGTGCAGGGGACAACTGCTCCTTGTGCCTCCTGGGACCTTCGGAAAGGAGAGTCCTTAAGGACAGCCTGCCTGTACCGCCTCTCCTTCCCTTTGTGCTGAGCAGCACTCAGAACTGCTCTGCTTCCGGCAGCCAAGGAGCCTTCCTGGCTAAATGCAGAGGATTTTGTCTCTTACATAGGTCAAACCTGTTAAATATGTTATTTGTTTTTGCTAATTTATTTAAAGATGACCTCAGGAATGGATATTGAGTGATGTGATTTATCTTTTTTTTTCTTCTTCTTCTCAGTTCTGTTTTCCTGAAGACCACCTGTGCTCGAGTGGGTTAACGATGAATGGTTAATTTATAATTCTCTCTGAGCACCCTCCTGCCTCACTTGTTTTCACTGCAGCTCTGGTCACTCTGGGCTGTGCGGCCACTTTCACGCTGCAGATCCAAGCCTGCAATTCACTGCACTGCACTGGACTGCTGTGGATGTATACGGTGTGTGGGAGAGAGGAGCACCCTCTCCTGAGTCCCGGGAAGCTGCKTGGCGGGTGCTCTGCCTTTGCAGACCCTGGCCATAGGAGTGGAAGAGACGGGATCGTCCCGGCCGCGCGGTGCCTGCGGTGGGGACGGTCGTGGTTGTTGAACCCCTCGGTCGTGTTAAGAAGCCTGCAGGCATGTGTGGCCAGGGAGGCAAAGTTGCCTAAACTAAATTTACTATCCATAATCCAGCCAAGGATTGTATTAATCTGTATTAATCTGATTCCTAGAGCCAAGGAGCCGGGAGCTCGTACGCCTCTGCCRTGGGTCAGTTTGCCGTGTTTTTATGGTTTGACAAGGGGGTTATTCGCAGTGGGCAGCATCCCTGCGGCCGCGGGCGCCTCGAGCTGGCCCGAGCTGCCGGAGCAGCCCCGGCCGCGCCGGCCTGCGGACACTTCCCGGGGGCCTTTCCCTGCATCGCTCCCGCGGCCACGCTGACCTCTCTGACGTTTCCTTCCAGGCACCGCTGGCACCGGCGGTGGCGGGAGCCGCGGTTACCGTCACTCCTGCCCCTGGCCCGTGACGCAGGTGGGGCACCTTCCTTTTCTCCTCTCTTGTCTCCTAGAGCCTCGTGCCCTAGAGCCCCTAGACGTGTCTTAGCCGTAGAGCCCGTAGTTCTGGCCACGAGCCGTTGGCAGCCCGCGCTCGGCRCCGGGAGCTCCCCATCCGCTCGGGTAGTGCCACCGCGCCCGGCACCAGCACCGCCAACACCAGAACGGCCGCTTGCTGGGAGAGAGGTGGAAATATCTCGTGTTTTAGACCTGCGGGAGGTCCTAGCCCAYGTGCAGCTTTGTGCAATGGGGCTTGACAGTCCTTTGCAGCAGGGTGCAGAGAGGAACAGCAGGAGGGAAGGAGGGATGAGGGTCAGAGTCGTCGTCATGGCTCGAACAGCCCGCAGTTACAAACAGGATCTCAGTGCTGTGTGTTTGTTTATTTACAGTTGCACTTGATGATCCTGAAGGTCTGTCCCGCCCGCGACGGTCCTGTGGCTCTGCCTGAACCTGGGCTTTACGGTTCTTGGGGAGCGGTGGTGGGTCTGGGCTGTGGGAGCKGGGGAAGGTGCCCGGACGAGGAGGGTGCCGGCGCGGCGGTGTCTGCRGAGGCCCCGCGCGCGGCCTTCCTGCCCCTTGCTGCTCGCAGACCCAGYCCTGCCAGGCGGCCTCCTGCCCGCCGGGCTCGACGCGGGGGCCTCCGCTTTGCTGCCCGGTGTGAGGGCTCCCGGTGCCGGCGGGCGTCCCGGCCGGGCCGCTGCACGGAGGAGGGACGCGCTCGTGTGCCTGAGGAATGGGGACAGTGTGCTTGGAGCAGCCACGTGTCCGTGCTCAGCACAGCGGGCACCGTGTCTCYAGAGGCCCCGGAGAAATGCTTGCAGGACAGGGCTGGGGAAGGACTTGCCCGCGGCTCCTGGGCTGCCGGAGCAGCTGGCAGCCCGGCAGAGAAGGGAAGAGTGGGGTTTCTCATGCCAGGGTTTGGTAGGAATAGGTGCGTTACGCTGGAGCAGCAGTGACACAAGGCCCTGGGGTATTTCCCTGAGGCGCTTCAACATCCCGGCACAGAGCTGGGACCCCTCGAGCAGCAGGACAGCGCTGGGGACGTCCCCGGGGCCGTTCGGCTCGCGCTCGCTCTGTGTTTGCAGAAACAGCCCAAGTCGCAGCAGCTCCCTGGGCCCTCGGAGCAAGAGGCACCGCGTCCTTGAACGGAGCCCTGCTCCAAGGGCGCTCTGCTGCGACCACGCTCCTCAGTTTGCCCTCGGTTCCCTCCTGGTTTTGCTCGGCAGACCTGTTTTCTTGGAGCAGGAGAAACCGATTGCTTTGGTGCTGATCACAGCCCTAGGCTGGAGCCTGGGGTGGCTTTGGGGACGGATGGGCCACAGGAGCAGGACGGGGAGACACTTGGGCTGCAACAGGGAGCTGCTGTCCCTGCTGCAGGAGCTGCTGTCCCCTGGCTAAGGGAGCTGCTGTCCCCCCTAAGGGAGCTGCTGTCCCCTCTAAGGGAGCTGCTGTCCCCACTTGCTGCGGTCCCGCTCGGGCTCCCTGCCTCTGCTCCGAGGGCTGCTGGCTTTGCTGTTTGCTGCTGTTGCTCTCGCTGTGTTTCAGAATCCCTCTCCCAACACGATGACCGTCCCTGCAGAGCCACGCAGATGTTTTTCTCTCCAGGACCATTCGGGAATAACTCTCTTCACCCAGAGGAATCTCTCCCGTTCTTTCCCACCGTGTTTCCTTTCAGACCAGGCTCCTTCCGTTCATGCCTGTGCCAGCGTCCTCCCGGCACTCCGGTTGCTCCTCCTGTTGTTCTTTCCTCTCCACGGGAACAGCCTCTCTTTCCCCGGCAGAGCGAGTGGCCGCCCTGGCCCGCAGGGTGCCCTGCCCGGAGCCGCTGCTGTCCTTGGAGCCGCTCCACGATGCTGCGCGCGGGCGGCTCCTTCCTCCATCCCGGCCGCAGCCCTCGTGCCCTCATGCCCCAGGGCCAGGCCCGCAGCTCCTGCGGCTTCTGTGGCCTGAAAACGGCCCTGGTTGCTGGGCTGAGGGGCCGAGCACGCGAACGGGTCTCATGGTGCCGCTCGCAGGTCACGCAGGCCGGGAGCCTCACCGGGTCCCGGGGGATGCTCTGGGCACCGCACGCCTTCCTCGGCCCTGCCCGTGTCCCGGGGCAGGGCTCTGCCGTGCGCCCTGCCCGCCTTCCGTGCCAGGGTTTTCTCACCCCTCGAGCCCCGAGAGCCTCTGCTCTGCCTCGCTGGGCTGCCAAGAAGCAAAGCCCCTTCTCGTAGAGCCCGGTCAGCGCCGGCCGTCGCTCTCCGGGAAGAGCGACTGGGACGTGGTGTCTTCCAGGCGGCGGGACGCTGCCCGGGAACGGCCGGCCCCTGGGGTTCCTCGTCGTGTCAGGAGCTATTTGACTCGCTCACGTCTTTCAGCCAAGCSCGTCCGAACTGCTGCGGGGGTGACGTTGGTCAAGGGAATTCAGAGGACGTGGCGCATTCCTGCAGCGCTGCCTTTTCCTTCTCCGCCTTCCCACCACCGTGTTCCAGGGCCGGGACGTGCTCGGAGGCCGGCGTTCCCGCTCCCTCCCCGTGCAAACGGGCTCTGAGCGAGGCCGAAGGCTGCGGCCCCCGGGGTTCGGGGGGATCCTCCTGTTTGGGAGGGTCTGCATGGRCACGAGCCGACGCACAGGAGGCTTGGGGCTGGGTCTCAACGTCCATGCACAAAATACCTTTAAAAACAAAGGCAAAATAAGGTTTGTGTTACGGGATTTACAGCCGTCCTTCAGGGAAGGGTGAATTTGTTGTGGTTGTTCCCTAAGGCGCTCAGGGAGGAGATCAGAGCTCCGGCGCCTGAAGGAGAGGTTAGGAGATGCCGGGTCATAACAGGGTGTATGAGGGACACACCTGGGCACTSCTCCTTCCTGTGAAAGCAGGGAAAACTCGAATATCCAAAACTAGAGAGGAGGCCTGACGGGAAGCAGTGTGGAATTCAGGATTCGGATGGTGGAGAGTGTTGGCTCATTGAAGACCAAACCAAATCCTTGCGACAGGGCCTCAGCGCGCGGGCTCGGGCGGGAYGGGAGCCCGGCACTGCAGCTCAGTCCTCGCTCCCTGCCCGCATTCCCGCTGCTTCAGCGCGCCCGTCACCGGCTCCTTCCTCCGCTCCGCCCSGTACCCGCCGGTGCTTTCGTGGACCCACCGCTCTGCTCTGGGCCGGGCCGGGCCGGGCGTGCGGACACGTTGATGTGCCGTGGTCGGTGTGGACCCGAGCCCCAGCGCTGGGAGCCGCAGGGGTCTGTCCCTGACGTCCSRCCCGGTGCTCTGGCCATCCCAGACRTGTCACCCCACCGAGTTCCCGCGCCCTGTAGGACAATAATGAAGGTCTCATTTTAACACGAACACCCAGTGTGCGGGCGGAACCGGAGCCCGGGAGCAGCCCAGGCTCGGGAAGGGCGACGGGCCGCAAGGAAGGATGCGGCTGGTCCCGCCTGGGCTGCTCCCGGCTGCGTCGCGGCTCGTCCCATGCGGCGCTGACGCTCCCGGCTCTGTCCCCGCAGCGTCCTGGACAGCCCGAGCCGGCTGGACGAGGAGCACCGGCTGATCGCCCGCTACGCCGCCCGGCTCGCC
>PTEX01000389.1:283373-296965 GCA_003342815.1 Eudromia elegans
ACGCTACGGCCGCCCACCGCAGAGGAGCCTCCTCGCTTCTGTGGGGGTCCCCGCTGGGACGGGCGTGCTGGGCCGTGTGGCCCTGAGCGTGACCCGCTCCGCAGCTTCGGCCTGTCCTCCGATGGGCTCGTGTTAAAGATGCCTCCCGCGGGCTCCTCGCTGCAATGAATGCCGCCTGTGATGGGACACAGACACATCCCGCTGCCGTCTCGGGGGCACCGCTGCTGGAAGCGTGCTGGGGATGGCGCAGAGCTGCCGGCGCTGGCTCCGGAGCAGCGTTGGCCGCAGTGTCCCGTTCTTGGAGCGCCAGGAGACGGAAGGGCCCTTGCTGGAGTGGAGGTGCCTCGGGATGAGTCTCACTGGTCGTTCTGCATATAGGGTAGCTGAGGAGGAGGAGGAGGGCTCTTCTGCCTCTAGGGAAAACTCGCGCACCTCATAAACGTAGTACTCGGCTATGAAGAGAGAGACGGTTTGGGGACAGATTTTGATGGGAAGGAAGGTTCRGATTTGGTGAGGCCGGATAGTGCGGCTCCTCTGCCCACGCTGCTCTGTTTCGGTGGTTGCTCCTCTTCCCCCAGCAGCGAGTGGTGCTAAGCGCCCTCCATCCTCCGGCTCGTTGAAGCTGCGCAGGTGACCTAGATATTTCCTGCATCTGTTTTTGGTTTTGACTTTTAGATATTTCTTTTATAAATATTTTTAACATGAACAAGGAGCGAAGCCTTTTTCCCTCTCTTGCTGCACCTCTTGCTGCACGAATTTGGGGCCTSTTCTTGAGCAACGATGAGTCGAGGAGCCACGAGGACGTGCTGCACCGTGAGCAGAGCAGCGATGAGGAGTGTGCAGTCACGAGGAAGGCTGTTCCCAACGGTGATGCAGAGCACAGCGAGCGCGCGGCCCCCGTCTCGGACACACGTGCAGGTGAAGTGCCCGGTGTTGAGTGCCCGGTGCTGTCCAGCCGCTGCACGCCTCGGGCTGCTCGGGCCCCCCGGAGCCCGGGCAGCTGGGGAGGGAACGCGCTGCAGGGGGGCAGCAGCTGGGCTGGTGGGAAGGGGAAAGGCACCCGAAAACGGAAGCTGGATGTGGAGATTTCACCAAAAAGAGGGACACAAAAGAGCTCTAAGGTCTCGCCAATCTCAACCCTTCGTTGCTGAGAACGGGCTGCTCGGATATTCGCATTAGCTTCTGTGAAATGCCGTTTTCTCGCCTGTCTTCAGAGGTTTATGAAGCGGCCTGAAAGAAGAGCAATGACGAGAATAATAAAAGACRTAAGAAAGAAAAAGGAAGATGGGAAGAGACACCCAGTCGTGCAGCGTGGGAGGCGCTGGGAGCAGAAAGGTGCCGGGAGGTCAGGGTTTCCTGGTTTAAAGGCTGTGGGAAGCAGTGGTTCGACTCACCCAGAAGAGCTGGAGGCCGCTAATGCCACTGGCGGTGCTCACCAAGCCCGAGGACGGATCGGCTTCGTCCTGTCCACAGGCTGACACAAGCAGGGCTCGGGGGCAGCGGGGGGGTTTCGGGAACGCCGGCCACGCACCGGGTTTGCTTTAGTGGTGGCGGGGCCCTGGAGCTGTGGGCCCGGCCGGCGCCGCCGCGCTGGCCACGATCCAGGACTCGCCCTCATCAGCAGAGCCGCCCGGGTTGAGCCCCGGGGGGCGGCAGGGACCCTCAGAGCAGCTCCCGCCGTTCCCGGGCCGGCGCTCGCCGAGATCCGCTTGCCAAAGCGGTGCCTGGAGCCCACCGCGCTCGGCCCTGTGTCGTCCCCCTTTGGTGCCTCCCTGTGCTCTGTGAGCCCCGGCTCGCCCCGCTCGACAGAGCCCTGATCGTTCCTGTTCACACGCGCAGCGGTTCGCCCGGGACTTGGCTGCAGCGCTCGTCTCACTAGACCCGCGGTCTGCCTTCTGGGCTGGCGGCCTTCGGACCGGCTCCGCAGCGTGACAGGCAGGGTCGTCATTAAGAATGGCCCTCCAGAGCACCAGGAGCTCCACRCACTGTGTCACAGCCCGCAGGTTTAAGAGGGAAATTCTTTATTCGGTCATCACTGTTCTTGATGGGAACCCTGAAACCCAGACGCAGTCCACATGCCGGAGGAGGGCTGTCCGAGGCCACCCAGCTCTGATCATTACGTGCTGGGGGTGGCTCTTAGGGCTCCCCCCAGGGSTTCCCCCCAGGCTTCTCCAGCCCGGTCACGGGAGCAGTGGCCAGAGCAAGAGCAGGTCACGGTAACAGCTTCTCTCCCCCCAGAGGCTGGGGGTTTCTGTTATGGATGCAAAGTGGGTCGCTTGGACGTGGTTTGGCGGTGGACGCCCCGTGTGCACTGTTACTCATCTTCTCAGCGCTCATTTGTTTGGGGTTTATCCCCAAGAACTGCCAGTTGGTCAATAGTTTTGGCACCTTCCAATGTTGTTTCTCAGTGGACACTTTCGGGATGCCCTGAGGCACTTTTCGGGATGCGTCACCTGAGGAGGCTGCGAGCGCAGAAGCTTGGAGGGCCCCTCAGCCCCCGGCCCGGGGCGGCACGGCTGCCGCGGAGCAGCGGCTGCCGCGGGGCCTCGGCCGGCAGCGGCTCCCGAGCGCGCTGGAGCGGCTCCGGAGCTGCCCACGCCGAGCCGGGACTTCCTCCGGGACCCTGCTGGAGACCGAGCAGGACAGCGCCCGAGTGCCGGCGCCTCTGCCCGTGCTGCCCCCGCCCAGGCGCCGGCGGCCTGCAGGCTGCCCCGGGAGCTCCCGGAGGTGCGAGGGCCGGGCAGGGCYGCGTGCCGGCGCCCGCCGGGCAGCCGGCGTTTCTTCCGAGGTCGCAGTTTGTCCCTGAGGGGCAGGAAGCCTCCAGGGCAGCGGAGTGTGTGCGTGCTTCAGTGCCCGGCGGCGCTGGTAAAGAGCGTGGAGCCAGGCTCCCGCCCGTGGCACCCGCTGCAAGGACGAGGGCAGCGAGCACAAGCCGAAATACATGAACCCCCACGGGAACGCGAGAAAAGGCGGCTCTGCAGGGGGCTGGTCGAAGCCTGGAGGGGCTGTCTGGGGCCTTGGGGAGTCTCCGTCCTTGGGGACACTCAACCCCGGAGCTCCCTGCTCTAGGTTATCTGCTAGAGCCGGTCCCTGCAGCCTCAGCCTGCCCGTGGCTCTGAGCTGCTTGAAACGGTCGAGGAAACCTCAAGGAACGGGTAGAATCCCGGCTTGGCATCCGCAGGACCCACCGCGCGGGTTCCCGAGCTCCCGGGCGGTGACGCTCGCAAGTGAGCAGCACGAGGGATCTTCCTCCTGCTGGGACAGAGCGCGAGAGGAAGAGGAGCTGAAAGAGCCCGAGGGAGCTGCAGTTACCAAAATGCACAAAAATACAGGGGCTTTTTGGAAAAGGACCCTGCAGCCCTTGCCGCAAGTGGGCTGAGCAAGCCCCTACCCTTTATGTGGCTCCTGCTGACTCTTTCCAGCATCCTCAGATTCCATGGGAAAAGRAAGCCGGAAGGGCTTCCCGAGCGCTGGTGTCCCTGCGGAGCTGGCGGATTAGCCCGGGAGAAGGAAGGAAGGGAAGAAGGAGGGACTGCAGTGCGGACGGGAGCCTGCAGCGCTGGTGCATGGGGAGCGACRCGGGAGCGGGAGGCGCTCGCGGTGCCGCTGCTGCGGGGCGGCTCGGGAGGGCTCCCGGCACCGCTCCTCTCCTCGGGTCGTTCTGCCCCTGCTTTGCCGGCTGCCCTGGGAGCTGGGGGTCCGCTGAAGGCCTTTCTTCCTTGTGACTGCGTCCCTTTGCAAGGAAGCTCCTGCCTTTTGTAACTTGCCCGAYAGCAAAGACTTGCCCTAGCACCAAGACAGGGGCTGCTTTGAGGAAATACCTGGGAACAGGGAGGGAGGACGGTTTTATTTTTGGAGGGTCTTGGCAATGGCAAGTGGGGCTATTGGGGCTGATGGTCGTGGTGATGGGCTTGGGCGGTGACGGGCGCTGGCGTGGCCGGAGGCGACGGGGCTTTGTGGATAGCGGGATGGTTCCTACCTTGAGCGGTGCCTGGACGTGGCCGAGACGTGCAGGGCAGGGAGGGTGAGGAGCCCGGTGCGCCCTCGGCAGCAGCCCCGGGCTGCGGTGGGCTCCGGCACACTGCAAACCCCGCGGGGAGGTGCCCCCCGCGCGCGGCTCCGCACGGCCGTTCACCGGCACACGGCACCGTGGGGCGGCACGCGGCGCCGTGGGGCGGCACGCGAGAGGAGCCGCCTGCGCTTGATGCTGCTCTGCTCCTCGCCCAGCAGCCTCGCGCGCCCGCAGACCCGGCCTTCGGCTTCGACGCCAACAAGCAGCAGAGGCAGCTGATCGCRGAGCTGGAGAACAAGAACAGGTCAGGGGCGCGCTGTGCCCGCGGGCCGCGTGGAGGCCGGAGCGGGGAGAAGCCTTCGGAGGGATGCTGCGTTATTCGGAGCCCTTTGCCTGGTGTGGGCGGCTCTCCCGAGCCCTGCCCGCTGCCCAGGCCGCTCCGTGCCCGTGTTTCCCGGGGTGGGATGAGCCTGGCCYGGCTGTACCGGAGCAGGGAGCTGCCCTGCGTGTGGACGGGACCGTGCCCACCTCTGCRTCCCTCACTGCAGACCCCAGTGACCCTCCCTGCGGTAGCTGCAGGCCCAGGGGCAGACTCATGCCAAAAATGGGCCTTTTTCCCACGTAAAACKGTCTCCAGTGGCCGCCAAAGCCATCTCAAGGGTGAGCAGGAGCGGCCTTGGGGCGCGTTGCCCGCGTGGGGCACGGGAGGGGTTTCATGGTTCTACTCGCTCAGGGAACGCGCTCCTCCTCCGTGCGCGGTCACGGCGTGGGGACGTCCCCAGCACCCCCTGCACCGCGTGCGGGTCCAGGCCGGGCGCCCGGCAGCGCCCGCGCTCACCCCGTCTCTGCCCCGCAGGGAGATCCTGCAGGAGATCCAGCGGCTGCGGCTGGAGCACGAGGAGGCCTCGCAGCCCACGCCCGAGAAGGCGCCGCAGAGCCCCACGCTGCTGGCCGAGCTGCGGCTCCTGCGGTAAGGGCGGCGCGCGAGCCGCGCCGGGGGGTGGGGGGGGCCGCCTGCCCCAGCGCTCGCTGCGGCTGCTGCTGCTGCTGCTGCTGCTGCTGCTGCTGCCGCTGCGGCCCCTGCAGCCTCGAGCTGCGCCCCGGCAGCGGACGCGTGCCCAGAGCCACCCTGCTTGGATACGCTGCTTTGCACGGCGTTTAATCCTACCAAAATGCTGCACTGCTGCTAATTATAGCATAGAGAAAATTACTGACACTGCTTATATTAATTATTGATATCAGGAAATAATTAATTATTAATGGTGATAATTATAGGGCGGGGAAAAAGCTGCAGAGTTGGAATTGACCCACAGAGCAAAACCGGAGCATGTAGACATAAGAAGCTCAGCCTGGTGGGATATTCTAACATACTCTAGGTGATCCCCCATATGTAACCAGCTCTTTAATCGCCTTGGTTTTGTGGTACGTTTGGCCATTTAACAACCACATTCTTCAAAATGAAGTTATTGGGTGAAATATTTGCATAGTATTTCACTATCATATGTATGGAATACTGAGATATAAACTAAGGGATTTAAAGTCCAGTCTCTAGTTTATTATGCTTTTACCTTTGGAGTACACCATTGCTATAGCCACAAAAATRACTGCAGAGGAATAAGCAATCCTCTCGATATTTTTATTGTTATTGATCATTCCTGGGACTGTGATTTCTGGGTCCAGCATTTGTCGAGGTTTGTAAGCACCGTGTGGCTCACTGGTGATTTTTCCCTGTATTAGCTGCTGCTTTATGTTTTTATAAAATGSAGCCGTCCCGGTGCCYGTGCTGAAATCCCTCCCGGRGCGGCACCGCGGAGCTGCTCCTGGKGGTGCCGGGAGCGGAGCCCCGCGCTGTGCGGCTGCTGGCTGCGTTGGAATGGGCGTTCCCGGGGGCACATCCCGCTCCGGTGCAGGCAGCTCCGCGGAGGCTCTGGGCATGGCCGGCAGCCCGCGCTGCCTCCCCGACGCGTGCGGCCGCCCGGCCGCCTTCCCCGGCCCTTTCCTCCGCCCCCGGCCCCGCGTCGCCGGCGTGACGGCTCCGCGGGGCGCCTGGCGCTGACACAGCTAAGGCTGCCCTGAAATAGAAGCTGCTTTTTCTTTCCTCGAAATGTGGTGCTTTAGACAAGTGCTTCCTCCCAGGAAAGGAATTTCGGGCTTCTGGCTTTAAAGGAAAAGCCTGCCTGTCAGATGTGGCACTCTCTGTAGTTTGATGCGTTCTTTAAAGTAATCGTCGGCCGGGGGTTGTGGCGGGAGCCCCGGTCGTGCCCGCGGGTTGCAAGTGCCCGGCGGTTGTTTCCTGACGCTCTGTTTCGTGTCGCTTGAACAGGCAGAGGAAGGACGAGCTGGAGCAGAGGATGTCCGCGCTGCAGGAGAGCAGGAGGGAGCTCATGGTGCAGCTCGAAGGGCTCATGAAGCTGCTCAAAGTAAGCCCGCCTGCCCGGGAGCGTGCGGCCCCGCAGCCGGCCCTGCTCCGCCGGCCTCGGGAAGCCTCCGCGGTGCTCACAGGGTCACCGAGCCCAGAAAAGAGCCCCAGGACCATCAAGGGCTGCCCTAGTCCTTTCTCTGCTGCCTCCACGTACCAGTGCAGTGGTTAGTGAGTCCTCAGGCTCAAGTGCTGCTTCTTTGGTTAAAATCACTGGGGAGCTTGGAAGGCTTTTGAGGGGCCGCGCTGGCCTTGGTGGTCACCGGGATGTCACCATGTAGAGCAGCACCTCCGCTCTGCCGGGTGGCACCCCGGTGCCCAGCTTCMCCTGGCAGGTCCTGCATTATGGACAGCGACTCGCAGGGTGTCACCTCCCTTGCGTGGCAGCGTGACACCTTCGCTGGTCCCTCAACACCTCTGCACTCCCTTCATTTGGCTTTGGAGATGTTGATGTTTAGATCCTTTGCTCTGATCTGCAGTGCTCGTTACTGTTTGGGTTTGTTTGATCCGGTCCATTATTCATGCCAGAGTTCCTCCCATAGACATTAGCCTGTAATACGGTTACAGATTTGTTCTTTCCACTCTTCAAATCAGATTAGAGCCTTATTCTATAAAGTGAATGGGAAAACATCCTTACTCGACGGGTTTTCCATCTAAGACAGGATGCAGCAAGGACGTACGGCAGCAGGGCGGGAGATCTCCTAGCAGTTACACTGATAGCCCCACAGGGTTTATAGGTGAGTTATCGGTGCACGTTGATATTTGCAGGCAAATGTGGAGCTTGTCTGCACTTGAAGCTGATGCTGAATCCCCATGGGGTATATATTTGAAGGGCAGTCACTCTTCAGATTAGATTTGCCATCTGGAATAAAAAGGAGGCTGTGCTAGAGGAGCAGGCAGGCAGCTCTTTCACTGACTGCCACGTGCACATGGGCACATCCTTGGCATTAATGTTTGAGCCTAGAAGCTGCTCTTGGGTTCCAGTGTCTTCCAGAGGGACATCTGGCCTTGCCCTGACGTTGTCACACAGTGTAAATCCGCAGCCCGTGCAAATTCGCTTGCACAGTTCAAAATCCGTGCCTCCTTGTCAGTGCTAATGCATTTAGCCTCGGCTTGCACTCCTGCTTCTGGTGCATGCGGTTTCTCCCCTGTTAAATCAAAGAGCACTTCCMTGGACCTGCTTTTCCTCCCGTGAAGACACTTACCCGTCATTGCTGTCCCCTGTTTGAAGGCCGTGAGCCGGCAGAGCTCTGCGGCGCTTCTCCCAGCTCGTCCTCCCGAGGGGGAGCTTGCAGCGGCTCTTGGGAGGGTCTCGGCTGCTCCGTCAGCCGGGTGCAGGGTGGGTTCCTCCCCCGCTGCTCTGCCCTTTGTGTGCGTTTCTGCCCCGGGACGGCCCTCCGAACGCCCTCGCTCCTCCSGTTCTCCCTCCGCGTGGCCTTGTGCGGTGCTCGCGGTCCAACGGGAACACCGGGGGGAGGATGTGTCAAGGTCGAGCGCCGTCGCAGTTCAGTGAATCCCTGCCCTGGCCGCTGGGTTAGTGCCAGGAGACCTGCCTGCCTGGACACCCACGTCCCCCCGTGGAGGGTCCCCGAGGGGCCCTGCTCCCCTTCTGCAGGGCTCTCCAGGCTCGTGCCGTGCGCGTGGGGCCCGGGCCCGTTCCCCGAGTCAGCCTGGGTGAGGCCACCCGTGATCCGTCAGCCGCGTGGCCGGGACGGCTCCTGCCTGCTCGCGAGCCGGCGTGCTGMGTTCCCCCGGAGCTGCCGCGTTCCTGCCGCGGAGCTGCAGCCCTCCCGAGGGGTTCCTCGCGTCTGCAGCCGGCGCTGACGCCTCTTTCTTCACACTAACACCGTTCTTCCCCTTTTTGCACCATTGAGGTCGTTCGCGCTGGTTCCCTGGCCCGGCTCCCCATCYGGGCCCGCGTGCCCAGGGCTGGGAACAACTGGAACGAGGCAGGAGCTTGGGGAGGGCTGCAGTGGCCCTGCAGCTGATATCAATTCCCGAGGCAGCAGAGCCATGTCCAACATCTGCTGCAGCCTAAATATACGCTTAGGGAAGAGCCTCAGGTCTTGGGAGGAGAAGGAAAAGGAGAGACCCTCTGGTCCCGCGCAGCTCCGCAGCCGCGCCGGCTGTCCCGCACCCCAGCGCGGTGCTCGCRGGGAGCCTCTGCACCGATGGAGGGGCAGGCTGGGGGCGGGCCGGCCCGCACCGGCCCTGGGGGCGGGCAGGGGCAGGTCTGGGCACAGGGACAGCCCCGTGGGTCACGGCCGTGCGCGCCCGGTGCCTTCTGCAGAGCGGCGGGGTGGCAGCCGGCACCTCCTGTGCGAGACCTGGTGGTCCTGAGGACGGCTAGAGCCTGCCCTCGAGGCCCCTACAGCAGCAGGAGCYGGGAAAGAGGACCAGCAGAAGAGGAGCAATCACTGTAAAATCTGCTGCACGTACTCGGTGTTCTCCAAGCTGGGCTCCGCTCAGGCGAGATGGGACGAATTGCACCGTTGCTTCAGCCACCGCGCCTGGCTGTGGCGGTCCCCCCGGTGCACGCAGATCGTTCCCCCGTTCGCCGGGCTCTGCTCTGTCCTCGGCTCTGTTGTGTGTTTTGTGTGCAAGTGTTCCTTTTTAACCCATTAATTAATCTGCCCTTTTTCTCTCTGCACCTTTTTCTCTTGCCGACGCTTTCAGGAAGAAGAGCAAAAGCAGGCAGTAAGTTGAGCGGTTTGGGGGTGCCCTCGCTCTTCCTGCATGGAYGTGCACGTTGCTGCTGGCCTCATCGTGTGCATAGGGGCCATGCAGCAGAGCTGGGGAGGGGGCGCGGGGGCGAGCCCGGCCTCGCTCCGTCCCTGCTGCATGAGTCCGTGTGTGCCCCCGCGTTGTCCCCTGCTCCCGTTCCAGTCATGTTCCCTGCCGTGACTGTCCCCCCAGCGTGCATTCCTCGGTTGTTCCGATTTGTGCATGACCATCCGCGCTTGGGAACGAAACCTCTCAGCTTGCTCCACAACGTGTTTCGTTGGAGACTCTTTCCATGCTGCTAAGAGCCTTCTCGCCCCTTCAGGTGACCTTCAATTTGCCTCTGCCACACACAAGTCCACGCATGAAAGCCAATGAATGGCTCCGTGCTCTGGGCATGGGCTCGTGTCGTTCTGCCACGGCGTAGGCTCCTTACACTGGTCCTGGTGCTCCGTGAGAATGGGCTGGGAGCTGGAAACGAGGCGAGCCCACGTGGGCTGGGCTGCCCCGGGCCTCTTCGTCCTCTTAGGCAGCTGCTGTGCTGCTCTGGGTGTCCTCATGCTCCTGTGCTGCCCCGGGCCTCTTCGTGCTCCTGTGCTGCTCCGGGTGTCCTCATGCTGTGCTGCTGTGGGTGTCCTCATGCTCCTGTGCTGCTCTGAGTGTCCTCATGCTCCTGTGCTGCTCTGGGTGTCCTCATGCAGTGCTCCTGTGCTGCTCCGAGTGTCCTCATGCTGCTCTGTTGCTCCGGGTGTCCTCATGCAGTGCCGCGTCTTTGTTGTGTCTTCGCTGCGTGCTGCCAAACCCTGAATCCTGCGACTTTTGGATCCCTCTCCAGAGGGAGCCCTTCTCCTTCCCGAGCAGCTCCAGATGCTCGGGGCCTTTCCTCCGGCGGAACAAATGCTCCGCGTTTCCAGCTGCGTTTTCCTTTGCACACGGAGCGTTAACACGGGCTGGTCTCGCGTCTCCTGATGCTGCCGGGTTTTTACGTGTTTAGCAGATACCTTACGCAAATTGAAAGTCCTTCTGACTTATTTTTGCAAAGAAATGTGTATTTCTGGGCAGCTTCTGCAGCTGAAAACGTTTCCCTGTGCTGCGTGTGCTGGAAATGGCTTTTGGTGACGCGCGGGAGGCCTCGCGTTCACAGCGTGTCGGGGGTTCGTGGCGAGCGCGTCGTGCGCCGCGTCCCAGCGCCGCGTCCCAGCTCCGCGCCGGCTGCTGCTGCCGCGCGGCACGGCCCCGGCTTGCCAGGGTTCCTGCGGGAATCCTTGGCCTGACGAAGGAGCCGGTGCGGCGGGGGGCGGCAATCCTCGAGGAACGYCCTGGAGGTGGGACGGCAGCCGAGAGCCCGCGGGCCCGTCCTCCCGCTGCGCCCCGGGCAGGTGAATCGCCGTGCACCCGGCTGCTGGGAAGAAGCCTTGCCTGGAACTGCGGTGTTACCTGAGCTTGGTGTCCCCGTGCCGTGGGGCTCATCCTGGTTGTGGGTGTAGAAAAGGAGTAAACGCAGTCCCTGCACAGCCCCGTTCTCTGGGAAGCAATGATAAAGGAGCCGAAAGGGATATGAAGCTCCGGACAGCAAGTTTTGACCGACTCACAGCCATGCTGCTGCTATGTAGGAATGGAAACTTCCCATCCCTTCCCRTTCGTGTGGCCGGGAATAGGTGGAAGTCGCTTTGCTGTGAGGGGCAGCCCGGGCAGAGTGGAGGTCCTAGTGCGTGGGTCCCGCTGGGCCGAGCGGACAGACCCGCAGCCCGTGAGAGCCCAGGCTGAGGACACACGGGCAGCTCCAGCACGATACCCAACGTCCCGCCGGCTGCTGGGGCCGCTGCCGGCCCTGCTGGCTGCAGCCGTGTCTGCCTGTGCAGAGGGGCACCAAACCTGCAGGGGTTTCAGGAGGGGGCCTGCAGYGAGCTCAGACGGCTCCGTCCCAGGCCTGCACGCACCAGCCTTGGGAAACGACGGCGGAGAAGAAGGACCGGCTCAGGACAAGACCTGGGAAGCGCTGGCCAGGTCCCGCTCCGGCTGGAGAGCAGTGACAGGGCTGTTCAGGACCACCCCCGGCAGGGCGTGCTGCTGGCTGGYGCTTCCGAGCCTCGTGGATCCAGAGGCGACGGGAACATCTGGGAAGGGAGGCGTGGAGCAGTGTCCAGGGCCTGTGGAAAAGGAGACCCGGGGCCCTCATGGTCCGACGTCACCATCCTCTCCAGCCCTGACGCGCGGGGCTGGCCGCGCGGTGGCAGCCCCACGTCACGTGGAAGGTTGAGGGAGGGGACGTCGGGGGCGGCAGGACCGGCACCTCATCCACAASAAGAGCGTCGTCTTCCGCGTGGCCGCTGCCGGGTTCCCTTCCCGCGGGGGCGGCCGGGGCGCTGCGCTCTGCTCCTGCGGGACACCCGGCACGCGGAGGAGAGGTCGCAGCTCCAGGCGTGGGCAGAGCTCTCGGCCTCTGCCGGGGGCCTGAGCAGGGACGTGGCGGTGGCAGCGCCACCAGGCACTGCGGAGGGCTCGTGGGGACCAGCAAAAGCCTGGATGAGCGGAGTGACGTCGGAGAGACCCAACGCCAGCCTGAAGAACATCCTTGAAGGACTGAGAAGCTCCCTCTCTTTACAGTGATGGCCGTTAACGTTTGTGCCCGTGTTCAGAGCTGGTTTTCCGTGAAGATCTGAGATGCTTCCGTGTTCCCATTTCCGTTGTGGGACTCGGCGCGCTGGAGGAGACTCTCGTTCCCGTTGCAGGACGGACTCGGCGCGCTGGGCGAGAAGCTCCCGCGGCAGCCGGAGCGCCGCRGCGCCGGGGYGGGCGCTGCCGCGGGGCATTCCCGCTCCGCACGCTGCTCTGCCGCTGCGAGGATTATTGTGCTCGAGCGAACAAAGATCTTGCCAGCGCAGATCCTAATTTACAGCAGGACTATTTTTGTGTCACAGCTGGTGCGGAGCTGCAATAATCTGCTAAATATTACGATCTCTTTGTTTCGCAGTCAAATGAGCCGCCTTTGCAGCTCCGCAGCAGATGCACGTCACGCGCCGCGCGGCCCTGCCGTGTCGTGCCGCACGCAGCGCATGCGGCGGGAGGGCTGGTTAACGCCGGCCCGGCCCGGGCACGGCCGCACGGCAAGGAAGCTCCCGTGGGAGYGTCTGGGCACTGGCAGCGGCTGCGTTGGGGGTCGCCGTGTGTCGTGGGGCCGAAGGAGGCTCGCGCGCTCCGAGGCTGAGCTCCGAGGCCAGCAAAGTGGGCACGCCCGGCGCTCCCGGGCCGCGAGGGGCCTGCGGGCGTGCTGGGGTCGCTGCTGGGCTCC
This sequence comes from Eudromia elegans, assembly GCA_003342815.1. NCBI lineage: Eukaryota > Metazoa > Chordata > Aves > Tinamiformes > Tinamidae > Eudromia > Eudromia elegans. Next base: position 295,818 of record PTEX01000389.1, read on the forward strand.
AGTGGGAGGGAGCGGGGTCACACTGCCCTCCCTCCGCCCCGGAGACCGGGGGTGAGGAGATGGTGACGGGAAGCGTGAGGACAGCGGTGCTTTTCACCCCGCTTTGCACCGGCACCGAGCTGAGCTTCCGGACCTGCTGCGACAGCAAAGCTGGGCCCGAGCCACCAGGGAAGGTGATGGAGTCCTCGTCCTTGTCCTCACCCGTGCTGTATTTCAGCAGAGCTGCCGGGGCTCGCTGCTCGTGCCGCAGCACGGCCGCCGGCTGCACTCCTCCCTGCACGGSCTCGCGCCGTCGCAGCTTACCCCTCTATAGAACTGCAGCAAGCTGGGGCTGCCCGTGCATCATGATTCATCCGTGGATCGTGGTGCAGCGTGCGCGGTTTACAGCCGTCTCTCCAGGATAAATGGGAGGGCGCCTGCTAGACGGGTGGCGTGGTCGGGGCCGAGACAAAACTGCCGCCTCGGGGGAGCTTTAGGGAAGGACCAGGTCTCGGTGCCCCCGCAGCGGCAGCCGTAGGTGGCTGCTCCGCTCCGGAGGGACGCGGGCCCTGCCTGTGCTAGTGAACGCACGTGGAAGAGCTCCCCAGCACGGAGGCCGAGTGGCACGGGAGCGCCTGCCTCCGTGCTCGTGGGTGTCCCTGGTCCCCAAGCCTGGGGGTGGCCGCTGCGTTGGGACGTGGCCGCTGCAGTGGGGCTGGGGGTTGCTCGGACGGCGCTAGCTGAATCGTGCAGGGGTTCTGACGACTCCGTGGTGTAAAGTGGCTTGCTGCGGAGGCAGGCGGCTCCTGGGCACGGTTCAGTCCCTCGTGTGGGCTGGCACAGCCACCGAGCACGCTTGGAGTCGTGCCTCCCAACAAGGGACACGTCACGGGCCTTCTGGAGGGTGACAAAGCTGGAGGGGTTTTGCAAGAGCAATTTAGACTGCAGGTTGTGTAGGGAACCCGGCTTCCCTACCGAGGATGTTCAGGAAGCACCAGAAGGGAGGGCCGGCTCCGTGCTGGATAAAGCACCAGTGGTGAAGGTGATCCCAGCTGCTCTTTGGGGGTCCCTGCAGGTGACTTTCCGTGACGCGGGAAGGAAGGTGTGGCAGGGAACAGCGGAGCACGCGGGGCAGGGCTGAGCAGGGGCGCGGGGAGGCGGCTTGCAGC
>PTEX01000389.1:297105-309659 GCA_003342815.1 Eudromia elegans
AGCCCTCTCGGGTTGCAGCCCTCTCTGCCATGCAGGCAGGTTGCAGCCCTCTCTGCCATGCAGGCGGCTTGCAGCCCTCTCTGCCATGCGGGCGGCTTGCAGCCCTCTCAGGTTGCAGCCCTCTCTGCCATGCAGGCAGGTTGCAGCCCTCTACCATGCAGGCGGCTTGCAGCCCTCTCTGCCATGCAGGCAGGTTGCAGCCCTCTACCATGCAGGCGGCTTGCAGCCCTCTCCGCCATGCAGGCGGCTTGCAGCCCTCTCTGCCATGCAGGCGGCTTGCAGCCCTCCCTGCAGCGCTGCGTGTCGCGGGGGCCGCGGCGCTGCCCGCCGGCCCTGGTAGCTCGTCCCACGCTGCTCAGGACGGTTCCCTGCGTGGCAGGAGCGGTGACGGGGTGCAGGCGTCCGCAGCCGCGAGCCCGGAGCGCAGCCCGGTGGGTGGYGGCTGCTGCCCACGGCACGGGGCAGGGGAGGCAGCACAGAGCGCTCGGGGGCCTTGCAGTAACCCGGGATGTTTTCCTAGGTGGAGAGGATTGTCAGGCAGAAGTGTGGTTTTCTTTATAGGCTCCCCGTGCCCTAGTAAGAGGTAACAGCCATAGTTTAGGCCCGTGTATGTAGAGTCCCCGCTCCATTCATGTCTTTCCTGAATGGCGTTCCTCTSCGTACACACCTCTTGGATTGYAGGYTCTCAAACAGGCAGGAGTTTGTTCYGCTTTTTGCGCTTTCCCCAGTCTTGCCTTCCCCGTATGCCACGTGCTCCTCGGCTGCTCCTGCTCTTGACAGAGCTCTACACGAACACCGTGGCCACGGCTGCTTTTGACTTGGGGAAAAATATGCTTATTCATTCTAATGTACTTCGGAAAGAGCTCAAGGGCTTGCCTTTATTTTCTAAACAGATTCTCTGCCAAGAGGCTGCCCAGCATGGCAGTTCTCCTGGTTCATCTTCTGGAGGTTGCTGCCTGCTTGCTGCCRTGTCTGCTGCGGCCCACGTGGGCTGGGAAAAGAGGATTAGCAGGGCAGTAACATTACGGCTTTTGCACCAGAACCCACGAGTGTGCACTGGAACATAATAGATACCCTGCRTTATCATGGGCAGTTGTAAGGGACATCAAGGCCTTGTCCTAGGTCACGGAATCGAGGATTCCAAGAGTCATCAGAGTATTTTCCATGTTTGAGTTCTGTTCTCCCTCTCCCTGGGTCTGGTTTTGGTGTTCATGACGTTGCAGTGTGTACTGCGGGTGCGCCTGCACGTGCGCAGGGCCTGCAGCCGCGCTCTGGTCCCTGCCCGCGCCGAGGCCGCGCGTGGCGGGAGAGCCGCCGAGGCCCCGGCTGGCACGTGCTTTGGGTTCCCACCCGGCGCTCCTGAGGCCTGTGCGGGAGCGCCGGGGCCGCCTGGTCCCCCAGGGCGCGCGGGGGCCGCAGGAGCCTTCGCCCTGGGTCCTGGCATGGATCCTTGGGTGTCCTGCRCCTTTGGGTGGGAGCTGCTGAGAGCTGGAGCTCGTGAGCAGCCCCAGATGTGGATCCGGGCCGTGCGCGGCCCGTAATGCAGACAGCAGCGAGGCCTGCGGGGACTGCGCGGTGAGAGCAGCGTTCATGAAGTGTCCAAGCGCAAACTGGCAGCTTGTTCCACAAGTCTTGTGCSTGAGGAATTTTCCTTCCTAGCAGTTTAATAATACTTTTAATACTCGGACCTTATTGCAATAAAGCCAACACTTCCATTTTAATTTYAAGCTCGGTGTTTTGTTAAGCACTAAGCGGTTGCAGGGGGAGGCCGGGCTGTTTTATGGGGCTATCTTGGCTAGGGCAGAGTTGTGGCCGGTGGGTCCAGCCTTACGGCAGCGCCCGCCCGGCGCTTTCCGCCCCTTGTGCCGGGGCTCCGCGCCGCGGCCGTCATACCGGTGCAGCGTTCCCTCTGAGGGCGGTGCCGAGGGGCCCGTGTGGAGGTAGTGCCGGGCACCCCGTGCCGAGCCTAGGGCGGCCGCGCTGCGGAAGATGCTGCCGCGGCGCGGGGCAGCTCCGCGGCGCCGGGAGACGCCGTCCCCGCCGCAGTGCTGGTTCTCGCTGCACGCGCCTGTTTTCACCGCGGCGTTGGTTAACGGGGCCGCAGTCTGGGGTCGGCGCACGCGGCCTCGTCAYGTTGGGTCTCCTCCGGAGATGCCGTCACGGTGCCTGGGGCGATGCGCCGGGCGGCTGGCGCCTGCTTTGGCAGGGTCGCGCTGCGCTCGGTGTTTGTTTAGTCCCTGGGGAACGTGAGGCTGGCGATGGTCTTGGCTGAGGTGAAGGCCGGGAGACAGAACTCCTGAAGAATCTGTTTGAAGATATTTTCTTTGAGCATAAATTGTGACTGTTGAACGGTTTTCCATGTAGAGCCCAGCCCGTGGAGTGGTTTGTGCTTCCCTTTGGGTTCCACAGACACGCCGACCTCTCTGAAACACGCTTTGCTGTATTTCGTCGTCAGAGACCTGCGGCAGTATCCAAGCGAGTCGGGAGCGGTGCAAATGGTGCGTGTTCTGCTTTAGGAGAACGCCTAGAACCGGCTGCTTCTGCACATTTGCCAAGTCCCCGATGCAGTTCTGCAGCACCGGGTCGTCACCGGRATGCATTGCTGCATGCACTGAATGCATTGCTGCGTGCGCACTGCAGTGCTTCCCTTTCTGGCATCGTCGGAGCGTGCAAGGCAAGCAGAGCCACATGAAGGACATCTGGATGCAGCGCTGGTTTATATGGCACCTGGCCTTTATTAATAGTAATGAGGAAATAGCAGTTTGGGATTTCTTGACCTCACATGAAATGCATTTMACTGGGCAAAGGTTGCAAACAGATGGCAGCAATTTGGGGCCTATTTCATCATCTGTTGCACAGACGTTATTGCTCCGTTTTGGCCCTTTCCTTTGCAGGGAGCTCTCCCTTTTCCCACCTCATTTCTTTACAAGGGTTGTCTTTTTCAAAGGGAGTCCCGAGCCATCTTGTTAAAGCATGTTCTGTGCAGCGCCCGCCTCCAGCTAGGGCCCGGCACAGCAGCAGAGTCCCGGCGAGCGTAAATCACGCGTTTTACTAACTGTGCCCTAAACTTTTATCTTTTTGAAGTCGCGGGTTTCTGTTGGCCTCCCTCCAGTCTGGCCGCTCTTCCCCCAGCCCACGAACACTCCTGAGCCGCGTTGGGAAGGAGCCTCAGGGCGCCGGGCGGCCCCGCGGGGCCTGCGGGAGCTGCGCCGGTGCCGCCGCGTCCCCGGAGCTGCCGCGGCGGTGCCGGCCGGCGGAACGGGGCGCGGGCTGGGGCACGCGCTCTGCTTTACCGTCCCTCTCGCTGTTCAGGTCGTTACGGTTGGTCGGGGGCGTGACGGGAGCAGGGCGCATCCAGCCGACGGCACCACGGTGCTCGAGATGAGCGTGAGCGCAGGGGCTCGGCGCTGCGGGGTCCCTGCTCGCGCCAGAGCCTGCGCCGGGCCTCCYGGCGCCGTTACTTGCGGTGCCCCTGCCCGGCGGTGGCCGCGGCAGCCCCTGGCTGCAGCACGGCTCTCCAGGAAGGCCCAAGCAGAACGGCACTGGAGCGCTGGCTTAAACGCTTGGACCAAGGCGAGGAGACGTACCTGGAATCAATCTGTCCTTAGCGCCAGGGCTAGGCAGTCCTACCTACGGCTCTGCTCRTGAGAAAGATCTGTTCCAGCTGCAGCCTTGGCCTTTCATGAGGCCTTCAAACTGGAACCTCTTGAGGGTTTTATTTGTCAGAGTGAAATGGAAGTTGTTCTAACTACTAAAATCATCGTGTAACCCAAATTGGGTTTAGAGAGAAGTGCTTGTATTTTATCTGCAATTTAGTCTGACTACCGTAAACATCCCTACGGTTTGTAAGTCCAAAGCAGATGTTGTGCTTAAATCCACCTTGAATTAAAACAGTGCAGAAAGAGAAAATGTCACTATTTTAGCTTCTGCAGTCTAGTAAATAATTGCTAGCGTGAAAAAAAAATGTGTTTTTCTCTGAACTTTTCTGGATACAGACGAGAATTGTTTGGTGAAATGAATTCACCAAGGGAAGCGTTCTCTTGCTTTGAGATAGATCTAGCTGCCAGTAGCGTCCCGGAGCGCAGAGCAGAGCGTGTGCGCCCGTGGGGACGTCAACCCCGGGCGCCTGGAGCAGTCGGAAACGCTGCGCGTTGCCTCCCACAGCCTCGGCTCTTGAGACCGCAGAGGTGAATCCTGTGCCCTTGACGGTGCTGCAGAGCTGCAGCAGCTGCAGGAGCTGCAGGAGCTGCAGCTCTCGCCAGCTGCCGTGAGCGTTCCCGTGCCCTCGTGCACGTCGCAGCAGGACTCTGCTCGGTGGCCTTTGCAGCCGCGTGTCGAGAGCTCCCGGGCTCTGCGGAGCCGTCAGGGCCGCCGTGGTCCCTCCTGTCTGTGCTGGGGACCCTCCTGTCTGTGCAGAGCGRCCTTGGAGCTGCCCGTTGGAGGCACCCGGCAATGAGGGAGCGGGAGGTTTAAGAGGCTGCCCTGCTCTGCAGGGACATGGGACACCAGGGGCAGAGGCCATTGCCGTAGTTGCCCGTATCCAGGTTTGTGCCTTTCCAACCCTCCTTCCCCAAAGCGATGCTTCTACGTGAAGCTGCTACCGAACAGCGTAGGCTTTTTACTGTGCTGGAAGCTGTCATGGTGCTCCGTAGCGTTTCCATTCCGGGCCTGATGCAGGAAGATGCACGAGACGCGAGCTCTGTCTCCGGCAATGCTTGTGTTTCTCCTCCTCCTCCCCCTCCACCGCGGTGCCCCCAGAGAACGCCCTGTCCTCGCGCTCCTGGAGAATTCCAAACGCCGTGTTGCCGTCACGGGGGACAGAGTCCTCGGGGCCCCGTCGGGTCTCCCTCAGTGACAGATTCGCTGCCAGCTGCACAGCACCTCGGTGTGCTCAGCCCACAGGGTGACCTCCGCAGCCCGCGTGGGTTGTGTGCCCAGGAGACCTGCCCCGGCACTCGTGGACGTGCATGCAGTGCGTGAGCAGCCCCGTAACCATCCGTGCAGCGGCCAGGCGCAGTCCGTAGCGGGCGGAGGGGGTTATCCCGGCTGCTCCGCGGGCCGGGCTGTGCCCAGTGACAGGCCCGGGTCCCGGCTGCTTCCCCGGCCCTCTGYGGCGGTTTGCAGCTCCTTGCAGCGCAGCGGAGAGGCTCTCGCYGTGCACCATGCACCGACGCCGCGCGTTGTGACTCGGCTGGGGTGGACGGGGCCTCGCCAGCACCCGGGACGCTCGCTCTCGTAAAGAGGCCCGTGGGGCGACCCGCTGCTCTCTGCTGAGCACGGGGTGCTCGAGGCGTCTCAGGCGGAGCGGGGACCAGCGGCGCCTCCGTCTCAAACCCGCCTGGGGCTGCTGCCTCTCCCACCCATCCAGAGGGGTCCTGCTTGCTCCGCCTGCCCTCCGATCCCGTAGATCTAGCACCTTGGTGAGCCCCGTGCAGGGGGCTGACGCCAGCCGTGCTCGGAGAGGGGAGGCTGGTGTAGGACCTGCTCCCCGGGACCCGTTTGCCATCCCACGGCAGTGTGGGCACGAGGGGTGGCGAGGCGGCGGCCTCGGGACGCCCGCGCTCGCTGGGGCCTCCGCTCCGTGGACACCAGGAGGTGCCTCGATGTCTGCTGCGAGACCAGCCCTGCAGGGTGCCCGCTTCGGGGGGTGAGTCCTTACGGCCTCTCCTCTGCCCGGCGCCGTCTCTGTGTGCGGGCAGAGGGCAGGGGGATGGATGGAGCGGGGCCGTCCTCGCGCGGGGGCGCCGAGCGGCCGCGCTGCCGCCTCGTCCCGCTCTTCCCGCCGCGCGCTCCTCGGCCCCACGGGGTTAGTTCGCCCTGGCCTGCGGGCCTTGGACGGCGCAGCCGCCCCTGCTCCCGGCTCCTCCTCGCTTGAGAGCAGCGTGTTCGGAAGGGGTGACGAGTCCKTGGAGACCGCATAGGTGGAAACGCCAGAGGAGTCGTGGGAGTCGCAAAGGGACTGGCTGCCGCCTGGGGCATCCACAAAACCGGGGCTCCAGAAGCAAGGAAGCGGCTCCCTGAGGACACCCTACCTATGCATTCATCCATTTTCCATACATGTGGACGTATATTTACACACGTGTACTTACCCAAAGGATCACAAATGTCATCAAACTGCAGCATTTCTTCCAGGCCCTAAATAAGTCCTTTTTTCTAATCACAATCTCCTTGAAATGGGGTTTAAAATTCATTATTGATCTGTTTCCACAAAAATGCACACCCCATTATTAATTAATCTCACGTATGACATTGCATATTACATTAACAATGAGGTATGCTTTCATTACCCTGTGTGTCTCATTGTATTGTTCTGTTCTCGTCAAGTACTTTATTTTTTCCATCTACTTTAACCAATATTTTCCATGTTTCAGGTTTTCAGAGGAAACCCAGAGATACAGAGATCAGTGGGGGTTTTAAGCCCGGGTTGAGTTCGTTGCATTTCAGGGCAGGGTTTGCGCTGCCGGCCGCGTGGGAAGCGGGCGGCCCCGCGGCGCCGTCGGGACGAGGTGCCTCTCGTGGCCGCTGGGCGCCCCGCTGCGCCCATGCGTCCCCGCTGCGCCCATGCGTCCCCGCTGCGCCTGCACGTCCCTGCTGCGCCCATGCGTCCCCGCTGCGCCCATGCGTCCCCGCTGCGCCTGCACGTCCCTGCTGCACCCATGCATCCCCACTGCGCCTGCACGTCCCTGCTGCGCCCATGCGTCTCCGCTGCGCCCATGCGTCCCCGCTGCGCCCATGCGTCCCCGCTGCGCCCTGCCGCCCACCGCGAGCTGCCGCGCCGCGCCGCGTGCCCTGCGCCGCTATTGACAGCCTTGGGCTCCAGCTCTTCAGTAAAGGGAAACCGCCGCGTAGGGTGCGGGCGAGCTCGCCCCTCGGGAGCCGCTGCTGCGAGCCAGGAAGGGAGCGGGCAGCGTTGGGCCGGGCGGCTGGGGGGGCCGCGCAGCGCGGCTTTGCYGAGCCGCTCTCCTCGCAGCACCAGTGACGTCTCCAGGAGAGCTCCTGTCCGCAGGGCTCGTTCCCGGCTGGCCACGCGTCCAGCGCGCGGCTCCTGGGCGGGTGACACCCCAGCCCCTTTGCTGTGCCTTCCCAGGGGGTGTGGGGTGCGAGCGGGGCCGCCGGGCCGCTCCTGCTCACCGCACGGCGAGGGGCTCACACGGCCTCGAGGGCTCTYGGCTCCTCGCGCCCGTCATCGCCTGGTCGCGGTGGGGCCCCTTTCCTGACCGCGCCCCGGGGAGCTGCGGCACGTTGGTCCTCAGTGTGTTCTCGTGGCTGAGCGCGTCCGCGTGCACGGCTGCGTTGTGCTGCCCAGGGGAGAGGAGCGGTGTGTGCAGCTGGCTTCCCAAGAGGACAACTGGACTCGGCGTGTGACTTCCTAGGGACGCAGGTCCTTGGCCTGGCAAGAGCTGAGGGCGAGAAGATGCGGAGGAAGGTCGGCATGAGCCCGCGGGCAGGGCCTGGCCGCTGGAACGGGCAGAGACGGCGGATCTCACGTGTGTGACCCCGACGGTGCCCGCGCCTCTCCGAGAGCGCAGGGGCGCTCGCAGCCGCGGGGCCGGTTTCATCTCAGTCCATACCCAATCCTCCAGAGCCGGTCGGAGCGGGGACACGTGAGCAGGAAAGGCCTCCCCGGGGCTGGCCAGGCTCCGCGCGAGCCCTCGGCTGTTCCTGGGAGTTTTCATCCCTCGTTTCTGAGCGTCAGGCAGGGACATAGAAGTGTCTCCAAGGAAGAGTGGGTGGAAAGGCCGAACGCTGGCAGCATCCTTGGGAAGGCCGGCGGCTCTGCTGTGCCTGGTGCCCGTGCAGGGGCTCTCTAGCCCTCAGACCCCACGCGGACGAYGGCTCGCTCCTGGTCATGGGAACCCTGGCTGCTCCACGAGTTCTGGTGGGTGTTAACAGCCTAAAGCTGCACGTGCAGCCGGAGGGGCTCAGTCTGAGGGCCGGACACCGATTCTGCTCGGGAGGACTTGCCGAGGAGCCTCCGTCCCGGCTCCTTGGACACCGGCAGGCCCGGAAACCTTCAGTGGCTCCTGGGAAGGCCGCCGCGTTCTGTCAGCACCGCTGGCTTGGATGTGGATGCTCCTCTCTCGTGCGTAATGCATCGTGTTCTGACATTGCGGGCAGCCCTGCTCCGCGCTGCACGCCACCCCTTGCACCGGCTCCCGCGCGCTCTGCGCTGGCACCGGCGCCCGCGCTTCGGGCCAGCCCTGGCACGTGCCCGCGCGGCTGCAGCGCGTCCCTGGCGCCGCGGGGCCCCTGCAGCACGGCGCTGCTTCGGCGCCACGCCGGGCTCCGGCAGCACCTGCGTTGGCAGCGCCTGCCACCGAGCGTCCCAAGCGCCGTCTCCAGCGTCCTCCAGGGCTGGGAACGCGTTCCAGGAAATGAGGGAAGCCACGAAGAATTCAAGCGTTTTCCCGAGTCTTGCGTCCTCGCCCACGTGGGGTCCTCGCGGGCTGCCCTGCCGCTGCCCACGGGCACGAGCCTCCTGCCACCAACCGCTCCGGCCGTCGCGGCCCGCGCTCCCTGCTGGGCCAGCGCCCGCGGCTGCGGCCCTAGCTCCTCGCTGGAACCTCTCGGTAAAGCACATTGCCAGCTCCTGTTAGCAAGCGTTTCCATCGCCGCCGCACTCCTGGGACCGCTGCACTCCGGTGCTTCCTTTGTGTTTGTGTGCACCACTGAAAGCTCCAGGGCCCAATTTGGATGCCAAATTAATGTTCTCCTTGACGCGATTGCCACCGTGGGGTCCCATTACAAGGGGTTGTGCCCCATGGCTTGCAGGACTTGTGTAATCCTCCTGGCACGAGGAGATCCCCGTTGCAATTGCTCGTGGTCCCTCCCTGCTCRTGAATGGGCCCTGCGGATCTGCCCTGGGTGCTTCCTGCAGCGTGTCCTCCCTCAGCCCGCAGGATGGGGGCGTCGGGAAGGACCCTCGGAGGTCGCTGGCCTTGGGCGCAGAGCGCTCCCGTTGGGGCCGGGTGCTCTGGGTGCAGGTGAGGGTCCTTCCCCTCGCCTTGCTGGCTGCATGGCGCCCAGGCCGTGGCTGCTCCTTGCTCGGGGACGTGCAGTGTCTCGCGCTCCTGTGAGGGCTGCTCACACGGATGGTCYGAACCATGACCCGGGGCAGGGCTTGGACCTCAGAGGAGATCCTGACTTGAGCGCTGTGTTTCTGGCTGGCGTTCTCCTGACTTTATGGAAGAGCAGAGCAGACRCAGAGACTTGAGATTTTGCAGCAGTTACGTGGTTCTGTAGGACACCGCTTTCTCTTTGAAATAACAGTAGTCTGTCAATGCGTTTCTTGTCCTGTATTGTTTTTCCATAAAAGCGAGATCTTTTTCCTCAAAGCAGACCTCCTTAAATGACTGAAGTGTTTCGAGTCCTTGGGAGGCCTCCCGCTCCCTTCCAGCTGTTATTTATCCATTCCCCCAAGCCCGTGTTGTCCGGCTGCAGCAACGCCGCTGCTGCAGAGCCCCCCGGCCGGGCCGGTCGCCTCCCGGTGAACGCACCGGCGCTCGGGAGGCGCTCGGCTTTGCACGGCCGAGCTCCGGCGTGGGAAGCGCCGCCCGGAGCCGCGCGCGCCGGCCGCAGGGCGCTGCCCTCCGGGGCCAGCGGCTGCCGCTGCCCACGTGCCGCTCTGTGACACTCGATGGGTGCGAGGCCGGCGCCGGCCGCCCGTTTCCAGCCCGTGGGGAGTCCCCGGGAGCCCGTGGGCCCGCCCTGGGCAGCAGGCAGGGGGCGCGTAGCCTGTGGGTGCCCTCACGTTTCCGTCCAGGACGCCTTCAGCYCCCGGCCGTCCTGCCCGGGTGTGCTGTTAAGGGAGGTGCTCGTGCGCTTGCCCCTCGGCGCCCTTGTCGCTTGGCGGGGGCACTTCCAGTCCACCGTGTCTCGGTTCACTCGTTGGCCCGAGAGCCTGGGTGTCCACCATGGAACCCAGCCTGCATAGACCCGTCCTGAAGCCTTAAGAGCCCACGAGACCAGGTGGTGTGACCTCCCTGGTACCACAGGACRTTGCAGTTCGCTGAGCCGCTCCGTACTGACCCAAGAATATCCCAATGTGTGTTCAGYTGTTAGCCGCAGTGGCTGTGATGTGCGGGTGAGAGCCTGGCGGGCCAGGGATCCGCAGCGTGCCGTGCGTGATCCCGGATCCCGCCGCGTGCGCTGCCAGCCCCGCGCTGCTGGAGAAGGTTCCAGCCCCCCGTTCCAGCTGCGCGTGCCTGGCTCCGGCCCCGGCTGGCTCCGGTTTTGCCTTCCCTTGCTAGGGYGGCCGTCCCTGGCACCCAGCGTTTCCCGCCTGCCCGGACGTGTTTGGAGGCGCTCGAACGCCGCCTGGAAGGGCCCCGCACAGCCCGCTCCGGGTGCCCGAGCAGCAGCGCCGGGCGCCATGGTCTGCGGAGCCACCGTCCCGCTCCCACCATCGCCCCGGGGTACGCCGAGCGAGCAGAGCACCCAGGCTTCAGGGAATGCTGCTGGGTCTGGGTGTTTGKCAGGGTTTTTAATGTCTCTCCTTCTCCGTCTCCGTTTTACCCCGGAGTCTCCTGCAGTGTCATGCTCAGGTATTCCAGTACCATGGCCATTGGCACTCTATTTTCCTACCGCCTCCACTTTTCTTCGCCGCAGCAGCCCGCCAGAAGGTCCTTCGAGTCACCATCATTATATTCCTCTAATCGTGGTGACGCGATCCGTCATCGGCTCTTCTGATGTTTTGTCTGGTCCTGGTGTTGGGCTAACGAGGCGAGCTGCCCGGCCGGGTGCTCCTCACGTTTAGTGTTGTCTGGGGGCGATGTTAACGTGCAGAATTACCCTTACTGGAAGACGTGTTCAGAGGAGAGATCCCTAAGCCAAAACCCTCCTCAGGCGGCTCCTCGGGGACTCTGAGGTTCCGGTGATGCAGCGCGCTGCCGGTCGTTAGCAGCACGTGTCCCCAGGGAGCAGCGTGAAGCGCCGCGCTGTGACACAGCGCCGCGATCAAGCCGTGCAATCCGGGCCCAGCACGACCCGCAGTTTCCACGGCATCACCGACGTCATCGTTGTTCACCTCGGGAAGTCCAAGCTGCTTATTCCGTGCGGGAGGTGGTGCCCTTGCAGAGCAAAGGTTGTGCTCTCCAGGCTTCGGGAATGTTGACGGAGCTCCCGTGGGGCCCTTGCAGAGCCGTCTCCAGGTTAAACCCTCTTGAGGCGTGCGGCGTCTCGGTGCGTCGCGGGGCTCGTGCTGCTCCTACCTGGTGGTGGCCTTCCCTGCGGGGACACTCCTTGCCCTGTCCGCTCGCTGACCAAACGGCGCGGTCACAACGCTGCACTTTGGGGTTAGCAAGATACCTAAAGCGAGAGGGGTTTAGAAGGTGTGCTACCCCCCCACATTCATTTTCCTTTACACAAGACATTTTGTAAAGAGAGATAAATACATCGATGGATGGAGGGAGGGAGGGAGGGATGGATGGATGGATGGATGGATGGATGGATGGATGGATGGATGGATGGATGGATGCACGGACAGACGGAGGGATGGATGGATGGATGGATGGATGGATGGATGGACGGACGGACGGATGGATTATTTACGACGTAGTTGTCCTTGGGTAGCAGTGGTGTTTTCACCAGTGGTTTGACGTTGCTTTGGCTGGATAGAAGGCAGCGTGGTGCATGGTGCTGTGTGAGGCGTCTCGTGCACAATGCTGTGCGAGGTGTCTTGTGCACAATGCTGTGCGGGGCGTCTCGTGCATGGTGCCGTGCAGGGTGTCTCATGCACAGTGCTGTGTGGGGCATCTCGTATATGGTGCTGTGCGGGGTGTCTCGTGCATGGTGCCGCGCAGGGTGTCTTGTATACGGTGCTGTGCGGGGCGTCTCGTGCACAGTGCTGTGTGGGGCGTCTCGTGCACGGTGCCGTGCGGGGCGTCTTGTATACGGTGCCGTGCAGGGTGTCTCATGCACGGTGCCATGTGGGGCGTCTCGTGCACCTTTTGTGTGGCAGGGCAGAGAGCAGAGAATACCGATGGTAGCACCTTGGTGGGCAGTCCTGGGGCTGCGCTGTCCCGGACACGCTGTCCCGCGTGCACCRTGATCGTGTCGTGTGCCCGGGTCTTCTCCTGTTGTCTTTCCTAGTCTTACCTGTTGCGTTTATACCCTTCTGTTTTGCACCGCGGTATTGCATGCCATTTCTATTGTTCTAATCCTCAAGTTCATCCAGCTCTGCATGTGTAATATTTTGATCTCCCTCTYTGTTAATGACTCATCCAAACCTTTATGTCATCAGGAAGTTCATTAGAGTGCAGCTATTTTCGTGCACATCATTAGGATGGTAAGAAGATGAATCCTTGAGGAATTCCGCCCGCTCCTGCGGGCCGCGGGCCRAGCTCCTTCCCTCCTCTCCGTGCGGGGGGATGATCCCAGGCTGCAGCTCCTCGCCCGGCTGGCTGAGCTGCTCCGCGGAGCGCATCCCGGCACCGCGCGCCTCGCCGTGCTCGGGCACCGCGCGCAGCCCCAGGCAGTTCCTGGAGAGCTCTCACTTTGCCCAGCGTCCTGGAGCGGCTCCATCCTCTGCCTCAAAGATCTCCTGCTTCTGCCTC
>PTEX01000389.1:318239-329732 GCA_003342815.1 Eudromia elegans
CTCGACGTGCGCGGCTGCGGCACCCCCAGTCCCCGGGGACGCCGCGGACGCCGGAGCCGCGCTCACGGCCCGTGCTTTTGGTGGGGCGTCGCGGCGGGTTCCCCCAGGGCYGTCAGCTGCCCTGCTGGGGGGCTGCACCCCGTTTTCGGTCCCTGCTGCTCGTGGTTCCGGATTCACTTCCAGGCCCAGAAGTGCCTGTCCCGTCTGTTAGTGTGAGGAGCTGCAGCCACGGGAGAGGGGCTTTCGAGCTGTCCTTTCCGCAGCCCGCTGCGCTCAGTTTTCCCGCGGACCGTTGGCTTTTGGGGATGYGAACACTCCCGTGCTTGATGGGTCTGTGTCCTGTAGCTTCCAGTGAAAACAGGTCTTTTAATGCCAGCGGTTTTAGAGGCAGTGACGAGACGTGTGCGTTTCGGAATACTTGCCGTTTTCGTCTCTTTGATGAGCTCCCTCTCGGGACTTGGGAATTTTCCCAGGGAATAGTGTCGGAATTTCCCTGCTCCTCGGTGGTCGCGAGGGCCGCCCGCGTTCAGAGGTGTCTCTGCGTGCTGCTTTTCATTTGCGGCACGCGGTGTTGGAGCAGCGATGTGGGTCAAACCAACCCGCCTTCTTTCTCCATAAGGCACAACCCGCTGCCCAATTTGAGCCCATGGGGATGGAAGTTTCCAGGGCTCCAGGTCTCCTTTTGGGCCCGGGGTGCCCTCTGCAGCGGACGCCGCTGGCCCTGTGTGCAATGGGCTGAGCTTGCCTTGCCGCTGAGGTCTGGGCGTCCAGAGCTGAGGCCAGGCTGGGCAGGGGAGAGGTCCGCAGCTACCCGAGTCCCGTGCTGTCAATTGAGCCCTTGCTTTCCTCCCGCTCCGGCCAAACCGGCACCGCGGGCGCTGGACACGGCCTCGCTCTGCACGGCCAAAGGCAAATCCGGGCGCTCCGATGGTGCCACTGCACATTCAGGCCGTGTTTGTGGCTTGGATTTGCTGCTTGCTGCAGGGAAGCGCAGTTGCGGGGGTTGCGTTTTCCTTAATTACAGACGATCTGGAAGATATAATTTGCCTCCTGCCCTGCGGGGAGCGGTGTTGCAGGAATCTTTTCCTCGGCTCTTTAACGCCCTGCATTATTAATGGCCCCTCGGGGCGGCGGTTTCCACGTGAGCAGCTTTCCCTGTTGCGTTTCCCGTCGGCTTTGGGCCCCCGCTCACGCCCATGGGGACACACTTGGTGGGTGGCCGAGGAGGCTGCTCCTGAGCAGCACCGTGTTCATCGGGTGTCTCCGGAGCAAGCGGGACACCAGCCCGGGGTAGTGCCTGACACGAGCTGAGATCCGTGGGTTGCCGGTGGGATCAGCCCAAACGAGCCGTTATTTATGAGCAGCTTCCCTGCAGTCAGTGTCAGCACGAAGGCCGCGCTCGGGCGYGAACAGCGTTGCAGGTCGTAAATCAGCGCTGGGCGGCAGCGGGCCCGGAGCTGCACACCGTGGGAGGACTCGGTGCCCGGTGCTTTGCTGCACGATGGGGCTGTGCACGGTCAAAGCAGCCCTGAGCGGGACGGGCATCGCGCCGCGGGAGCGGTGGCGCGGAGGGCACCGCCCGGAGGGGACCGGACCGTCCCTTGGGAAGCCTGGAGGAACAAGTGCAGGTTGGCAGTGGTGCCCTGGGTTTGCCTCCTCCTCCTCCTCCTCCTCCTCCTCCTCCTCCTCCTTCTCCTCCTCCTCCTCCTCCTCACGAGGCTCCTTGGAGCCCCTGCGCCGCAGGGAAGCTGCGATAGACCCAGGGGAGCTGCTTTGTGGTCAGCTGCGGAATTCAGCACATTGCCAGCACGCGCTCGGGGTCGGGAGGTCCCCGGGACCAACACTCGTGTCCCCTCCCAGCAGAGGCAGAGGGTGCAGGGCAGCACTGCCCTGGCGTTGGGAAGCCACTGCTGCCTGTGCTGAAGAACCGTAGGCATTCAGAAAGAAAATACAGATGCAGAATATCACAATTTTCACAGTACGTTTGAAAACTTCTTGCAAAAACGTTACTAAAGCACTTGCATGGCCTGTGTGTGTGGTCAGGCTTTGGCYGGAGGTTTGCTGCTTGCGCTCCAAGCACGCGCCCATGCGTTGCGGAGCGGCGCYGCTTCCTTCCTTCCAGTAGGTACCCAAACCCAGTTCCCTTGGCTCATCTAATGACAKGCAATTGTGTGTTGTTGTTTTTCTTTTCTTCCAAAGCTAAATGTTGGCTCCTGAACTAATCCAGACTGAGTCCCTCAAATGTTAGTGCAGGTGTCCCTGAAGCGGACGTGTGGAGGAGGCTCCTTCACCGTCTCCGTCTGTGACCTCTATCCACCTCGTGGCTCTGGGGTTCTCCTCCCGCACAGCAGTCGGTGGCATCTGCCTGGAGTGCACCTATATGTGCATTATTGTATCGTTATAGCTTGGGGTTTGAGCAGCGGCACGGGAGCTGCACGGCACGGAGCTCAGTGGCCACTGGTGATGCCTTCGATGCTCRGATGGAGAAGCCTCTTTCCTGGCACGCTCCCGTGCAGGAGCAGTGCTTGCATCCCAAGATCCGCCCGGATGAGGGATGCATGGGAGCAGCCTCCTTCCTTGCCGAAAGCGTTGCTTTCCTCGCAGAAGCCGTGCTCGCGTGCCCGGACCCCTTGTTCCAGAGGTGTCTCCTCGCTGTCTCCCGCAGGCGCAGGCGTCGGGCTCCGCGCACTCGTCRCCCACGCACGGCGCGGGCCGGCCCATGCCCATGCCCGTGAGGTCCCCGTCGGCCGGCTCCACCCCGACGCACGGCGCGCCGGAGCCGCTCGCCGTCGGCGCCGACGTGCAGGAGGCCTTCGCCCACGGTGAGCAGCGYGCGGCTCCGCGCCGCGGTGCGCGGGCAGCGGGACGCCCTCTGCGCCCTGATGCACTCGGGGGTATTCCCAGTTTTTGACGCTTAGTGGAATTATTTCTGTGATCATCATCTTCCCTCCAAGGAGGGGATCTTACCATCTTGCTAAGTCATGCCTGCAAGTCAATGGTTGTGTTTAAAACCCACGTAGCTGGGCCCTACGTCGCTGTGTGGTGAGTTGCGGGAGGAAAATTGGAGAGCTCTTTTCCCTGTTTTTCTCTATGTTACTCCCCTTTGCATTTGAGGAAAGAACCTAATAAAAAGGGAGCCCCCTTTTCGCCCAGGCTGACCGCGGGCGGCTGCTGCGCGCGGCCCTTGGCGGTGCTGACGGTCGGGTCGAGCTGCTCCTCGCTCTGCCCTTCATCCCCCCGGGCTCCGTGCCGAGGGCGCCAGGGCTGCCGGGGACGGTGCGTTCCTGCCGCGCTCCCGCAGGCAGCGGGAGCTGCTGCTCGGCCTCCAAAGCAAGAAGAGCCCCTCAGGCGCTCCTGTCCTCGGGAAGCTGACGTGTACGTGTGGCAGCCACGCGGGGCTCGCACAGGGCGCCCAAAGTCGACGACGACCCGGGAAATGGAGCCTTGCTCAAGGCAGTGCCGCCATCCCGAAGAGGAGGCCGAACGGAGGCTCGGTCCTGCGGGAATGAGGCTGCGCTCCGGGCGGGGGTCGGGAGGCTTGCCAAGCAAACGAGCACTTTTCACCTTCAGGAGCCTYTTGCTGCAGAGGGAGGTGGAAACTCGTTACTCGTCGCTGCTCCCTCCTGCAGTCGTCTCAGCAGCAGCGCGCCCGCCTGCTTTATCCCCCGGGACTGCCTGGTGCAGCTCGGGTTCTGTGCTCTCCTGCCATCTCTTTGGCCCGCTTTGGTGCAGAACTCCAGATCTTCAGGGCCCAGAAGCAGCCTGAGGTGGAAACAGCTCTCGGCATCGGCCTCCCGGCAGCCCGGCACCGCGGGCCTCGCGTCTGGGTTCCTGGGGCGCCGGATGCTCCAGTGCAGTCCCAGCAGAGCATCCCGCAGGGGAACAGGGGCAGAGCTGCTTTCCCGCACCCTGCGGAGCAGCGCCGGCTGTTGCCTGGAGYCGTCCCCAGTCTGCTGGTTTCCAAGCGGACCTTCCCCGGGCGCGCTTCTCGACRCCGACATCTGCTCGTCTGCTGCCCGGCGCGCTCGGCCGGGGAAGGGAGGGCAGGAAATCCTCCTTTCCCTCGTGTCACGAACGCGGGCCGCTCCTGCCAGGCACGTGCTTCCTGGGGAGCGTTCCTCCTGCCGGGCGGATGGGCTCCACAGAGACACCCCGAAGACGGACCGGCGCCGCGTGTGGGAAGCGACCACCGTTCCAGCAGGGATTTGCCCTCCGCAGCCGCGGGCTGGGAAGCGAGTGGCTGTCGGAGCAGGGGAGGAGAGCACGGAGCGGCCGAGGAGCATCAGGCACTTCCAGGGGCTCCCGTGATCAGCACCGGAGCCGAGAGCTGCACCGGGGCAGGAAGGGGAGCAGGGGAGGCGGCCAGGTCCGAATCCCAGGCCCCGGCACCCCTGCGGGGGGACGCGTCTCCTCCAGGCCCATCGACCACAAGTAGCTCCACATCCCCCTAAGCACTTCCAGAGCCGGCGGCAGGAGGAGGCATTTCCAGGGAGGCAGGACGCCAAATTCCAGCGGCTCCATCTGGGCCGGTGGGTGGTCCAGCGCCTCCTCTTCATCTCCGTGGCACAGCCGAGCGCTGATTCCTTTGGCAGCTGCCGCGCCTTCCCCCTCTGCGGATCCGCTTTCTTCTTCCCAGGCCACGTGAAGCGGAGCAGCCGAGCGAGGAGGCCGCGAGATGCCGAGAAATCTGCCCTGTCCACCCCAGCCTCCCCCCCGGCCCCCTTGTTAGTGAGGACCGTGCAGGGAGATGAGAAGCCCCCGTCCTGCAGCCGGGCGCACGCGGGGAGCAGGACGCGGCGCTCCGTGCTGCTCGCGCGGCAGTTTGCTCCCCGGCACCCGCTCTGCTCTCCAGAGCCTTGCGTGGAGCCCGGGCCGGGGCGGCCTCTTCGCCGCAGGGTTTGCAGCCACAGCTGCCTCCTCAGCCCAGCTCTGGTGGGAATCTGGTGGGAATTTGCAGGAACCTTGCAGGAATCCTGCGGGAATCGAGGAGCCCCCGCAGCCTCCACCCGAGCGCCCGCTCGCGGGGAAGGGGCTCGGCTGCTGCAGACCCGGCGCTCCGGCCTCGCCTGCAAAGCGGCTGCTCCTGCCCTTCCMGACCCGGGCCCCGCGTGTCAGGGGCCTGTCGGACCCCTGGGACGGGTCGGCACCTGCGTAGCACCCRCCACGCAGCGCCCGGGTGCTGCTGGTGGGTCAGGCTGAACCCAAAGGCGCTGCCGGCCGTGCAGGAGTCTTGCCCAAAGGTGCTGCTCATTTAATGCGTTTTAAAACTCTTTCACTTGCGTTTGCCGACCTGCCCACCTCTACTGAGCTCCTATGGACTGTCTCGCTGGGAGGGAAGAGGGCCCATGAGTGTGGTCCCTTGTCCTTGCGGGGTGGCGTTGGAGGGAGGAAGCGCTCCCGGGCGGGCYGCGGGGTGCAGGGGCAGCCCGGGCCGCTGCTCCTCCTGCCTCCTGCCCTCTGCCGCGGCAGCGCGCGAGGAGGAGGAACGGCCTGCAGGCTCCGTAATAAGTTTCCTGGAACGACCCTTCCGGAAAGGCAATCTGCACAATTACTGCGATTTCACATTAATCATGCAAGCATCAGGCACATTCAAGGCCAGCGGAGAACACAGGAAATCGGATAAAAATCTCTTATGTTTTCCCCTAATAAAATAATTGGATGCCAGCGGCCGGGAGGGCTCCCAGGGCTCCAGCACGGGGCGCGCAGGCAGCTCGAGCTCGTGCTGCAGCCCTCACCCTCCTGACGGYCCCAGCGCGGGACAGACCCCTCTGCGAGCAGCCGCGGGGGTCCCTGGGCAGCGGGAATCGGAGCCCAGGGCCGCGGGGCCTCGAGCTGCGTTTGCTGCCGTGCCCCACGCTGGGCTGGCGCGGGCTGAGCGGTGCCCCCGGCTTCCTCGTGTCCCCAGACTCGGTGCTGGTGGCACGAGCTGGCAGGGAGGGCAGCAGCGGGCGAGCGCGGTGCCCGCAGGGTCCCCCCGCAAGGGGCCGGGGACGCGGGGCGTGCACGGGGACATCCCGGCTCACCTCGGGGTGCGCGTGGGGACGTCCCGGCTCACCTTGGGGCGTGCGCGGGGACGTCCCGGCTCACCTCGGGGTGCGCGTGGGGACGTCCCGGCTCACCTTGGGGCGCACGCGGGGACGTCCCGGCTCACCTCGAGGCACGCACGGGGATGTCCCGGCTCACCTCGGGGCGCACGCGGGGACGTCCCGGCTCACCTCGGGGCGCGCGGGGACGTCCCGGCTCACCTCGGGGCGCGCGGGGACGTCCCGGCTCACCTCAGGGCGCGCGCGGGGAC
Source organism: Eudromia elegans (assembly GCA_003342815.1). Classification (NCBI taxonomy): domain Eukaryota; kingdom Metazoa; phylum Chordata; class Aves; order Tinamiformes; family Tinamidae; genus Eudromia; species Eudromia elegans. Next base: position 324,535 of record PTEX01000389.1, read on the forward strand.
GTCCCGGCTCACCTTGTGCTCCCGCAGGCGCCCGGAGGAACCTCCGCAACGACCTGCTGGTGGCCGCCGACTCCATCACAGACACCGTGTCATCCCTGGTGAAGGAGCTGCACTCGGGTAAGGGCGCGCGGGCGCCTCGCCGCCCCCGGCCTGGCCTCGCTGCACCCCCTCCGTGGACTCTCCACGCTCCCTTGTGAGCCGGCGCGGGTTTTGTTCCCACCGCACGCGGCAGGGCCTGCAGGGCTGCGGGGAGGAGCCCTCGCTCCAAGCCGGGTTGCCGCTTCCCTGCCGCGCAGCCGGTTCGCCTCGTGCCGGCGCGGCGCCTCGGCTGCAGCGGCAGCCGCCGTCACTAAYGCCCTCCGCGCGCTGCGGCGGCGCCTCCGCGGCTCGCGGGCCGCGCGTTTCTGCCGCCACTCTGTGTCCCCAGGCCCGCAGCGCTGTCCCCTCGGCCTGGGACAGCTGCCTGCAGCGCTTGGATTCTGCCCTTCCCAAAGGGCGGCTCTGTGCTGCGGGGCCCCGGTGCGGAGCCRTGCGCGGCGCTGCCCAGCGGGAGCGTTAGGGGCTCCCCAGGAGCCGCGCTGCCGGCAGCGCTGCAGCGGTTGCATGTGCAGCAGCAATGCAGTGCGGTGCAGTGTGGTGCATGCAGCCCCCCCCGGCTGCAGCGCTGCCCAAAGATGGGACGTGCTGCCCACGCAGGAATGCAGCGTTCTGCTCCCGCGCGCCGCGCCGTAAACACGAGCCCGGCCGTGAACCCGCTTCACCTTCACCACGGTTACGTGTGATGACCCCCCAGCCCTCGGACAGGGAGCGAGGGGCCGTGCCCCGGGCATGGCCGCCTGCCACTTGCAGAGCCTCATCCCCATGCGCCCGGGTGGCACCGAGCACCCTGCCCCAGGGAGCTCCACGGCAAAGGGGGARGCTCCAGGACCTTCCCCTGGCACCTCCACAAACCACCTTCCTCCCTGCGCCCAGAGCCGGCCTTGGTCTGAAGCTCTGGTCTGAAGCTCCGCTCCCAGCGAGGGGGACATGGGGCCTCTGGGCCCTCCGGAGGGGACGGTGCCCATGGGGTGCCCGTGGGACRGGTGGTGGCACTTCCACCCACCTGCCCTCCAGCCACTCTCTCTCAGCCGTGCCGGGAAAGCCGCTTCTCCCTCCCCTAGGAATTCCTGCTCTCTCGCCTCCTGTCTCAGCCTTTTTCTCTCTCTCTTTCTTTGTTTTTTAAGCAGAGGAAGAAGATGAAGAGGCAACAGAAAAGCTACAGAATGGGAAGGACCGAGGTAAAGTGCTGGGGCGGGCTGCAACTCTGTAAGAGCCCGTGGGCTCCGGGTCCCGAGGGCTCCCAGTGCAGGGGTTGGGATCGCGGAGCCCCTGGCACCGCTGCTGCGGTGATGCCTGCAGCTGCAGACACCCGTTCCCGTCAGTGCCGTGCCTTGGGAGCGCTCTGCACGTCCGCTGGGCTTTGCCGTGGCGGCGTTGCAGCGGCAGCGAGGACATTGCAATGATGATGGTGTCACTGCAGTGATGATGGTGTCATTGCAACAAYGATGGTGTCTTTGCAGTGGCAATGGTGTCATTGCAACAGCAATGGTGTCTTTGCAACGGTGATGACATCATTGCAACAGTGGTCATTGCAAGGATGTGGGCGTCACTGCAACGGTGTTGACGTCATTGCAGTGGTGATGGTGCCATTGCAGCAGCAATGAGGTCATTGCAAGGATGTGGGCGTCACTGCAACGGTGTTGACGTCATTGCAGTGGTGATGGCGCCATTGCAGCAGCAATGAGGTCATTGCAAAGATGTGGGCGTCACTGCAACGGTGTTGACGTCATTGCAGTGGTGCTGCCGTTGCTGCATCCGCAGTGATGTCATTGCACAGGCCATGCAGAGAGCTGGGCTGTGCTGCGGGAGGAGGAGACGTGACGGACACATGCACTCGCCTGGACGAAGGTCCCGGCTGCAGGTCCTGCTCTGGACCCGCAGGYGCCCTGCAGCCGCTGCATGGCTGGGAAGGGCCCCTGCGACGGCTGCTCCTCGTGCCGCACTGCAGGGACCCCGCGAGCCCCGCATGGGGACGGGTCCGCCCCAGCACGTGTCCTGCTGGAGCCTGCGTTGCAGCAGGGCCGGCTGGAGCCKTTAGCCAGTGTTGATGGGCCCTGCACGTCCTCCTCCTGGCTCCGGGACGGAGAGCRGCGCGCAGCTCCCGCCAGCAAAGCCGCTTCCCCGGCCTCTCCCTGCCCCGCAGGGCCTCCGGTGCTCGGCGCCGCGCTCTTTCCCGGTGCCTTTTCCATCGSTATTGGAAATGATAAGTTTGTACGGAAAAGAGCCGTAGCGTTGACCTGGGCAACGCTTTTCGCGGCAGTATCACACCGGCCTTAAATCACAGGATTCTCTTTGTCCTGGAGCTGCCTCTTCTGTTAAATAGTTCAGATTCTTGGGAGATGACGCTCTGGCTTTTTCCAAATGTATCCGGCATGGGAAATAGGGGAAGGGGGAGCGCGAGGGGCTGAACAGGGATGGGTGCTAGAGGGCACCCGGGAAGGCGAGTCCTGCTCGTTGGCTTCCACGCAGGCTTCCCCCGTGCCCGTTCATGACGTTATCCCACTTTAGCGGGATGAAACCATTCAGGAATCAGCTCCAGGTCGGCTCTGTGCTCTGCAACCACCGTCACAGATTGGCAGCCCCRTAAAGGCCGACGTCCGCGTGGGTTTGGGCCCAGGACACCCCACCCGCGGGCGCTGCTTGGGCTGCCCCCTGGGAGCAGGGGAGCTCCCGTGTCCCATGCTGGGCTCCCGGGACAGGCCGGGGGCCGCGGGAGGGCGCGGAAGCAGGAGCGGCACCGGAGCGGCTTGCCGGGCGGTTCCGGACTCCGCGTCCTTGGGGATCCCCGGCCGGCCACGGTCCGTGCCCGCCCGCTCTGGCTGGGAGCAGGGAGGCGCCTCCAGGAGCGCGGTCCCTTCCCAGCCGGCCGCTCCCTGGGGACACGGGTGGTGCGMGGAGCGCCCCAGGTCTCCTCGAGCTGCGTCCGTGCAGCCGCCGGCAGCGCTGCCGGGGGGCGCGGGAGGGCGGGAGCGCGGGGGCAGCCCGCTGCAGGCCGCGGGTTCCCCTCAGCCCTGGTTCTGTCCCTGTGCTGCAGGCTAGGCGCCGGAGCGCAGGCCCTGCGGCAGCGCGGTAAGTGCGGCGCCCCGGCCCGGCCCAGCGGCACCAGCCCCTCCCTGTGCAAAGCGGGCGGGGGTGCCGGGGTGCAGGGACACAGCGGCAGGAGGGTGACCCTGGTGACAATGCAGAGAGGGGCATGCGGGGCTGCTGCTGGCATGGAGGATCCCCCCATGTGCCATGAGGCCAGCCCTGGTGCCCTCCTTGGCACAAGTTACCCCCAGGGATACAGAAATTCCCTTTGGTGGTTGTGGAAATTACGCTGAGGGATGCACAGTTACCCTTGGGGGTGCAGAGGTTACTCTTGGAGATGCATGGGCTCCCTTAGGGAATGCAGGGGCTCCCCATGGGGATGCAGGGGCTCCCCTGAGGGTGCAGGGCTCCTTCGGGGTGCAGGGGCTCCCCTGGGGGTGCAGGGCTCCCTCGGGATGCAGGGGCCCCTTTAGGGGGTGCAGGGCTCCCTTAGGGGATGCAGGGGCTCCCCTGCGGGTGCAGGAGCTCCCTTGGGGTGCAGGGCTCTCCTGGGGGTGCAGGACTCCCCTTTAGGGGGTGGAGGACTCCCACGGGGTGCAGGGCTCCCCTGGGGGTGCGGGGCTCCCTCAGGGTGCAGGGGCCCCTTTAGGGGGTGCAGGGCTCCCCTCAGGGTGCAGGGGCCCCTTTAGGGGGTGCAGGGCTCCCTCGGGGTGCAGGGGCTCCCCTGGGGGTGCAGGGCTCCCTCGGGGTGCAGGGGCTCCCCTGGGGGTGCAGGGGCTCCCCTCAGGGTGCAGGGGCCCCTTTAGGGGGTGCAGGGCTCCCTCGGGGTGCAGGGGCTCCCCTGGGGGTGCAGGGGCTCCCCTGGGGGTGCAGTGGCCCCTTTAGGGGGTGCAGGGCTCCCTCAGGGTGCAGTGGCCCCTTTAGGGGGTGCAGGGCTCCCTCGGGGTGCAGGGCTCCCTATGGGGATGCAGGGGCTCCCCTCAGGTTGCAGGGGCCCCTTTAGGGGTGCAGGGCTCCCTCGGGGTGCAGGGCTGCCCGCAGCGCTGGCTGCGGCGCTCACCACGCACCCTGTGCTTGCAGCGGCGCCGGCGCGGACGGACAGCGGCCGAGCAGGGGAGGCAGCGCCACGTCCGGACCCCCGTGCAGCGCGAGAGGCTCCTCCCGACCCCGGCACCAGCACCGGCACCAGCACCGGCACCGCCCCGCAGCACCGGCCCCGCCGCCGGCTCCTGCATGCACCGAGCTCCGCGGCGCCGCGGCCGCCCGGGCCCTGCGCCGGCCCCTGCGGATGCGGGAGCTCCCGGGAAAACAAAAGAACGGGGAAGGCAGCGCTGCGAGGGGCGCGAGTGCCGAGCCTTCCTTTGGCGTCCCCGCGGCGCGCCGGGGCTGCGTGGGGAGCCGGGGACACCGCGCGGGACACCGGGGCCCTGGGCACCAGCGCAGCTCCCAGCGGTGACCACGGCCCCCGTGTGCCGTGGGGGTCCCCAGGGGAAGAGCCCAGTCCCGGCGCTCCTGCCTTCGGTCCGTGTTTGCTGGGAACGGTTCGGTCCGTTTGGGGGGGGGGCGACTGCAGAGCGGGGCGAGGGGCCCCGCAGAGCTCGGCCCGCTCATCACAGCAGTGAGCGGCAGGGGAGGCTGGGGAGGCTCTGGGAAAGCAGGAATCCCGGGGCTCACCCTTGGGAAATGCCTTCGGGATGGCCTGGGGTTCCCCTGAGGCGGCTCTGCCCCTCCCCATGCGGGAATTTGGGTGCAAATGTCGGCGCATTTGCAGATGTGGGTGCCCAGGGGCGTCGTCACGGGGGACGCGGCCGCTCTGCGGGCACAGGGCGCCCGGCAGGGCCCCCAACCACAGCCGCTCCCGCTGGCGCTGGGCTCGGACACGTCCCGGGATCAGCCCGGAGCTACGGAGGGGACAGGACGCAGGGCCCGGGCGGCTGCGTTTGGGGGAGCCGCGCACACGGGTTACACGTGCCCATGGTGGCTACACGTGTGCACAYGCTGTGCTGTGTCATATGTGCATGCACACATGCGCAGCCCCGTGACACACACTACTGCTACATGTATGCACACGC
>PTEX01000389.1:417354-436375 GCA_003342815.1 Eudromia elegans
CTGGCGCAGGGCGCTGCTCTACCTGCAGGAGCTGGCGGAGGAGCTGCGCAGCGCCTGCCCGGCCACTGCCACTGCCGCGCGCCCGCCCGAGAGCGGCACCGGCACCGAGCGTGGGACCGAGAGCCCCCCGAGGAAGCGCCGCGCCCAGCGCGCGCCCGACGGCGACGACCCTGCGCACGACGCCGACTTCGTGCCCTCGGCGGAGGTGCTGCTGCAGGCGGAGGAGGAGGAGGAGGAGGGCAGCGACGCGCCTGCCAGCGATGCCTCCGGCTCGGAGCCCGAGGCCCTCCGGGGACACGGCACCAGGACGGTGGCTGCGGCGGTAATGGCAGCTCTGCCCTCGCGGTGGCGGAGGGTGGCGGGGACCCAGAGGTGGCGCCTGCCCGGGCCCGGCAGCGTGGGCATTTGGGCGGCCCCGCGCTGCTCTGAGGCGGCTCTCCACCTGTGCAGAGGCCCAAGCCGCAGTGCCGCGGCCTGGCGCCCAACGGCCTCCACAACTCCATCATGGCGCCCGTGGAGAAGTGCTCCAGCGTCACGAGCAGCGTGTGAGCGGCGGCGGGAGCGGGACGGGCGCGGGTGCCGCCAGGAGCCCTGCTCTGACCTCCCGCCCCTGCCGCAGCCGGGAGCAGCACTACTCCCAGTGGGAGTTCCCCGACTGGATCCCCTTGGAGCACAAGTGGATGAGTCTCTCTGACAGGTAGCGGCCCTAGGATGCAGCCAGTGTTGGGCCCCGTATCGTGCTCGTACTTCCTCACTGGAGCCTCAGCAGCCCCGGGGGCCCGGCCCACGTGGGGACGAGCGGTTCCCTGCATGGGGACGAGCAGTTCCCGCGCGGGGCCGGTTGCTTCTCACCTCCTGCCGCCTCTGCAGCGAGGCTGCCCCATACCTGCCATTGGAGGAGAAGTCACCCCTGTTCCTAATCCAGCGGGAGGGTATTGAGGAGGACGGTGCCTTGCACAGGATAGACAGGTCTGTGTGCCGCGCTGCTGGGCGAGAGGCTGCGCGGGCACGCGGTGACTGCGCACGGTGCGGGACCGGCAGGACCATCCACGCGCCTGCCGGGCTCGTGCTGCAGGACGGAGCCATCCCGCTGTGAAGCCCCATGGCAGGGCTGCCGCAGCCATGGTCCTGAGTGGCCTCCTCGCTGGCAGGTTCGGCTCTCTGCAGCCCCACGCAGAGCGTCTGGACGTGTCCTTCTTCGTGGGCGGCCCCGTGTGGGCCATGGAGTGGTGCCCGTGCCCAGAGGGCTCGGCGGCCTCGCAGTACGTGGCTCTGTACTGCCACAGGAGCATGGAGGAGACGCACAGCGTGGCGGGGCTGCACGGCGGCCCCGCGCTGCTGCAGCTCTGGAGCCTGGGCACGCTGCAGCAGGAGCAGGGGTGAGTCGTGGGCAGGTGCGCGGCCCTGTACGGGGAGCTCCACGCTTGCCCCTTGGCCTCCCCGGGGAGGACGGGACCTTCCAGCTCTCCCGACCACTCTGGGGACCGCCCCGAGCAGCCAGGTGGGCTATGGGGACCTACCTTCCTGGCCTCGCTGGAGCATGTGGTCCTCTGGGGCCTGGCATGCTGCTGGCACACGCTGTGGCGCCGCACACCGGCCCCTGCCATCGCTACGTGCCGCCTGCGCCCGCAGCTCCGAGCACAGCGTCGCACTGGCCTACGGCATTGCCACCAACCACGGCTGCGTCTGGGACATGAAGTTCTGCCCCAGCGGTGCATGGGAGCCCCCCGACGCCCCCAGGAAGGTGGGTCCACAGGCGGGGGGCTGCGCAGCCTCCTCGTCCTCGCCTGAGCACGTGCCCATCCACAGCACCCCCAGATGAGCCGCCTGGGCCTCCTGGCCGTGGCCTTCTCGGACGGCTCGGTGCTGCTGTACGCGCTGCCGCACCCCGGGGCCCTGCACGCCTCCCGCGGATGCCAGGTAAAAGGTAGGAGGAGCGACGTGGAGCAGAGCGGGGCCAACACCCCCGTCCCACCACCACGGGGACCCCCACAGGGTGCTTGGGAGCTGAGGACGCTGTGGGGTGGGCAGCGGCGCCCTGTGGCTCATGGTGCCTGTGGCAGTGTCATCCGGCAGGTGCCGGGGCGGTCGGTGGTGGGTGCGCAGCTGGCGGGCGCTCGGCCTTGGTAGCTCCGCGCCGGTGCCCACCCAGGGCCCCTGGGGTTCCTGCAGCGCAGCCACCTCGAGCGGGTCCCGCAGGAGCCATCGCTGCCGGCAATCCGGCGCTGCTGCCGCAGGACCCCTGGAGGCGCCTGCTCCGCCGCTGCACCAGCCCCGCTCGCGGCAGCCGCTCCTGGCCACAGCGCTGGCCACCCGGCCACCCGGCCAGGCCCTGCCGGGTCGACACAGCCGCCCCGCGACTACGTTTGCGTCACGAGCAGCCCCCTCGGCCGCGCTGATGGCCCCGCGGCGGTGGCAGTGCCAGGGAGGTTGTCTGGCTGCTCTGCGGTGCCTGGCACCGCTTCTGCCCGTGGCAGCCACGCTGCGGCCACCGACGTGTTTGTTGCTGCGCTGCCGCTCGTTGGCACTGTGCTTGGCCTCATTCTGCGTGCGAGATAGGCTGCGGCGCCGCATGCTGGCCCACCAGCGCTGGAGCTTTCCAGAGCCCTGGTCTTCCACGGTCTTGGCTCTGCCGGTTCCTTTACTCCCATCCTCTGCTGCCGTTGCTCACGGGCCATGGCAGGGACACCGCGCTGGGCAGGGGACAAAGAGTGGACCAGGCTCTGGGAGCAGCTCTGGGCTGCTGAGTGGCTCCTGCTCGGGGGTTCTTGGGGGTCCCTTGGGGGTTCTAGTGTCTGCCTGACCATCCTCCGCTTTCTTCCAGACGGGTCCCTGCACACGCCGCTCGTCTGCAAGGTCAGTGTCTGCTGGGTCCCTGCGCACACTGCCCCCCAGCTGCGGGTCTCGCTGGCCCGGGGTGTCCGTGTTGCAGAGCAGAGCCTTGTCGCAGCCCGTGTCCCTGTGCCCGGGCGCTGGAGCGACACGTGTGCTCTGTGCTCCCAGGTGCAGTGCGTGGCCACGCTGCAGGTGGGYGCCGTGCAGGCGGGCAGCGCCTCCGATTGCGGCCAGTGCTTCAGCCTCTCCTGGCTGCCCTCCAAGCCCCACCACCACCTGGCCGCCGGCTTCTATGATGGTGAGATGGAGGCCCCTTCCCCGGAGCCTGCGCCGTGGGGCCAGGGCCGCAGTGAGGCCTGCCGGAGCCGCGCGCTCCTCGGCATCCGCAGCGCCTGCGACGCCAGCCCGGGGCCGGAGAGGCAGCTCGTGGCAGACGTGCGTCCTCTGCAGGCACGGTGGCCATCTGGAACCTGCCCACCACGTCGCTGCTGCAGCGCGTGTGCCAGCCCGACGGCTCCCTCAAGCTCTACCCCTTCCGCTGCTTCCTGGCCCACGACCACGCGGTGCGGAGCATGGAGTGGTGCAAGGCCGACGGGTGAGTGCCGCCGCGGCCTGCGCTGCCCCGGCTGCCCCGAGCTGCCGGCCGCGCGCTGGGGCTCGCGCGGGGACAGCCCTGCCGCGGGGACAGCCACACTCCGCTCAGCTTCTCAGCGCTGCCTCTCTCCCACCTCCCAGCAACTTCCTGGTCACAGCAGGGAACGATCGGAAGATCAAGTTCTGGGACCTGCGGCGGCCCTATGAGCCCATCAACAGCATCAAGCGCTTCCTGAGCACTGAGGTGGCCTGGCTGCTGCCTTACAACGGGGTCACCGTGGCTCAGGACAACTGCTACGCCTCGTGAGTGCGGGGCCGGCTTCACGCCTGCCCTGGGGCCCTGAGGGCAGCTCGAGGGGCAGCTCCCCACCTCCAGCCCCTGTGTCCCCGGTGGGGGTGATGCTGTCAGCTCTCGGCCTCGCACATCCCTCACGATCCCTTCCTTGCAGTTATGGTCTCTGTGGGATCCACTACATCGATGCTGGGTACCTCGGCTTCAAGGCCTATTTCGTGGCCCCTCGCAAGGGCACCGTGTGGGTAAGAGGGTTGTCCCTGTCCCCAGTGCCCGCTCTGGGCTGAGCCTGGGGACAGAGCTGTGTGCGCCCGGCTGGGGACCCAGGGCACGATGTTGTCCCTGCCTGGGGCCGCACGTTGGTGCTGCCCAGGCAGGGAGGCCCCTGAGCCATGCGGGATCCTGGCGTCCTAGAGCCACCCCTTCCTGCAGAGCATCTCAGGCTCGGACTGGCTGAACACGGTGGCGGCCGGAGACATCACCGGGGAGCTGGTGGCTGCGGTGCTGCCCGACCTGGCCATCAACCCCCTCAACATCAAGCGGCCCTCGGAGCGCAGATTCGTAAGAGCCCCATGCGCGTGGCGCGGGAAGGGCGGCCCGTCCTTGCCTGGGCACCCGCGCTGCTGACGCGGGCAGCGGCTGCAGCCGCCCAGGCAGTGGCATGAGGGGCGCTCGAGGCAGAGCTAGCCATGCGTCCCAGTGGCCGGAGCCGGGGTGCCATGGGTGGGGCGTGTACGTGACACCGCTGCCACCGCCCCTGTCCCCGCAGCCCGTGTACAAAGCCGACCTGCTGCCCTGTGGCCCCACCGGCCCCGTGGGTGGCGAGCAAGCCTTGCCCAAGACCAGGCTCTACAGCGAGATGGTGGCCAAAACCTGCATCCGCTTCCGCGACACAGACCTGGTAGGGGCAGAGGACACGGACCCATGGGGCGAAGGGTGGACCATGGGCTCGGGGACGTTCCTACCTGTGTGGGGACCCTGGCAGCGGGGCTCGTGCTGCCCTTCACGGGAGGCTGGAGGCCACGGGTGCCTGGCGGGTGGCCCTGCAGGTGCCCTGTGACCCCGTCCCTGCGCCCTGGCGCAGCGACCCCATCACAGCCGCCCTCCACAGCGCAGCTTCAAGAACTTCCCCAGCCGCGAGCCCATGCGCAGGATGCACACGCAGGAGGCCAAGGCCGAGCTGAGCCTCGACCGCCTGCAGCTGGAGGCCTTGCACAAGGTGGGAGGACTGCACCCCGCGTGCCCCACACTGGGGAGCACGCAGCGGCGCGGGCCGGTGCGCTGAGACAGTGCCGTGCCACAGGTGCGCTTCAGCCCCAACGTGGACTCGCAGGGCTGGCTGCTGTCGGGCGGGCAGGCCGGCGTGGTGCGCGCGCACTGCCTGCGGGGGCTGGCTGGCCGCACGCCCTCCTCCTCCTCCTGCCCGCCGCCCGGCCCCGCCGGCGCCGCCCTGACGCCACCCGAGTAGCCCACGGTGAGCAGCCGGTCATGGTGCAGCCGCTGCAGGAGCTGCAGGCCCAGCTCGAGCCCTGCGCCCGCCCAGCCCTGGCGGTACGAGGGGACGGAAGAGGGCTGAGCCCCCGGCTGCTGCCCGGGATCCCGGCAGCGCCGCGCCCGGGGCCCTGCAGTGGGGCGGGAGCTCCGCGGTCGCTCACATTGAGCCCGTGCCCTCGCGGAGCAGTAAAGGAGGTTGTTTTGTAGAGGCTCTGTGTGCTGGGGGGGCGCAGGGCAGCACCAGCTGGGAGGGAGGGAGGGAGGTCGCGGTGAGGCCGGCGCACGGACAGATCCCCCTTTCCCCCCTGCCCTCCCAATAGCAGCGCTGACTCCTCCGCTGCTCTCGGACACGTTTATTGGGGCCTCTGGTGCACACACGGACACATGGACATATAGACAGACGCACAGACATATAGACACATACAGACACACACAGAGATGCACAGACGTATAGACACACAGACATATAGATAGACACACAGACACATAGACACATACGGACACATGGAGATGCACAGACTTATAGATACACACAGAGACACGTAGACACACACACACAAAGATGCACAGACAGACATATAGACACATACAGACACACACAGAGATGCACAGACGTATAGACACACAGACATATAGATAGACACACAGACACATAGACACATACGGACACATGGAGATGCACAGACTTATAGATACACACAGAGACACGTAGACACACACACACAAAGATGCACAGACAGACATATAGACACATACAGACACACACACACAGCTGCCCAGAGCTGCCCGGACAGCCGGCCCGGCCACCGTGCGCGTGCGGCGGCTGCTGGCCTGGGGCTGGGGCGGGGATGCGCGCTGGCTCCACGGGGGCGGCCGCTCTTGGTGCTGCCGCCCCAGGTCCCGCCGTCCTCGTCCCCAGGGCCAGTGCCGGTGTGGGGCTCAGGCCGGGGGCTCGCGGCAGTGGGCGCAGGCGGCTGTGCCGTTGCCGCAGGGCTCCAGCTGCAGCGTGCAGGAGGCGAGGCCGAAGCGGGCGTGCAGCTCGGCCGTGGCCGCTCGCAGCACGGCCTCGGCGTCCACACTGGTGCCTGCGGGCAGTGCGCTCAGCAGGCGCCCGCTCGGGAGGCGGGACGGGGGACAGGGACAACGCCACTCACCCACGGCCACATGCGCCGCCACCACGGGCAGCCCCGGCGTCAGCGCCCAGACGTGCAGCTCGTGGACACCCTGCACCCCGTCCACGGCCAGCAGCGCCGCCTCCACTGCGCCGGGCTCCGTGCCCCGTGGCGCCCCTGCCCCGGTGCCGTCCCAGCCCATCAGCGCGCGCGGCCCCTGGCACTGGCAGAGCCGCCAGCCCCGCGGCTGCCCCAACCCACACACCTTCCATGAGCACGCGGAAGACATCCCGCAGGATGGCGCTGGTGGAGCCCAGCACGAAAAGGGAGAAGAGCAGCGTGCTGATGGGGTCCGCGACCTTGCACTGGGGCTGCAGGCAGGGCCGCCATGGGGCTGGCGCTCGGAAGGGCAGCACGTGGCCAGCCCCATGGCACCAGCCACCCGCCCACCTTGAAGTAGATGACGGTGGCGGCGACGAGAACGCCGATGCTCTGCAGCAGGTCGCCCACGACATGCACGAAGGCGGCGCGGACGCTGGTGCTGCCGGGCAGCGCACGGGCCCCTTTGCCCCCGTCCAGGCGCTCATAGGCCGGGTTGTGGCCATGGCCGGGCTGGCGCAGCACGTAGGCCATGCTGGGGGGAGCGGGCGGCTCGGCACCAGGCGGGGAGAGCAGCCTGGGGGGCAGCTGTGGGGCTGGCAGGTGCCCACACCGGCTGCAACAGGACGGTGGGGCTGGCGGACGCGTGTGGGGCTGGTTTGAAGCAGGCTTAGGGCGCCCAGGGTTGGAGGCTGCAGGGGACACGCAGGACTGCGGTGGGTGGGGGCAGAGCGGCCAGGGCACCTACACCAGGTTGACGGCCACGGCGCCGGCGGAGGTGGCCAGCATGGCTCGCGCCTCGATCTCGTAGTCGCCGCTGAGGATGCGGGCGGCTGCCAGGTAGACGAGCACCGCCGTGACCAGCCAGATGGAGAGCACGGAGGCCAGCGCGCCCAGCGTCTCTGCGGGCAGCGGCGTCAGGGACCACCAGTCCCACTGCCCCCCGCACTGTCCCCCGCACTGCCCCCGTCTCACCTGCACGGTGCCAGCCGAAGCTCATGGTCCTGGTGGGCAACCGGGTGGAGACCCAGAGCGAGAAGAGGCTCACGGCCATGCTGCCCACGTCCGCCAGCAGATGCGCCGCGTCCGTCATGATGGCCAGGCTGTGCGCCAGGTAGCCGCCTGCAGAGCCCTGGTGCTGCCACCCATGCCCAGCCTTGGCATCCGGCCCGCTGTGTCCCCATTGCCCTGTCAACCATCCATGGGTGCCGGCACCCAGCACCCATCCCGCTGTATCCTCATCAACCATCCGTGGGAGCTGGCACCAGCACCCTTCCTGCTGCAGCCTCGGCACCCTAATGCACATTCGGCTGTAGTCTTCACATCTGTCACCCATCCCGCTGCATCCCCAGTATCCATCCCTTTGGAGCCCCAGCACCCATCCTGCTGTGGCCCCAGCACCCTGAGCCCTGTCCCGCTGCGGCCCCACTGCCCCAACACTCATCCTGTTGAGGCCCTGGCCCCCCGGTGCAGCCCCTGCCCCGCTGCAGCCCCGGCGCAGTACCTATCACCTCCCCGACCATGAAGATGCAGCAGATGGTGCAGGCGATGCCGAGCTGCCGCCGGGCCTGGAGCCTCCCGCCGGGGCTGGGTGGCGCGGGGCTGCAGCGGCAGCGCGGGGCCGGGGCCGCCTCGGGCTGCAGCTCCAGCTCGGGGACCGTGGGCTCCGCGCCACGGGCACCGGCAAACAGGCTGCGGGAGGGAGCGGCGGGCAGCCCCGGGAGCACCGGAGCCCCTGTCCCAGAGCTCCCGTCCCGCAGCCCCGTCCCGCTGCCACCTCCATCCCGCCACCCTGGCACCCTACGGTGGCCCCGGCGGATCCTCTCCCGGCACCGCGGTCGCTACGCCCCGCTCCGGCCCCGGCGCTTCGCTTGCGGCTCGGCGGGGCCCACGCGCCGCCGCCGTGGGGTCCGCGCTGGTGTCAGTCTGGTCACGAGCCGGCGGCCCCACGCCCGGCCCCCCCGCAGAGGCAGCGGTCCCGGACCCGTCCTGCCACGGTGCCGCTCCCCGCGCGGCCGCCGCCGCCCGCGTCCTCCGAGCTGAGCTCTCGACCGAGACCGGCGGCGGCTCCAGGGGTGCCGGGCTGGCGGCCGCGGCGCGCGGGACCGTGACGGCGAGGGGCGGGCGCGGCGGGGAGCCGCGGGGGACACGGCGGGGGCGGCCGAGACGAACGGGGCATCGCGCGGGGAGTGCGCGGCGTCGCGGGGGCGTGATGGATAGCGGCGGTGCCGGTACCGGGCGGGGGTGGCGGTGCCGGGCTGCAGACACTGGGGGTGGTGGCGGTACCGACACGCGGGTGCCGGCGCTGCTGGACGGGCGGGGGTGCAGGCGCCGGAGGTGCCGGCTTCGCGGTGCCGGGGGGACGCAGAGGGGGATGGAGGGGCCGGGGGCGGTGGACAGGCCGGTGTCGGGGCCGGGGCTGATGGAGGTGCCGGTGCCGGGAGTGAGGGACGTGCGGGCACCGGGGGTGATGCGGGTGCCGGGTTATCGGTGCCGATGTCGGTGCCAGGGGTGATGGATGTGACGGTGCCGAGGGTGATGGAGGGGCCGGGGGCGATGGAGGGGCCGGTCGCAGCGCTGGAGTGACGGACGTGCAGATGCTGGTGCCGGTGCCGGTCGCGGTGCCGGTCGCGGTGCCGGTGCGGGGTCGGTCGCGGGGCCGGTGCGGGGCCGGTAGTACCTCTTGAGGCGCAGGCTGCCGTCGGCGCGGCCGCCGTGCGGAGGGACCAGCCGCGCGCTCTCGGTGCCGGCCGGGGGCTCCATGCCGGGGCTGCAGCTCCGCGGCCACCGGAGCGCGCGGCGAGGTCGCCCGGAGCGGCGCCTGCCCGCCGCACACGCCCCGCCCACAGCAAAGTCCCCGCCCACCACTCTAGCCCGCCCCCAGAGGCGTGGCACCGCCCCCGTTGGCCGTCACCACGTGGGCGGTGAGAGCGCGTGCCCGCGCACGCCGGCGTGCAGGGGCGCCGCGGCCCGCGGGAGCGCGCGGGCTCTGCCGGGAGCGGCAGTCCCGCAGTGGCCACTGTCGCGCGGGGGCTGCCGGGAGCTGTAGTCCCGCTGCCGCCCGCGCACGCGGCGCAGCGCTCCGTCCCGGCAGCCCCCGCGGTGCGATGGCGGCGGCGGGCGCGGAGCGGGCGTCGGGCGCGCTGGACTCGCTGCTGCGGCGCTTGCCGCTGCCGGCCGCCCCGCGGAAGCGCACGGCGAGCCAGTGCAAGCCGGAGCCGCCGCTGCTGCGCACGAGCAAGCGCACCATCTACACGGCGGGCCGCCCGCCCTGGTACAGCGAGACCGGCGCGCCCGTGGACGAGGCCTTCGTCATCGGTGCGGGCCGCGGGCGCGGGCGGGGCCGTGCGCGGGCTGCGGGCTGCGGCGCGGCCTGCGCTCACGGCGCTGCCCCCGCAGGGCTGTGCGGCGGCAGCGCCTCGGGCAAGACCACGGTGGCGACGCGGATCATCGAGGCGCTCGACGTGCCCTGGGTGGTGCTGCTCTCCATGGACTCCTTCTACAAGGTGCGCCGGGCGGGCGCGGGCGCTGCGCGCGGACCCGGCCCCGGCCCCACCACGTCCCCGTCCCTGGCCCCGCAGGTGCTGGACGAGGGGCAGCAGGCGCTGGCCGCCCGCAGCGACTACAACTTTGACCACCCCGACGCCTTCGACTTCGAGCTGCTCGTGAGCGTGCTGCGCAAGCTGAAGAAGGGCAAGAGCGTGAAGGTGCCCGT
Organism: Eudromia elegans; assembly: GCA_003342815.1. Classification (NCBI taxonomy): domain Eukaryota; kingdom Metazoa; phylum Chordata; class Aves; order Tinamiformes; family Tinamidae; genus Eudromia; species Eudromia elegans. The sequence goes on from PTEX01000389.1 coordinate 427,496, forward strand.
GTACGACTTCACCACGCACAGCCGCCGCCGCGAGTGGGTGGGTGCCGGCGGATCCGGTGCCCCGGGCAGTGGGGGGACGGACAGGGTGGGTGCCGGGAGCCTGCTGCTGCGGCGGGGGCAGAGCGCAGGAGGGAGGGAGGGGGTTGGCAGTGCAGGGCAGGGGCAGGGACGGGGGCAGGGCAGCTGGTGGGTGTCCACCCACGGTGGTGGGAGCTCTGCGCTGGCCGGGGCTGAGATGGCCACGCTGAGCGCGGCGGTGTGTGCGCTGGCGGGCGCGCAGGAGCGGGACTCTTATCTGCCCACAGAAAACTGTGTACGGAGCCAACGTCATCGTGTTCGAAGGGATCCTCGCGTTTGCGAACAAGGAGCTGCTGAAGGTACCACTGCCTGATGCAGCAGCTGAGGGGCACTGCGGTGCACGGGGAAGGGCACTGTGGCACGGTGCAGCGTGACACATGAGGGCCCTGTGAGGGGTGCAGCGTGATGCAGGAGGGCACCACGGCAGGGTGCAGAGTGCAGGATGAGGGGTACAGCTCGGGGACAAACCCAGCCCTGACCCAGCCATGGTGCTGCTGTGTCAGGAGGTGCCCTTTGGAGGGGTGAATGCTCCTGCTCTCTGGCAGAGCAGCTGCAGGGCCATCCCTGCATGGGACARGTCTGAGCAGCCCGGGGACGTGGCAGGGGAGCTGCGTGGGGGTGCTCACCCCTCCCAGTTTTCCAGCTCCTGGACATGAAAGTGTTTGTGGACACGGACTCCGACATCCGGCTGGTGCGGCGGCTGCAGCGTGACATCATGGAGCGCGGGCGCGATATCGTGGGCGTCATCAAGCAGTACAACAAGTTTGTGAAGCCCGCCTTCGAGCAGTACATCGAGCCCACCGTGCAGCTGGCCGACATCGTGGTGCCCAGGGGTGCGGCTGCGCCGCGAGTGGCAGCACGGGGCCCCRGGCCATGGTGCGAGGCTCACCTGCCCTCTCTGCTCTCCTCTCAGGTGGGGAGAACTTTGTGGCCCTGGACCTCATTGTGCAGCACGTGCACAGCCAGCTGGAGAAGGTGAGGGGGCTGCCGCTACCCTGCAGGAGGAGGAGGAGGCTGCTCACAGCTGCCTTGCCCCTGCGCCAGGAACCAGGCGCTTGGGGTCACTGCTGCTTTGCAGGAGGCCTTAGCCCTCCTCGAGGGCAGGCTGAGCTGGCACGCAGGGGCTGCAGAGATGGGGCCGGGGTGGGCACAACACCTGCTGCCATCTGTGACCCTTGGGACACTTGCGTTCTCGCCTGGCTCTCCCCGCAGTCCCAAAGCCCGGGGAGTCTCGCCTGTCCACACCCCCCTGCCCCTGCCTGTGCCCACTGGGCTCCCCTGGACAGGCCCCCCTTGTCCCTGATGGGGCTTGTTCCTGGTTCACTGTCTGGAGAAGGGGATGGGGCTCAGGGCGCTGTCCCGGCCGCGCACTCACTGGCTCTTCTCCCGCTTGCTGCCCCTTTTGCTGCTGCGCCCGACCCTGCCGTGCTCTCAGCGAGAGATCACCGTCAGGTAGGACCGTGGGCACAGTGGCGCCGGCCAGAGCACGGCCCTGCACAGGGTGGCTGCCTGCGGGCACAGCCCAGCGGGACGCGCATGGAGCTGCCCGGCTCCACTCTGGAGGCGGCTGGCACGTGGGGCGGCGACGCGGGGGGCAGAGGGCCGGTGTGGCCATGGACAGTGCCGGCCCTGGGCCGCTCTGGCCATGAGCACGGAACCCTTGGGGACTGCGGCCGTGATGGGTGCCTCGCTCTCCGGGAGGTGCTTTCCCACCCGGGGAGGGCGGCTGGGGCCCTGCGCAGGGCAGCCCTGCTCACTGCTCCCCTCTTGCAGGGCRGCCCTGGCCTCTGCCCACCAAGGGCAGCCCCTGCCGAAGACGCTGAGTGTGCTGGAGAGCACGCCGCAGGTGCGGGGCATGCACACCATCATCAGGTACGGCCCTGCGCCGGGGGCACGCACCACCGTCGGGCACGGTCCTGCTCCAGGGGCACGCGCCACCATTGGGCACGGCCCTGCGCCGAGGGCACGCGCCACCATTGGGTACGGCCCTGCTCTGGGGGTGCGTGCCACCATCGGGCACGGCCCTGCGCCGAGGGCACGCACGCCACCATCGGGCACAGCCCTGCTCCGGGGGCACGCGCCACCATCGGGCACAGCCCTGCTCCGGGGGCACGCGCCACCATTGGGCACGGCCCTGCTCCGGGGGCACGCGCCACCATCGGGCACGGCCCTGCTCTGGGGGTGCGTGCCACCATTGGGCACGGCCCTGCTCTGGGGGCACGCGCCACCATCGGGCACGGCCCTGCTCTGGGGGTGCGTGCCACCATTGGGCACGGCCCTGCTCTGGGGGCACGCGCCACCATCGGGCACGGCCCTGCTCTGGGGGTGCGTGCCACCATTGGGCACGGCCCTGCTCTGGGGGCACGCGCCACCATCGGGCACGGCCCTGCTCCAGGGACGCCGTGCTGGCTGGCGGTTCTTGTGACAAGGCCTTGCCAGAGAGGTGCTGAGTCTCCATGCTTGTTGATGCTCAGAACCCCTTTGGCCTCGGTCCTGCACGATCTGCTCCAGGTGCCTCTGCATGAGCAGGGGTCGGGCTGGGTGATCCGCAGATGTCCCAGCCACCCTCAGCCCCTCGGTAGTTCTGGGGCAGCTTTTGGGCCGTGGGCAGGTTCGTCTCTTGGATGGAGGGATCCAGTTGATCCCTCTGCAGCCGGAGCATAAGTTGAGGGGCTGGTGGCAGGGGCATCTGCTGCTGCCCCTCCTATAACAGTTGATTTTAGACCTGGCTTGTGAGGGGAACCCAACTGCTGCTGCACGGCCTCCTTGCTCTGCGGCTCGCTGGATGCTTTCATTCCACGTATGTGGTTTGAATCTTCCCATTACGGTAGCGTTGGTGTGGGTCAAGAACCGCGTCCCGCAGGCCCTCCGTCACATTCCTTGTTCCCTTGGTGCGTGTTGCTCCCTGTGAGGCGGGTTGGGCAGCCCGGAGGCTGCTCGTGGTGCCAGCTGCTCTCACTCCTGTCTCTGGACTGGGTGCCAGAGGCTGCAGCCTCTGCGCGCTGGGGCGCAGAGCGGAGCAGAGGCTGCCCCTGGCAGCTCCCAAGTGGGTGTGAAGGTGAGCTGGGGCTGGTTGCGGCTGGGCTGCGTCCCATGCGTGGGAGCCTGGCTGGGGCTGATGTACCGTGCACCAGGACAGCGGTGCTGGAGCTGGAAACTCTTCGGTCCTCGCCCCTGGGATGGGGCTTTCTGGTGGTTCTGAGCTTGGGTCCAGCAGCTTCTAAGGGAGCAGATGCCAGCCTGTCCCTGCGGCATCTCCTCCTCCATGAGAGCTGGAGTTGGTTCCTCCGGCTCATCCGCCCTCTGTGCTTGTGGGCGCCGGTGGACCGAGCTTGCAGGGACACCCAGCGGCCGCGCGCATTCGTTTGGAAGTGGCGGGAGCCTCCCTGTGTGCCAGGTGTATGTGGGAAGAGAAGCCGAGGCTGTGCTGAGCCCCCTGCGCAGCCCTCCCCGTGCCGGAGCCTGTGGCTGGGGCTCCTCGGCAGCGCTGCGCTCGAGACRTCGGGCTCGTGCAGAGGTGGTTCCGAAGCGCCGGGCTCCAAGCGGGAGCAGAGCCCGGCCTAGGAACGCCGCATCCTCCCCAGGAGCACCATGTCCTCCCCTGTCTATTGCCCGCTGCTGCTCCTGCCTTCCCTCATGTTGCTGCCTTTTTTGCCTTGCTGGAGGTGTCTGTGTCTCTGGGCCTGTGGTGCCTCTGCCTTGGCAGCACGAGTGCCTGATCCTGTTAAGCCGTTTAGACTTAGCAGTTTGCTCAGCTGCCCTGGGGAGGATGGATCGAGTGCCTATATGATCAGGTTGGAATCTAGCGCCACGCTGATCTGAAACTGCTGCAAGCAGCGTGTGCGCCTGGAGYGGCTCGTGTGCTGGACGGGATGCGGACGGGCAGACTTTGCCTCCTTCAGATGGTCAGTAGAAATTCCGCGTTTGCGAGGGGCGTGGACTTGCCCCATCAGCTGCCTGCTCCAGCCCTGCCGCAGCCCGTCAGGGCCAGCCCTCCTTCCGAGACTCCTGGGTTGAGGAGATCTTCCAGCAACGCGTTCTGTATTCCCCGGGTGCCCCTTCCGTGTTTCTGGGGCCCAGGGGCAGTTCCTGCTGCGCAGTGTGGAGGGGCCGCGGCCCAGCTTCCCTCTCCCTTGGAGCCTGGCTGCTGCTCCGCGCTGCCCTTTGTCCGACGCCTCCGCGCTGGCTGCCGCAGGGCACCGGTGGGCGGTGAATGAGCTGTGCGGGGTTGTTTCCTCCAGCATCCCTTAAGTTTATGGCTTGCGTTCAGTAGGTCCCTTGCAGCCCTGCTGCCTGGCAGTGTCCGGGTGGGAGGGACGTGGGCAGCAGCAGCGTGACTTGGTGCTGGAGCTTCCACAGCGGCCCCGCACACCCCTGCCGCCTGCGATGGATGCGGGTGGGACGGTGCCCACGCAGCCTGCAGAGCCACGCGCTGCTCACGGGCGGCCCACGGGCAGACGCAGCCCTTCTCCTCCTTGGCTCCACGCTGCCCGCGTCCGGCGGGCTGGTCTCGCCGTGGTAGCAGCTTCTCGTCCTTCTCCTGAGCTGCTTGTGGCTGCACTGCATCTCATCGTTTGCCGTGTGATGTGAGAAATGGCAGATGGGGCCCTAAAATAACGAATTAAAAATAATCAGTATCCTTCTGCCTTTCCTGGACYGTTGCCACCTCCACTCCTTCCGTCTGGTAACGGGCAGATGTCTTTGTTAGGGCTCCTTTGTCCCTTACGCTCTCGAGCAAATACCGTGTGGCTGCACAGGTCACCTGGGGTTAGAGACGAGCCCAGGGGCTTGGGCAGCTCCTCAGCAATGCTGCAGAACCGCCCGTCGGTGCCAGCCCAGGGCTCCCTCACTTGGTTATTGCTCAGCTCAAGAACCAGGAACAACTTCTCGAGGGTCCTCCAGCAAAGCGCCGCATCAGAGCCCTCTGTGTTCCCTCTTTGCTCAAAGCAGGGAGCCGAGGGGGATGTCCTGCGGAAAGGGGCACCCCGGCGTCATGGCACGCTCATACTCCCGGTGCCCAGGGAGCCTCGTGCTCCCCTCGCCTTCCTGCGGACGGAGCTCCTGATGTCCTCGCCTCAGGCACTGGCACTCGTGGAGCTGCTGCTGGACGGTTGTTCTGCTGACCGGGAAATGTCCCTCCGGAACGGGGCCGGCTGGGCCAGTCCCGCCCACCCGCTGTTGGCAGGGCTGCGCTCCGCGCTTGGGTCGCTGCGTGGTGGAAAACGCAGTGCTCCGCGCGCCGCTCCTCCGGGGTGACCCGTGAGCGAGGCTGAGCACCCGGGTGCTGGCGACCAGGGCGTGCTCGATGCGAAGAGTCGCCCTCCTCCCCAGCCCAGCCCCGTGCTGGGGTTAGCCTGGCTGGGGTGAAGTTGCACCGAGCAGCGTTCTCCCGTCCGGGGGAGAAAGGGGAGGATTCCAGCAAACCGCCTCCCCGTGGGTTTGGTTCTGGGCACCCCCCTTGCTGCCCCGCGTGTGTATTGTGCATTCAGGACGTGCCTGATCCTGGCCGTGGGTTGTCTGTAACCTGGCGTGTGGCACCCGAGCCAGGCGCGGTGCCGGAGGTTGTTTGTCGGGAGCAGCTCCGGGCGCTCGGTTGCCAGCCCTGGTGTTCCCCGTGCCAGAGCCCAGGGCTCACGGGCCGTGTCCCGGCTCCAACCACGCTCACGGTTCTCCGCCGCACCCTGCCGCGGGGCTCCCCAGTGTCCTGCTATGGCCTCCTCCCTCCCAGCCCCTATTCTGCTGCCGGCGCCGAGCGAGCGGCGCTGGGGCCCGCGCTCCCCCTTCCCTGTGCTCTTGGGCTGGTGCCGGCAGCTGCCGCGCGGCCCCGCTCTGAGCCGGCCCCTGTCGCGGGGGAGCCGGGGCTGGCGCCTCCGCACCTTGGCAGGGATCGGGTGCTGAGTTCTGCTGCTCTGCCTGGGTCCTGGTCCTTGTTGCCCTCGGGTGCTCCTGGACGGATGGCGCTCGTCCCCGAGCTGGAGCTGATTCTGTGTCCCGGGTGCAAACGCTCTCCCTGGAGCACAAATGGCCCCAGGGCCTGGGGCCCCGAGGTCCCATCCCCATGGGTCCCTCCCGCAGGGTGTGAGCGTGGCCACCCCGCGGACGTGGCGCCGGTCCTGCCTGGGCCTCACCGTGCTCCGTGACGGCTGCCGGGGATCCGGCCACCCCGTGGCTTGGCGGTGGGCTTGGGCAGACGCCCCCAGGCAGGTCCTGACCGACGCGTGCGGCAGCAGCTGGTGGGGACGGAGCCCGGCGGCAACAGACGCCAGGCAGAGGGCAGGGGCCAGGGCTGCACCGGGGGCACGGCGAGTCACCGTGTGCTCCTGCTGGGACCTGGGACACTCAGCGAGCCTCGAGGGCTGCGAGCAGAGCGGGTTTGCGGCTCTCGAGCTGCTGAAAGCAAGTGGTGGCCACGGAGCTGGCACTGGGGCCGGAGGGGGTGAGGGCGGCTGCCCCCCGAGCCCCGGCCGTGTGCCCCATGTTGGGTGGAGGCCCCGGGCTGCTCGACACGGGGCCTGGAGCTGGTGGCGAGTCCCACCAGCTTCTGAGATTCCTGGAGCTTCCGAGTCCCCCCGGTGCCGTGGTGCCGCCGGCGCCCTCTCAGCGGTGGCCTCACCATGTGTCCGCGCGGCAGCTGGCAGAGCTGGTGGGGAGGGGCGCAGGCTGCGCCGCTGCAGGGCATGGCCCATGGGGAGCGGTGTCCCCCGCACCGGGGTCCCACCAGGCCTGCCCTGCACAGAGCGGGGTCCTGGTGCCCATCCCCCAAGCGTGTCCCCCCCCTAGGAACAAGGACACGACGCGGGACGAGTTCATCTTCTACTCCAAGCGCCTCATGCGGCTGCTGATCGAGCACGCGCTCTCCTTCCTGCCGCTCAAGGTACGTGCGGCTCTGTGGGGCAGCCGCTCACTGCGCCCGCAGCGCACGGGGCCCTGCGGAGCCCGCGGCCCCCCGCCACTCCCTACTGCCCTTCCCGCAGTCGGTCACGGTGGAGACGCCGCAGGGCACCACGTACGAAGGGAAGCGGTTCCACAGGCAGCGGGTGAGACAGCGCCCGGCTCCTTCCCCACGCTGGTGCTGGCTGCGTGCGGGACGCGAGCGCCGGGTTGCGCCCTTGCTGTGGTGCAGCCGTATGGGTGCCGTGGGCCGGGCCGGGCTGCAGAGGCTGTCACTCGGCCCCGTGCAGCTCGGTTCCAGACGGGCCACGTTGGTCCCTGCCGTGTGGGGCAGGCCCCTTCCGGGGGCTTCGGCGCCTGGTGAGCTACCCCCATCCCCCAGATCACCGGTGTGTCCATTCTGCGCGCGGGAGAGACCATGGAGCAGGCGCTCACTGCCGTCTGCAAGGACATCCGCCTGGGCAAGATCCTCATCCAGACCAACCACGACACCGGCGAGCCCGAGGTGAGGCCGGCGGGCGCCACGGGGCGGCGGGCGCTCCCGGGGGCCGGCACCCACGCACGCTGCCCCGCAGCTGCACTACCTGCGCCTCCCCAAGGAGATCAGCGAGGACTACGTCATCCTCATGGACAGCACCGTGTCCACCGGCGCCGCCGCCATGATGGCCGTGCGCGTGCTGCTGGTAAGCGCCAGCGGGGCCGCGGGGCGGCGCGGGCGGGCGGGCACTCACGCGGCCCCGCCGCAGGACCACGACGTGCAGGAGGAGCGCATCTTCCTGCTCTCGCTGCTCATGGCCGAGATGGGCGTGCACTCGGTGGCCTACGCCTTCCCGCGCGTGCGCATCATCACCACGGCCGTGGACAAGCGCGTCAACGAGGAGTTCCACATCATCCCGGGCATCGGTGAGCGCCGCGGGCCGCCCGTCGGGCCGAGCCCCGGGGCCGTGGCCGGCACGGCCTCACCACCCCCTTGCCCCGCAGGCAACTTTGGCGACAGATACTTCGGCACCGATGGCCCTGCCGCCTGGTGCGACAGCGACGCCATGGACTGCTGAGTGGCCGTGGGCCACCGCTGCGCTGGCCACAGACCAGCCACCCACCTGTGTCCCCAGCGGGGCTGGAGCCACCCGCGTGCACCCGCCTCCTGCGTGGGACAGGGCCCTGCGTGGCCCTGTGACAGCCAGACCTGCCCCCTGCATGGAGGGACGTGGCCCCATGGCAGCCGGACCTGCCCTGTGCACGTGGCCCCGCAGTGACCAGACCTGCCCCACGGATGGAGGGACGTGGCTCTGTGACAGCCGGACCTGCCCCACAGATGGAGGGAYGTGGTCCTGGTGCAGCCGGACCTGCCCTGCACACGGAGGGACGTGGCCCCGTGGCAGCCGGACCTTCCCTGCTCATGGCCCCACAGCAGCCCCCCTGGCCCAACAAGGGGACACCGCAGCCGTGGGCAGAGCCTGCCCCACACCTGGAGGGATGTCACCCACTGCAGCCAGAGCTGCCCCACACGGGGCCGTGGGTCGGCCATGGACAGACCTTCCTGCAGCGCAGGGGGTGCGGCGCCCACTGCAGGGTCTCTGCTCGGGGGTCCCCGGCCTGGCCCGGCTCCGGGATGGGCTGCGCTCCTGTCCTGCCCTGCCGCAGGAGCCTCTCGCTCGCGGCAGCCTCTATTTATTGGTATTTATTGGGAGCGGCGCCCGGGCCCGCGTGCAGCCAAGAGGCCCTGCGGCCACCCTGCGGTTCCAACCTGCGGGACACGGAGCCCTTCCTGCTGCAGCGTGCCGGGCGCCCGGGAGCAGCAGTGCCGGTGCTGCCCGTGCCGGTGCTGCTGGTACCGCCGGTGCTGCCCGTGCGTGGTGCGGTCGGTGCCGGTGCTGGCGCTGCCCGTGCGCGGTGCCGCCGGTGCCGGTG
>PTEX01000389.1:436834-462579 GCA_003342815.1 Eudromia elegans
GCTGCCCGCAGGAAGCTGGCGCTCAAGTACCACCCGGACAAGAACCCCGAGGACCCGGCGGCGGCCGAGCGCTTCAAGGAGATCAACAGCGCGCACGCGACGCTGAGCGACGAGGGCAAGCGGCGCCTCTACGGCGAGTACGGCTCCATGGGGCTCTACGTGGCCGAGCAGTTCGGCGAGGAGAGCGTCAAGTACTACTTCCTCATGTCCAAGTGGTGGTTCAAGGTGCGCGGCGGCCGGGGGGCGCGCGGAGGGCCTGTGGGGCCGGGCCGTGGGGTGCGTGGGGCTGGGCCATGGGGCACGAGGGGCTGCCGTGGGCTGCGTGGGGCCACTGGTGGCCCCGACAACCCCGGGTCTGGGCTGCGGGGTGTGCAGGGCCCCCGCAGGGCTCCCCGTAATGCCATGGGGCCGGACTGCACTGCACGGCGCTCCTGGGGGCCGAGGGGCTGGAGGGCTCCTGGGATGGCACGGGGCTTGTGGGGATGGTTCTGTGGCTGCTGTGGGGCCGCAGAGCCCCCCGGTCGGGCTGTGGGGCTCTCGGCAGCCGTGGGCTGACGCGGTGCCCCGCAGGCGCTGGGCCTGTGCTGCGGGCTGCTCACCTGCTGCTGCTGCTGCTGCTGCTGCTGCTTCTGCTGCGGGAGGTGCCGCCCGCCCGAGGAGGACGAGTCCTACAAGTACGTGAACCCCGAGGACCTGGAGGCGCAGATCCGCGCAGAGGACAGCGGTGAGTGAGCGCCGCGCCGTGGGAGCCACCGCGGAGCCCAGGATGGGTGGCACAGCCGCTGGCGAGGAGAAGAGCCCACGCGGAGCCGCTGCATCCCGGCCTTCGCGGGGCTCTGCGACACCCCGGGGCTGCCGGGGGTCGTGCGCGGTGCTCACGCGCGGCTCCCGCTTGGCAGATGCACAGGTCCCCATCGTGGCGCAGCCACCGTCGGACGGAGCGGAGCCGCTGCCGGGCACCAAGATGAGCCCGTGAGGCTGCCGCGGCCCCGCCGGCRCCCCGTGCCCCACTGGGGGTGCCCCGGGGCACTGTCACCTCCAGGACCTTGCCGTGCCGCCCGGCGCGGCRCTCCGGCCTCACTGTGGCTACAATCTCAGGTTAAACCACCCAGCACCCGTGCAGAGGCTCTCGCGCCCCGTTGGAGCTCCGTGCACATTCCCTTGCCCCGGCGCAGGCGGCAGGGCGGCCTGGAGCCCCTCGCGCCGCTGCCCTGCGCCGCTCTGGCCACTGCGGCCCCCTGGCCGCTGCCTCTAGGGGAGCTCCCGATGCCCCAGCATGGGACTCGTGCGTCACCAGCCAGCGAGGCCTGGCCGGCTCCAGCCCCATGTGCACTCAGGCTGCCCCCCAGCRCCCCCGGCCTGGCCCCGGCTGCCCTCCCAGCTCTGCCCTGGCCGGGGCTGCTGCCGGCGGCACCCGGTGCTGGAGCAGGGGCTCTGCCTGGGCCTCGGGAGACCGTGAACACTGTAAACCCCGTGCTCCCCGCGGCCGGCGCGCCGCCTGCCCGGGCCCTGCGAGCGGGCGCCGGGAGCCAAACTCTGCCCGCGGCAGCGGCCCGGCCGCCGGTCCCTCGTTCCCTGCCTGCCCTGCCGGCCATCACTGGGCACCCGCAGGGCTGGGCCTGCACATTGGCACTTCCCTGGTTTGTACTGGTTTTATGGGCACCATTAAAGGATGATGGGAGGGATTGTTTGTGCCTGATCGTTGCCCGCGGGAGCCGCCGGTGCAATGGGGCAGCTGACCCCCGGCCCAGGAGGTGCTGGGGCGGCCGCGGCAGCAGCACCACGTGGTTCCCCTGAGGTCCTCCCGGCTCTGTCCTGCGGGGCCACCCTGCATCAGGCACTGCCGGCTCCCCCTGCTCCAGCTGTGCCCCGTCYGTGCGGCTGGGCCGGGCGCTGCTGCCCGTGATGCCGCAGCCCTCGCGCCCCTCATGGTGCCTGGCCAGGGCCCTGCACTGCCCCAGCCCTCGGTATCGCGGCAGCGTCGGGGCGCTGCAGGGCTGCCGGCCTCACGTCCCTGCGGGGGCAGCTCCAGCCCCGGCTCCCTCCCACCCTGCAGCCGGTGCTGCCCCAGGGCCACGTGGCGGGAGCCCCGGGCACCTCGGAGCGGGACGGGGGCTGCCGCCCTGTGGGACATGGGGTGGCAGCTGCCTCAGCACCCACAGCACGGGGCCCCGGAGCACGGGGCCTGTCCGTGCGGGGCCCGAGAGGGGGCTGCCCTGCAGTGGGGATGCTGAAGGAAGGGGGCTGTCCCCGCAGTGGGGCTGCCTTGGGTGCTGCCCGGCATCCAGGGGTCCCTGCCCGGGGTCCGGTGGTCGCTGCCTTTGGGCCTGCAGCAGCCCGAGGCCGGGGCTGGGGCTGTTCCCGCCCCCAGGGGCCCCGCGCACTCCCCGAGGGCTCCAGGATGCAGGACCCACGCGGGGCGGTGCCAGGGGCGTCACAGCCCCTGCCCGGCGCCGTGACTCAGTGTCACCCGACGCTGCCGACAGCTGCGCTGGTCCCAGCGGCTAAAATTAGTGCGGACGGACACAGCGGGCGCCGGAGGACCGAGTGGGAGCAGGACCGGGAGCGGGAGCAGGACCGGGAGCGGGGCCGGGAGCAGGAGTGGGAGCAGGACTGGGAACGGGAGCGCGGCAGAGCCGCCGGGCACCGCCGCCATGAACTTTGCGGTGGGGCTGAAGCCGCTGCTGGCGGAGGCGCGCAGCATGGAGAGCCTTGAGAAGCAGCTCATCTGCCCCATCTGCCTGGAGATGTTCACCAAGCCCGTGGTGATCCTGCCCTGCCAGCACAACCTGTGCCGCAAGTGCGCCAACGACGTCTTCCAGGTGCGGAGCGCACGAGGGCCCGGCAGGGCGCGGGGACCCTGGGTGGGGGCTGCGTCCGAGCCCGCCCCATGTACGGGGGGAAAGGCGGGGTCCAACTCTGACACGCTGGGGAAAGGAGGTCGTCGTGACCCTGCCTGGGGAAGGGGGCTGGATCCTGCCCCAACCCCTGTGAGTGGGGGCTATTGGACCCCAACTAGATGGAGGGGGGCTGGGTCCCGCTGGGTCCCACCCCGACCTCCTGGCAGGGGCTTTTGGATACAGACGGGTGGGGAAGAAGAGCTGGACCCAACCTGGAGCCCCGGGGACCCGCGGGGACTCTACAAATGGGGGACTGGGACCAGCTGCAGACCCCTGGCTGGGAGGGGTCACCGGGACCCCGGTTGGACGGGGAAGGGCAGGGGGTGGATCCGACCCAACCCACTCGCGTGGCCGGGGGTGACGTGACCCCCCCACCTGTGGAGGGGGCTGGATCCAGCTCYGCCCCGGCGGGTCACATTGTCCCCATCTGCTGGGGACGGGATTAGGGACACCCTGCGGGGAGGGACAACGGACCCTGGCCCGCCGGGGGGGCAGATCCCCCTCCTGGCGCCCCCGCCCTGCCCTCCCGCGCCCCCCCCCCCAGGCCYCCAACCCGCTGTGGCAGTCGCGCGGCTCGAGCGCGGTGCCCTCGGGCGGCCGGTTCCGGTGCCCGTCGTGTCGGCACGAGGTGGTGCTTGACCGGCACGGCGTCTACGGGCTGCAGCGCAACCTGCTCGTCGAGAACATCATCGACATCTACAAGCAGGAGTCGGCCAGGTGCGGGGGGCACCGAGGGCGCTGGGGCTGTGGGGCTGGTGCAGGAGGCGCCTGGTGACCGGGGCGGGGGGCACCCGGAGGGTGCATGGGGCGTGGTGCCGTGTGCACACGGGTGCCAGCACATGGGGCTCGCGTTGGGCACAGCGCTGTGGGACATGTGCTGGGCATGAGGCCATGGGACACGTGTTGGGCACAGTGAAGGGAGTGCCAGCACACGGCACATGCACTGGGCAGGGTGCTGGGCAGGGTGCTGGGCAGGGTGCTGGTCATGGTGCTGGGTGCCCTGGACATGGTGCTGGGTACAGTGCTGGGCAGAGTGCTGGGCAGGGTGCTAGTCACGATGCTGGGCAGAGTGCTGGGCAGAGTGCTGGGCAGGGTGCTGGTCACAGTACCGGGCTCGGTGCTGAGCAGGGTGCTGGGTACGGTGGTGGACACGGTTCTGGGTAGAGTGCTGGGCAGGGTGCTGGTCATGGTGCTGGGCTCGGTGCCGGGTGCGCTGGGCACGATGTTGGGCAGGGTACTGGGCAGGGTGCTGGGCAGGGTGCTGGTCACGGTACTGGGCTCGGTGCTGGGCATGGTTCTGGGTAGGGTGCTGGGCAGGGTGCTGGTCATGGTGCTGGGCTCGGTGCCGGGCGCACTGGGCACGGTGCCGCCCCGCAGGCCGCTGCACGCCAAGGCGGAGCAGCAGCTCATGTGCGAGGAGCACGAGGACGAGCGCATCAACATCTACTGCCTGCGCTGTGAGGTGCCCACCTGCTCCCTCTGCAAGGTGTTCGGGGCCCACAAGGACTGCGAGGTGGCCCCGCTCCCCGCCGTCTACCAGCGCCAGAAGGTGGGGCCGGGGGGCCGGGCGCCGGGGGGCCGGGCGCCTGCCCCGCCGACCCTCATGGCCTGCGCTGCAGAGCGAGCTCAGCGATGGCATCGCCATGCTGGTGGCGGGCAACGACCGCGTGCAGGCCGTCATCACGCAGCTCGAGGGGATCTGCAGCAGTGTGGAGGTGGGTGCGCGGGGCGGCATGGGGCGCGTGGGGCACGTGGAGCGGCGTGGGGGTTGTGGTGCATGTGGGGTGGCATGGGGCACACAGAGTGGCGTGGGGTGCATGGGACACGTGGGGCACATGGGGCACACGGAGTGGCGTGGGGTGCGTGGAGCGCGTGGGGCACGTGGAGCGCGCAGGGCGCGTGGGGCGGCCGCGGCGCCGGCCGGGGCTCACGGGCGCCCGCAGGAGAGCGGCCGGCGGCAGAAGCAGCAGCTGGCACGCAGCTTCGAGGCGCTCTATGCCGTGCTGGAGGAGCGCAAGCAGGAGCTGCTGGGCGCCGTGGGGCGCGAGCAGGCGGCGCGTGAGCAGCGGCTGCGCGGGCTCATCCGCCAGTACGGAGACCACCTGGAGGCCTCCTCCAAGCTCGTGGAGTCGGCCATCCAGGCCATGGAGGAGCCCCAGATGGCYGTGTACCTTCAGGTGGGGGGGCGCGGGGCCCAGGGGGCGTGGGCGCGTGGGGCAGCCCCACAGCTCCCAGGGGTGCTGCTCCGGGTCAGCATCAGGACCCTGGGGGTTACGGCCCCATGGATTGACCCCCGACTTCCCCCTTCCCCCCCATCAAAACAGCACTCAAAGGAACTGCTTAAAAAGTGAGTTGGGTTGTGCAGACCTGGGGGGCTGTGGGGTCCACGGGGCCGGGTGGGGGGCAGGGGGTTGTGCTGGGACCGTGGGTGGCTGCTGCTCTGTGTGTGGGTCCACATGCGCGAGGTGGGGTGGGGAGGGTGACACGCAGATGACAGTGTCTCTGTGTGGGTACCAGGACCGTGGGTGGATGTGGCTGACGTGGGGCTGGTGCAGGATGGGGGATCAGTCTGTGGGTCCATGGACAGTTGGGGAGCCCTCCATGGCTGGGTCTGTGGGTGGCTCCATGTGTCTGTGTCCATGCCTGGGTCCATGGGTGGGTCTGTGGGTGGGTCCGTGGGCAGCTCCATGGGTGGCCCACGTGCGGTCCCGGTGCCGGCAGGATCGTGGCCATGTCGAAGGAGCCGCTGGGCAGCCGGCCCGAGCCCGGCTACGAGAGCCTGGAGCACCTGCGGGTGCGCGTGGACGGCGCCGCCCAGGCCCTGCGCGCCATCGACTTCTGCAGCGGTGCGGGGGCGGGATGTGACGCCATGGCGGGGGGCAGGGGGCTGGGGAGAGGGGACCTGGAAGGGGAGGGGATACAAGAAATTTGGTGGGGGGCTAGAGGGATTGTGGGGTCGGGACGGGGGGATCCAGGGACATTGGAGGGTGTGTGCAGGATGCAGAGGAGCCAGCGCATGGAAGGGCATTTGGGGTCATGGAGAGGATGCAGGGAATGGGATGACGCAGGGCCAGGAGACAGGGAAGGGATAAGGTGGACAGAGGGCGTGCGGGACATGGGACAGGGGATGGAGACACCAGGGAAGGGGGTGTGGGGCGTGCGGGATGCTGGGCAGGGGCCGCGGTGGGACCATGGAGGGTGTGAGGCTGTCGGGGCCCATCGGGACGGGCGTCGCGGTGCCGCATCCTGCAGAGCCACTGGGCGAGGAGGAGGCCGAGGGCGCCCCAGAGGGCAGTGAGGCCGCGGGGGACGAGGAGCGGCCGGAGGCACCCGAGGGGCCTGAGGCACCYGAAGGTGAGACCTGGGCCCGTCAGCGCTGTGGGGCACCGCGCTGTGATGGGGGACAGGGCTGCGATGAGGAGGAACCACACCGCGGGGGGGGGGGGGCACACTGTGATGGGGGCAGTGCTGCAACAGGGGGGATCTGCACTGCAATGGGGCCATGGGAGCTGCACAGGGCCGAGCCATGGGGCTGGCGGGGCCGGCCCAGCCACCCGGCACCTCCCTGCAGCCACGGGACCCATCAGAACCACCCAGCGCTGCCCGTGGGGAGCCCCTCTGTGGGGCAGGGGTGGCAGGGGTGGGTGCCTGTGGGGAGCTGAGGCTGCTCCCCCACCCAGGCCAGCACTGAGCGGAACCTGCTGCGTCCGGATGGGAGGACCCGCAGTTCCCGCAGCTCCGGAGGCTCCATCGACTCCAATGGCTCCGGCGGCTCCAGTGGCTCCTGCGGCCTTGCAGCCCATTGGTAGCTGCCACGCGGTGCCGTCCCCAACCCCATTAAACCCTGCGCGAGGAGCCGCGTCTGGTGCTCCCTGCTGTGACAGCCACGCGGTGCCCCGGCCGCGCTGCGCAAACAGGCGCTGATGAGGGCGGCCRGGGGGGCACAAACCGGCTGCTCCCACCCACGCCAGCGCCGGCGCCGGCTGCGTCAGCCGCCCGGCCCGGGTGCTGGCCCCAGCGTCACACTGACGCCGGACAAGGCGCAAGGGGACGTGGGGACCTGGGGGTCCAGTGGGACCTGGGCCCGTCCAGATGGGTGGTGGTGCCAGAACCGGCACTGGACCCCCCTGGGTGTTGGGTCAGGGCAGGACACGGTGCCGGCACGAGCTGGGCGCCGGGAGCACCGGGAGATGCTGATGCTTCCCCGAGCAGCCGCCGGCCTGGGGGCAGCGTCATCCCCAGCTGAGCCCCTCCTGGGGACATGGTGGCGCTTCCCTGGTGGTGGGACACGGCCAGCACCTCCCTGGCATGGGCACGGCCTGACGTGTCCTCCTCCATGGCACACGGCCAGCACGTCGGGCGTGGGACGGGGTTTGACACATTCCTCGCCATGGGGCATGGCCAAGAGAGCGGCGGCTCTGCAGGACACAGCAGAGCCCCTCCCTCTGCATGGGACACAGGTAACGCGTCCCTGGCGTGGGGCACGGCAGGGGCAGGACATGGTCCCGTCCCCTCGCTCAGATCCTGCTCCGTCAGCTCTCACTCCGTTTTCTCTGCGGTTTTCTTGCCGTGGGGCCTATCGGGCACTGAGCGAGGCTGGGCGCTGTGTCCTCCAMCCCCGGTCGCTCCTGCGCTCGGGAGCTGGTGGCCAGGGCAGGTTGCTGGCGAGCGCCGAACTGGCCGCTCTGAGCGCCCTCGCTGCTCCTTGGGCCATCCCCATCCCGGCTGTCCGGGTAGGACTCGGTGTTTGTCCCACGGAGGTTCCTGCTGGCCCCTTGGGACGGCAACGCTGCTCTCCTGCCTGTGCCTGTCTCGTCCCGCCTGGCCTGGAGGGCGGGTGGCTCAAGAGGACTGGCTCTGGGCACCAGGATAGGGCGGAACAGGACCTGGCTCTTCCCGTGGCTCTTAATGGAAGCCCTGGGCAGAGCCCGAGGCAGCGGGAGCTCTGCCGAGACGTCAGGAGAGGCCCCTCTCCTGGGAGGGCTCCCAGACCCTGCAGCAGGTCGCCCAGAGCGGAGCGGCTCCTTCCCGAGCGGCCCCTYGGCCGCTCTGGGGGACTGGGCAGCCCCCGGCCCCGCCAGGGAGCCCCCGTGGGCTCTGTGGCTGCTCCGGGCGCTGCTCCCACCCGCTGGGCCCGAGCTCCAGGGCTGCCCGGTGCCCCCGCGTTGTGGCCGTGCTGGCCCCAGCCCTGGACAGTCCCCGCAGCCACCTTGTCCTGCAGCGTCCTCTGATGCCTGGGAGGTCCAGACCCACCCCCGCAGAGGACGTGGCGGCTCCTCCTCCATCCCACCCCCCACGGGAGCCGCCCCGTGGCCCGCGCCCCTCCGGACGGGCCCCTGTCCCGCAGCCACCCCCTGCGCCGCCGGGAGACGCTGCTCGGGGACAGGGGGAGCCCGTCGGGGCTCACGGGGAGCCGGGGGCGGAAGGAGGGATGGGGGGGAGCCTGTTCCTGCGGGGGAGGGGGTGTGATCCTGCTCGTCCCTCCGCCCACGCGGGACGAAGCCCCTTCTCCCACTGCTCCCCGCGTGCTCGGACCGGACCCGGCGCTGCGGGACGGGAATCCCTCGAGGAGCCGGTGCCGGTGCCGCCTCCCCGAGCCCTTCCTACCGCCCGCACTCGCTCACGCCCGGGGCTTCCACCACGTTTTATTACAAAACCGGTGCCGGTCCGGCGGCGCCCGCGGGCCCACCCCGCAGCCGGTCGCGCCGAGGAGGGGGCGGCCGCAATGAGCACAGCCCGGCGCCGGTCCCGGTCCCGGCGAGGCGGCCGGCGCAGGGAGGACGCGGAGGCGGCGGAGCGCGAAGTCCCCGGCCGGGCTCCCCGCGCGGCTCCCGGCGGCTCCCGCCGTGTCCGTCGCGCGGCCCCGCGCCCTCAGCGTCCCACGGCGTCCAGGATGAGGCGGTTGTCGTCGGCGCGCGCGCGCTGGCTCTGGGCGCGCGCGAGCAGCAGGAGGTGCCGCAGCAGGTGGAACGTGAGGTCGATGGAGAGCGGCGGCTCGTCCCGCCGCGCCCGCCACGGCTCCCGCGGCGGCGGCGGCAGCGGCGGCCACGCGGGGCGGCCTCGTGCCTCGGCCCCGGCGCCCGCGGCCGCGCCCAGGACGGCGCCGTCGGGGCGGGGGGCGGCGGGCGGCGGGCGGGCGAGCAGCAGCAGGAGGGTGAGCAGCGCCCGCCGCATCCTGGGCTCCGGCCGCACCTGCGGAGCGCCGGCCGCGTCGGGGCGCCGGGAGGGACCCGAGCCCCGGAGCGGGCGCGGGGACTCGGGACCGCCCCGACCCCGTGCACCGGCCCCGGCCCCCGACCCGCCCCTTCTCCCGTGCACTGACCCCGATCCCCCGCCCCGGCCCCGGCCCCGTGCGGCSGCCCCTGTCCCCGCATCGCGCCGTCCCGCGCTCGGTGCGCAGCCCCTTCCCCGCGCAGCGCGGCCGCCGTCTGCGCGGTGCCGGTGCCGCCCGTACCCGCTGCGCGCTGCCCTGTGCGGTGCCGAGGAGCGGAGCGGAGCGCGGCGAGCTCGGTCCCGCGGGAGCTCAGCCGGTGCCGCGGCCGGTGCTTATATGGGGGTCGGGAGCTCGGGCTGACGTCAGCGCCGGACGGCGGGGGGCGGGGGCGGTGCGGGGGGGCCCGGGACGGCAGCGCCCAGCACCGGTACCGGCTGCAGCGCCCGTTCCCGCAGTGACACCCGCGGCCCCGCAGGACCCCGGCGCGAGCCCCAGTCCGCCCCCCGCCCCCCGGCCCCGCCGGCAGCTCCCGGCCCGCCCCGCCCGCCGCAGCAACCCCGAGAGGACCCCCCGCATCGGCCCCGCGCCCCTCCCGCCGCCCCGGGCCCTCCTCGGCCCGCGTCCCCTCCCCGCCGCCTCCCTCCGGTCCGCCGCGCTCCTGCCCCGCCCCCACACGCCGCTGTCCGCGGTGCTGAAGGGACGACCGGAGCCCTCCGGTGCCCGTCCGGGTCCCGCCGCCCCGTCCCCGCCCTTCCCCGCTGTCCTGTCCCGTCCCCGCCATCCCGTCCCGCGCCGGGCCAGGCCACCCGGGGGGCTCGGGGCTCCGCAGCCCAGCCCGGCGGTGGCCGCGCTGTGCCCGGCCAAGCACGCGGCCGCAGCGGGGACCGTCGCGGCTGCACCGGGCCGGGCGGGCGGCTCCGCGCCGGGGGCTGCAGCCCTGGAGCAGCGAGGGAGCCGCTCGCCAGGGCTGTGACTCAGAGCGAGGGCAGCGCGCGGCGCCGCTGCGGTCACGGCGCCCGCTCCAGCGCCGGCTGCCAGGGCGTCGGGCGCTGCCGAGGTGCCAACGCGGCGCGGGACGAGCGGCGGGGCCGCAGGGAACCACAGAGCGCGCGCACGACACCGGGCGCGGAACGACCCCGTTTATTGGGAGCTCCGGCCGCTGGCGGGCGCTGACGCGGGAGGGGACGGCGGGCGCGACTCGGAGCGCGCCGGGCCCCGCGCGGCTCCGCTCCGCGGCCGGGGAAGGACCGGCCACCCGCAGGGCAGGGGCAGCGCGGGCTGCGGGGCCACGGCGAGCAGGGAGCGAGGACGGAGCCGGGCCCACGGGGCAGCGCTGCGCCCGGCGCCGCTGCCGCGGACGGAGCCGCCTCCTGCGCCGGCTCCCGCCCCGGCCCAACGCAGGGAGCGGCGGCCCCGTGCTCCGGCCCGCGCAGCCTCCGGCCGTGGAGCCCGTCCGCAGGAGCAGCGATGGCAGAGGCGGCCGGAAGGGCCTCGGTGGCGGGTGCTGGTGGGTGCCACCGCACACGGGGCAGCCCAAGCCCGACCCCACGGCTGTCCCGGGGCCACTGCCCCACCGGACGCTCCTCTCACGGCCGATTGGCTTTCCAGGAGAGGTAGCAGTTCCAGACGAGGGCGACGCACTGGACCACGGCCAGCCTGCGGAGCGTGCGGGACGGGCTCGGCTGCCGCCGCCGCGCAGCCGGCACCGCGGGGCCGGGGCTCTCCTCCTACCTGTGGTTCAGCGGGACGAAGTAGAAGTTCGCTGCTTGCACCGGCGGCCAGATCTGGAGCAGAGACGCAGGGTGAGGGTGACGCAGGGTGACGCCTCAGCCCGGGGCAGCCCATGCGGCCCCGACAGCGCTTGCACTCACGCAGTAGTTGGTGAGCAGGGCGTCCACATAGTCCTGCACAGGAGAGAGGGTGAGTACAGACTGGCCCCACACCCCCCACCTCGGCAGAACCCAGGGCTGCTCCATCTGGACACGAGCGGCTCTGGCGCCAGGAGTGTCAGGGTGGGCACGGCCGTGGTGCCCGTGGAGTGGACATGGCCCTAGTGGCCAGCGGGGTGGACACGGCCACAGTGCCCACAGGGTGGACATGGCCACGGTGCCCACGAGGCAGACCCGGTCCCGGTGCCCACGGGGTAGACACGGCCCTGCTGTCCATGGGGTGGACACGGCCACGGTGCTGGTGAGGTGGACACAGCCCTGGTGTCTGCAGGGTGGACACAGCCGTGGTGCTGGTGGGATGGATGTGGCTGCAGCGCCAGAAGCTGGCCCGGGCTGTGGTGCTGCGYGGGCCCTGTGACGCGGGGGGCCGCGGGTCGCCCACGCTGGTGCTGCAGCGGCTGACATGCCGCAGCCCCGGCCCGCAGGACGCGTCCCGCCACGCGGGGCTGTGACTCAGCCGGAGCCCAGCTCTGCTCCAGCGCTGGCCGGCGGCCCAGAACGGGGAGAGCGGGCTGGGGTGATAGATGCGCCGGTGACGCTTCCTCTGCGTGGGGAGTGGGGACGGGGGCGGCCGCCTGGCCCGGAGCGCCCGGAGCACCCGGTGCGGCAGGAGGGGATGGGCGCTGGGCCTGGCTCCGGGGCCGGGGCCCCGTGGGCGCAGCGCAGCAGGACGGGGCTGCACGGTGCCCACCGGGGCGGCCGCATCCCCTCACCTGCCGCAGCTTGGAGCAGGTCTCCTGCAGCGAGAGCCCGTTGGCAGCGCCCGCCACGCCGAGGAAGCAGCCGAGGAAGCAGGGAGCGAAGCCGCCCTGCGAGACAGGCCCAGGCCGCGCTGGGGAGCCCACACTGCTGCGAGCAGGCCCCGAAGCCACGTGGTGATGGAGATGTCGCGGTCAGGCCAAGCGGCCACCGCACTGACCTGGTCCAGCAGCATCTTCTTCAGGGCGGCGGCCTTGGTGGCCCCGGGGACGAGGCGGTCGAGCAGCCTGTACCAGGTGCCCAGGACGGGGCCCTGTGGGAGGGGGCGCTGGGGGCTGCTCCGGGTGCCCGTGCGGCCCCRGTGCCGCGCGGCACTCACCACGAAGCAGACGCCGATGGCGGCCATCCTGGCCGTGCGGGCGGCCTGGTGCCCCCGCAGCCCCCGGCGCTCCACCAGCTGCTGCGCGATGGCGTCGCCTGCACCCATGAATGCCCCTGCAGGACAGGGCAGTGGCCTGAGGCGCCCCGGCACAGCCTCGCGCCCCGCCAGCTGCCGGGCACTGTTCCCGGCCCCGCGGTGCCGGTCGCGCTCCCGGCCCTGCCCCGTGGCCCTGGCACTGCCCCGCGGGCCCCTGGCAGCCTCGCTTCCTGCTGAGCCCCGCGGCCCCTGGCCCACGGGCACTGTCCCCATGGCTCCGCTCCCGGCCCACGTGGCCGGGGCCGTGGGAGCGCGGCGGGGGCTGCCGCCGGCACCAATAGTCCCTGCGCCCCAGGGCCTGGCCAGGGCCCAGCCCGCCCGCGGCACCAGCAGTGGGGCCTGGCCGAGCGCCCGGAGCCCGGCCGGGAGCGGGGGCCCGGGCGAGGCCGGTGGGACCCGGTCGGGGCGGGGAGGCCACGGGGCTGGGGGAGGCCGCGGGGCCGCCAGCGCCTCCCCTTGCACCGGCGCTGCCCCAGGGCAGAGGTTCCCCCTGCCCAGGCTGCCCCCGCGCTGGCCTCAAGGCTGGGGGCGCCGGGGCCCCTTCCCGCCCGGGGTGCAGCTGGGTCCGTGCGGGGCTCCTGCTGCTGCCAGGGAGGCTGGGCCGGGTCGGCTCCGCGGCCGCCCTCGTTGCCCCGGGCAGCCGGCTGGGCTGGGCGCCCTGGCTGCCCCCGCCGCTGGCCTGGGCCCAGGCCTAAGCAGGGCACCCGGTCCGAGCGGGGCCACGGCAGCCCCCGGCTCCAAGGGGCGCTTGGCCCGCGGGCAGCAGCGGCTCCGCCGGAGCTGCCGGCTCCTGGCGCGGCTCCAGGCAGCAGGGCAGGTGCCAGGCAGCGAATTCCATCAAACAAGACCAAAATAACGCAGGAACAGCGAGGGGGCCGGGCCGCGGGCCAGCAGCGCGGGGACGGGCTGGCGGCGGCCCCGGGGCGGGGCCCTGCTCCCCACGGGCCCTCCCACCTCGGGGCAGCAGCGGCGGGGCCGGGACACCCGCAGCCCGGGGGGGTTCGGGGACACCCGCAGCAGCGGCGGGGCCGGGACACCCGCAGCACGGGGGGATCCGGGACACCCGCAGCCCGGGGGGGTTCGGGGACACCCGTAGCACGGGGGGATCCGGGACACCCGCAGCCCGGGGCGGGTTCGGGGCTTCCCGCAGCCCGGACCCCGGCAGGACGAGGCTCCCGCGGCGGCACCGCACGAGGCTCCGCGCGCGTCGCGGCTCCCAGGGCACCGGCAGCCCCAGGCGCGGCCCCTGTCCCGGGGGCCGCCGCCTCCCGCCCGGGCGTGGCTCCGCCCCCGCCCCGCCGCAGCCCAGGCGCGGCTGCGGGGAGCGCCCGTGTTCCCGTGCGGGCGGGGCGGTGCCGGGAGGCGGGGCCGGTCGCGGGGCCGGGTCCCGCCGGGCGGCGCAGGCGCAGCGCGCACGCGGTCACGTGGCCCCGCGCTCCGGCCCGGCCTTACCGGCGGTCAAGGCCTGCGCCGCCCGCGGCCGCCGCGACACCAGCCGCGCGTAGCCGCGACACAGCGCGGCCATGGCGCGCGCGTGACGTCACCGCGGGGCGCGGCGGAGGCGGGGGGCGGTGCTAGGTGGGAGGAGGGGGGGCCGGAGACATGGGCGGCGCTCGGAAGGAGAAGGCGGGGCCATGACGTGGCGCACATTTATTGGCGGCGCTAGTAGCGGCCCA
The DNA here is from genome assembly GCA_003342815.1 of Eudromia elegans. Taxonomy (NCBI): domain Eukaryota; kingdom Metazoa; phylum Chordata; class Aves; order Tinamiformes; family Tinamidae; genus Eudromia; species Eudromia elegans. The sequence goes on from PTEX01000389.1 coordinate 450,751, forward strand.
GGACAGTGGCCAGCAGGGCCATGCGGATGTACATGCCGTTCTCCGCCTGCCGGAAGTACGCGGCGCGCGGGTCCGAGTCCACCTCCACGCTGCGGAAACGGCGTCAGGGGGCGGGGCTGTCGAGGGCCTCGCCCCCCGATCCCTGCGGCCTCGGCCCGCCGGTCCCCGAGGCTCCGCCCCCCGCGGCCGCCCCGCGCCGCCCCGCCGGTCCCCGCCCTCCCGGGGCCGCCCCGCCCCCGGTGCCCGCGGCTCCGCCCCGCCGGCGCCCGCGGCCGCGCCCCCGGTGCCCGCGCGCACCTGATCTCGTTGACGCGCGGCAGCGGGTGCATCACGACCATCCTCTCCTTGGCCCGCGTCATGATGTGCGGCGTGAGCACAAACTGCCCGAAGCACTGGGGGGGGGTGAGCGTGCTGTGCCATGTGTGTCCCGCCGCGACCCCCGCACCGTGCTGCGCGCCCCCGCACGGTGCCGTGTCTCCCCGCATCCCGATGTGCCCCCGCACCCCGACGTGTCCCTGCACCCTGTGTCCCTGCACCGTGCTGCATGTCCCTGCACCCAGACGTGCCCCGCCACACCCCATGTCCCCCCGCGCCCCTGCATGTCCCCCCTGCACCCTGCCATGTTCCCCCCGCACCCTGACGTGTCCCCTTGCGCCCCGACGTGTCCCCCCTGCACCCTGCCCCGTGTCCCTGCACCCCGACGTGTCCCCCTGCGCCCCGCCACGTCTCCCCGTGCCCTGACGTGTCCCCCCTGCACGCTGCCGTGTGTCCCTGCACCCCGCTGCATCCCCCCACACCCCTCCACGTTCCCCCCACGTCCTGCCATGTCCCCCTGCACTCACTGCCTCGTACTCGGCGGCCGACCCGAAACGCTCCTTCTGGATGCGCGTCACGTAGAGCACGTCCGTGTCGGGCAGCGCCTCCTCGATGCTCCCGAGCTCCTCCTGGCGCCGCGGCGAGAGCGGGGACGCGGCGTGAGCGGGGACACGGGGACGAGGGGACACAGGGACACGTCCCGCCCGCGCACCTGCTCGATGCCGCGGGACGCCACGAAGCGGACGATGTCGGGCGGCATGCGGAGGCCGGGCGGGGTGACGTAGCGCAGGCTGACCCGGTACTGGGTGAGCAGCCGCGCCAGCGAGTGCACCGTGCGCCCGTGCTTCAGGTCGCCCACCATGGTGATCTGGGGGTGCACGGTGAGCGCTGGCGGCCGCCCCGCCGCACGCCCCGGCCCCGGTGCCGCTCACCGTCATGCCGTTCACGGTGCCCAGCTCCTCACGGATGGTGAAGATGTCGAGCAGCGCCTGTGTGGGGTGCTCGCCCACGCCRTCCCCCGCGTTGATCACCGGCTTGCGGCAGTGCCGCGCCGCCAGCTGCGGGCAGGGTGAGTGCGGGCGGGGGGGTCCCCGTCCCCCGGGGTGCGGGGACGTGGCCAGCACCGGCTCCCCGTGGGGGACGTGGTCCCCATCCCATGGGGCGTGAGGACGTGGCCAGCTCAGGCCCGTAGCCGGGCCGAGGGATGCAGCCCCAGCCGCACGGAGGGGGCCCATGGTTCCCGTCCCTGGTGTTGGGGCRGGAGGTGACCGGCGAGCAGCCCTGGGGCAGGACCCTGTCCCCCCGCGGGGGCCCAGCCGCGGCCCCGCTCACCTCCACGGCGCCCGGCTGCGGGTGCCGCAGCACCAGCACGTCCGCGTAGCAGCACATGGTCTGCACCGAGTCGGCCAGGGACTCGCCCTTCTGCACCGAGGACGTGGCCTCCGAGAAGGGCAGMACGGCGCCGCCCAGGCGGCACATGGCGGCCGCGAAGGAGCTGCTGGTCCGCGTGCTCGCCTCGTAGAACATGGACGCCATCACCTTGCCCTGCGCACGCGGGCAGCGGCGCCGCGCTCAGCCGGGCGGGACGCCCCAAGGCTGCCCCGGCCTCCCTGCGGCCCCCGTGACATCCCCCGGCCACCCTGCGGCCCCCCCAGTGCCACCCTGCGGCCTCCCCGCACCTTGAGGATGTCCAGGCTCCGCTCCTTCTGCACCAGCATGCGCAGGGTGTGCGCCACGTTGAACAAATGCGAGAGCTGCGAGGAGGGGAGGCTCAGCCAGGGCTGCAGGGCAGCACCAGGCTGCATGCAGCGCCGCAGCTCGTAGGGATGCGCTCGCTGCCTGCACGCGTGCAGCACTGCGGTGCCTGGGCCAGGACATGTGGGCACACCCTTGCCCCTGCTCACACCGTGCAGGGTTTGTGCAGTGCCCTGTGCACACGTCCAGGGCACGCACAGCACTGCAGCCCTCGCACACACACAGGGCAAGAGTGTCAGCGCAGCGCCAGGCATGCTCCTGGGTCACACGTGGCCCCCGTGCACATTCCTGGGGACACCCGCATTCCCGTAACCCCCCCCACGGCAGTCCGGCCTCCCCTCCACGCTGGCCTCCCGGGCACCTCCTCCTTGGAGAACTGCTGCACGGAGAGCACGTGCTGCCCGATGAGCGGGTGCAGCAGCGGCGAGGTCTGGATGAGGGGCGCGCTCTGCGGGGACGCCTGCCACGGGGACGGGCCCGGCGCATAGCAGCCGCCGTCCTGCGTCGCGGCCGCATCTGCGGGGCGAGGGCAGCGCTGGGCACGTGGTTCCCATCCCCGCGCAGCCCCGCCGGGCCCCGTGCCGGACGGGAGCGCGGCCGCGACGCAGCACCGGGGCACGCACCGGCATCCGCCACCTTCCTGCTGGGCTTGTCCCAGGCGTCTTCAGCTGGGCGGGAGAAGGGAAGGGCAGTGGTAAGGGCAGGGCCGCAGGCGCCCGCCCTGCTCTGCTGGGTGCCACGCCAACCCCGCCGGACCCGGCTCCGCGGTGAGGGGCTCCCGTGGGGCCGCATGGCACTGGGGAGGGGAGGCACTCATGGGCTGCGCTCGGCGCACGGCCAAGTGATTCCCCCCCGACATTACCGGTGCCTCGGGCGCCCGGGCGGTGCGCGGCTCCCAGCCTCCGGAATGCTGGACGGGACACAAGGGCACGACGTGAGCGGGGCTGCCCACCCCACACCCCCGTTCCCGTCATCTGCGCCGCCTGTGCCGCTCACCCGGCAGCCCCGGGTCGGAGGCGCGGTGCACGCGGGGCGGCGGGTGCAGGCGGCCGTCGGCGCGCCGCGGGCTGGGCGCTCGGGCACGCAGCGTCTCGCCGGCCGCGCCGGGCCGGGGCCGCTCGGGCACCTGTGGGGAGAGGCCGGGCTGGCAGCGGGTGCGGGCGGCCGCGGGGCCCCCGCATCTTCCGCGGCCCCCACCTTGGCGCTCTCCTTGGCGGGCAGCGGGGGCGGTGCTGGCACGGCCCCCGACGGCCACTTCCTCACGTCCTGCCCATAGCCGGGGGGCACCAGCACCTGCGGGCAGGGGCGGCGAGGGGCTGAGCGCAGGGCGAGCGGCGCTGCAGCCCCCCGGCGCGCCCGCTCCCACCTGGCCGTCGATGTAGGCGACCTCCCCGCGCAGCACCACGCGCCGCACCGTGCCCTTCACGCGCATGCCCTCGAAGGGCGTCCAGCCGGCCTTGGAGAAGGCCGTGCGCGCAGGCACGGTCCACTCGTGCTCCAGGTCCACCTCCACGTAGGTGTCGTCCTGCGCTGGCAGCCCGAAGATGCGGCGTGGGTTCTCGTAGAGGCGCTGCACGACGTCCTCCACGGACAGGCGCCCCTCGGACACGGCCGTCAGCAGCAGCGGCAGCATCGTCTCCAGGCCGGGGTAGCCAGGGGGTGGCTCTGGGCCCTGCTTCTCCTCCAGCGTGTGGGGGGCTGCGGGCCGCGTGCGGACAGTCACCACGGCGCTGGGCCCCGTCCCCGGCACCAGCAGGACCCCGCGCCCGCGCTCACCGTGGTCCGTGGCGAAGCAGTCGATGGTGTCCATGTTCTCCCAGAGCGCCTCCAGGTCGCGGCGGGTGCCCAGCGCAGGGCGCACGGCCCCGCAGCCCTCGCCCAGGCGCCCCAGGTCGTCCCGGCACAGGAAGAGGTGGTGCGGGGCCACCTCGCACGTCACCGCGACGCCCTTCTGCTTGGCCGCCTTGATGAGCAGGATCTGSGGGAAGGCGGTGAGCGCCAGCCGCCCGCAGCCCTGTGCGCCCCGGGCCCCGCGCTCACCTCCTCCCTGCGGGCCACGTGGCAGATGTGCACGGGGCGCTGGTACAGCTGGGCCACCGTGAGGACGGCGGCCACCGTCTGCCGCTCCGCGTGGGCCACGATGGGCAGGTGCCGCGGCCACTGCTCGAAGTGCTGCGGAGAGCAGGGCGGTGAGGGCGGCCCCGGGCGGCGCGGGCCCCGCCGCGGCGCGGCGCACCTGCATCCACAGCGACACGTCGTCCATGCGCAGCGCCGAGAAGGTGTCGTTGAGGTACATCTTGAGGCCCGCGGCSGCCGCGGCCACGGCGCCCAGCGAGCCCGCGTTGTCCGCCGAGGCGCCCAGGAAGAGGGCGAAGTCACAGCGGGCCCCGGCCTCGGCCAGCTGCGGGGCGAGACCGTGTGGGCCGGGGCTCCGTGCCGCCTGGCGCCACGAAGGGGATGCGGCGGCGCCCGCTACCTTCTGYGCCAGGGCGAAGGAGGCGGCGTCGGTGACGGCGGGGCTGGTGTTGGGCATGGCGCACACCATGGTGACGCCGCCGGCCAGCGCGGCGGCCGTGCCCGACGAGAAGTCCTCCTTGTGCGTGCCGCCCGGCTCCCGGAGGTGCACGTGCACGTCGACGAGGCCTGCGGGGCGGCTGCGTCGGCACCCCCGCACGCGGCGGCCCCGCAGCGCCCGCGCCCCCGCCTACCCGGCAGGCGGATGAGCTTCTGCGACGTCATGCAGTCCACGTGCATCTTCAGCGGCGGGGCGGCCCCGATCTGCCTCAGCGCCTGCGGGGACGGATGCGCCCGGGGAGCACCCTGAGCGGGGCCAGACCCACGGCAGGGAGCCGAGGGGCCGTGGGGACAGAGCGGGCCAGGGGACAATGCCACTCCGAGGCCCCCACCCACAGTGTCCCCCAGCCTGGGCCGCCCCAGACACAGAGCAGCCCCCGGCCCTGCACCTCCACGAAGAGCTTGGTGCACTTGATGTCGATGATGAGCGGCACGGAGTAGTCGACGGCCAGGCGGCGCGTGCGGTAGCCCTTGGTGACGAAGGAGGAGAGCCGGCGGCCGCCCGAGTTGCGCATGGAGAGGTTGATGACCATCTCGAAGTGGTTCTCGGCCAGGTAGTCAAGGATGCTGCGCTGCGTCTCCCGCGCGCCCGCCTCGCTGCCATCCGCCTCCTCGAAGTGCCAGTCCACGGCCATCACCTGCGGCGACAGGGCGCCGTGGCTGGCACCGCCCGCGGCAGGCACGGGCCCCCCGCGCCGGCCCCAAACCCACCTGGATGCCGTGCTCGGTGTAGAAGTCGGCGGTGCCCAGGCTGGCGTAGAGCTTGTAGCCGAGGCTCTCCAGCGTCCGCACCGTGGGCAGCAGCTCGCTCTTGTTCTGCGAGCGCGACGGGGCCCTCAGAGTGCGGCCAGGGCGCACGGGAGCCCCGTGCCGTACGGGGCACGCCAGCCCTCACCTTGTAGCTGCCGATGGTGAGCAGGATGTTCCTCYTGGGGATCCTGAAGCCGGTGCTGAGCATGGCCTTGAGGTAGGCCTCGCAGCGGTTCTCGCCGAAGCACGCCACCTCGCCCGTGCTCGTCATCTCCACGCCCAGCACCACGTCGGCGCCCGCCAGGCGCGAGAAGGAGAACTGGGGCACCTGGGAGAGGGGGCTCAGCACACGTGGGACACCGAGCCCGCACGGGACCCCGAGCCCGCACGGCCGCCCCGCGCCTGCTCACCTTGACGCCCACAATGCCTGTGCCCGTCATGAGCCCCACGGGCTCCACGTCCTCGCCCATGATCACCTGGCTGGCCAGGGCCACCAGGTCCACCCCCAGGGTCTTGGAGACGAAGGGGAAGGAGCGGGACACGCGCACGTTGCATTCGATCACCTTCAGCTGGTCGTCCTGCGGGACGGGCTGGCTGCGGGCCGTGTCGGGGGTCCCCCGGCCGCCCCAGCACGCTGGCACCACGGAACCCAGCAGCGCTGGCCCTGCCAAAGGGGATACCTTGGCGATGAGCTGCAGGTTGAAGGGCCCGGTGACCTGCAGCTGCTGCCCGATGGCGTGGACAATGGCCTTGATGCGCTCCAGCGTCTTGGGGGTGATGTCCTGGGGCGGTGTCACCAGCGTGGCGTCGCCCGAGTGCACGCCGGCGTTCTCCACGTGCTCCGAGATGGCGATGGCCACCACGACGCCGTCACAGGCCACCGCGTCCACGTCGATCTCCTGCGACGGGAGCAGGGCTCAGCGCGGGGGCTGCGGCCGCCGGGGGCTGCGGCGAGCTCGGCTGACCTTGGCCTCCTGGATGAACTTGGAGATGACCACGGGCTGCTCCTTGGACACGGCCACCGCGTTGCTCAGGAACTTCTCCAGGTCGCAGTCCGAGTAGGCCACGTTCATGGCGGCGCCGCTGAGCACGTAGGAGGGCCGCACCACGCAGGGGTAGCCCACCTTGCCGCAGAACTGCTTGGCCGACTGCAGGAGCAGCTCCGTGAGGCTGCGCCGCGCCGGCCCGCRGCCACCGCGACCTCGTGTCCCCGCCGCCGGCCCCACCTCCATGTCCGAGAGCTCCTTCCAGAGGGGCTGACTGATGCCGATGGTGTCCAGCAGGCGGGAGAACTTGAAGCGGTTCTCGGCGGAGTCGATGGCCTCTGGGGAGGTGCCCAGGATGCGGCACTGCTGCCGGTGCAGGGCCATGGCGATGTTGTTGGGCAGCTGCCCGCCCATGGACAGGATGATGCCCTCGGGGCTCTCCAGCTCGTAGATGTCCATGACCACCTGCGGGGAGGCGGCGTGTGGGGCTCGGGCCCGGGCCGCAGGCCGCCCCGGCTGCCCCAGGCACCGCTCACCTCGAAGGAGATCTCGTCGAAGTAGAGGCGGTCGCACATGTCGTAGTCGGTGCTCACCGTCTCCGGGTTGTAGTTCACCATGATGGTCTTGAAGCCCAGCTGCGGGGCAGGGGCAGCGCACGAGATGAGCCCGGGCCCCCCGCGTCCCCGCTGCGTCCCCCCCGTGCCCCTCTGCACCCCGCGGACCTTGCGGAGCTCCTGGATGCAGCCCACGGCGCACCAGTCGAACTCCACGCTGCTGCCGATGCGGTAGACGCCCGAGCCGATGACCATGACGTGGGGCTCGCGGAAGGCCAGGTCGTGCTCGGTGCCGTTGTAGGTCAGGTACAGGTAGTTGGTTTGGGCCGGCCACTCGGCGGCCACCGTGTCGATCTGCTTCACCACGGGCAGGATGCCCAGGTCGCGCCGCAGCTTCCTCACAGCCAGCTCGGTGCTGCAGCGGCGGAGCGAGCGCTCGGCCCCGCGTGCGCAGCCAGGCCGCGGCCGCCCCGCCGCCGCCGCGGTACCTGAGCACGGCCTGGGCCACCTGCTTGTCGGAGAAGCCCAGCTGCTTGGCGCGCTGCAGCACGGCGGGCGGCATGGCGCTCTGCGCCCCGCGCAGCGACTCCAGCAGCACCGCGTGGTCCGTGATGTTCTTCATCTTGTGCAGGAACCAGCGGTCGATCTTGGTCAGCTCGTAGAGCCGCTCGATGGAGTAGCCGGCGCGCAGCGCGGCCGCCAGCACGAAGATCCGCTTGTCCGTGGGCGTCTCCAGCTCCTGCCGGGCCGCGGGAGGGAGCGGGGCCAGAGGGGCTGGGTCGGCTGCGCCCTGCGTCTCCCGGCCCCGTCGCGCCGGGCCGTGGCCTTACCTTGTCCGAGGGCGGCTTCAGCGTGTGGTCGAAGCCCATGCAGTTCTCGTCCACCATGCGCAGCGCCTTCTGGAAGGCCTCCTCAAAGCTCCTGCCGATGGCCATGACCTCCCCTGCCAGCCGGGGCGGTGAGCGGGGACCGGCTGCGCTGCCCGCACCCGCATCGCCCCGCGCTGCCCGCGCCCGCTCACCCACGCTCTTCATGGAGCTGCCGATCTTGGTGCTCACGCGCAGGAACTTGCTGAGGTCCCAGCGCGGGATCTTCACCACGCAGTAGTCCAGGCTAGGTTCGAAGTTGGCCGTGGTGGAGTTGGTGACCGAGTTCCTGGGGACGGGAGCGCTCAGGGCCCGGCCGGAGGTGCCCGCCGCTGTGCCGAGCTCCCGGCGCCGCCGCTACCTGAGCACGGGCAGGGGGATGCCCAGGGCCAGCTTGGCGGCCACGTAGGCCAGGGGGTAGCCGGTGGCCTTGCTGGCCAGGGCCGAGCTGCGGGAGAGCCGGGCGTTCACCTCGATGATGTAGTACTGCGGGCAGAGCAGGGCCGCGGGCAGCGGGCAGCGCGGGCGGGCGCCGCGATGGGTGGGCGCCGCGGTGGGCGGGCGGGCGCGCCGGGGCCCCGCGCACCTGCTCCGCCTCGGGGCTCAGCGCGAACTGGATGTTGCACTCGCCCACGATGCCCAGGTGCTGCACCACCCTGATGGCCGTGCGCCGCAGCAGGAAGTACTCGCGGTCGTTGAGCGTCTGGCTGGGCGCCACCACGATGGACTCGCCCGTGTGGATGCCCAGCGGGTCCAGGTTCTCCATGTTGCACACCTGGGCGCGAGGCGGGGCGCGGGTCACGGTGCCCGGCGCCCCGTGCCCGGCGTCGCCGCGGCCCCGCGCCTACCGTGACGCAGTTGTCGTAGGCGTCGCGCACCACCTCGTACTCGATCTCCTTCCAGCCCTTCAGGGACTTGTCCACCAGCACTTGGGACGTGTGGGCGAAGGCCTGGCTCACGAGCGCCGCCAGCTCCTCCCGCGAGCTGGCGAAGCCCGAGCCCAGCCCACCCAGCGCGTAGGCCGAGCGCACCAGCACCGGGTAGCCCAGGCGCTCGGCCGCGGCCTGCGCCTGCAGGCACAGAGCCGTGGGGCACGGAGCCGTGGGGCACGGAGCCGGTAGCGCCAGCAGCCCCCTGCCCCCATCCTGCTCCATCCACCCTGCCCTGGAGCTGCCCCCATCCTGCTCCATCCATCCCATCCATCCTACCCCAGAGCTGCCCCCATCCCGCTCCATCCATCCCATCCATCCCGTCCCAGAGCTGCCCCCATCCCGCTCCATCCACCCTGCCCCAGAGCTGCCCCCATCCCGCTCCATCCATCCCATCCATCCCGTCCCAGAGCTGCCCCCATCCCGCTCCATCCATCCCATCCATCCCGCCCCAGAGCTGCCCCCATCCCACTCCATCCACCCTGCCCCAGAGTTGCCCCCACCCCGCTCCATCCATCCCATCCATCTGCACCAGGAGCTGCCACTCCTCCACTCCCTCCTGCCCTAGGAACTGCCTCCTCCTTCCAGCCCCGAGAGGTTCCCTCATCCCACCCTGTTCCAAGCACCGTCCCCATCCCATCCCTTCCTCCCCCGCCAGGGGCTGCCCCCATCCCCTGCACGGCCCCCCTGGTGCCCCCTCCGTCCTGCCACCTCTATCCACCCCCTGCCCCGGACCTGCTCCAAGGAGGATGCGGCCTCGCTGGGCGCCACGTGCTCCCCGATCTCCTCCATCTTCTCCACGAAGACCTTGCGATCCTCGGTCATCTCGATGGAGGCGACGGGGGTGCCCAGCACGCGCACGCGGTACCGCTCCAGCACGCCGGCCTTGGTGAGCTCCACGCCGCAGTTGAGGGCGGTCTGCCCGCCGAAGGTGAGCAGGATGCCGTCGGGGCGCTCGTTGCGGATCACCTGCGGGCGCAGAGCGTCACCGGCCGCACCGGGGGCGCTCCGGGGCGCGCGGACGCCCGCTCCCGGGCACGGCGCTCCCCGCGGGGGCTGCAGCTCGCGCGCCGGCGGCCCTGTCCCGGCGGCAGCCTCACCTGCGTGACGTACTCGGGCGTGATGGGCAGGAAGTAGACCTTGTCGGCCAGCCCCTTGGAGGTCTGCACCGTGGCGATGTTGGGGTTGATGAGCACCGTCTGGATGTTCTCCTCCTTGAGGGCTTTGATGGCCTTGGCGGAGCGCAGCGGGGGGGTGAGACGTGCCCCATGGCCCCCGCCCGGCCCCGGACCCGGCGCCCCGCTCACCTGCGAGCCCGAGTAGTCGAACTCGCCCGCCTGCCCGATGGAGAGGCCGCCGGAGCCCAGGATCAGCACCTTGTGCGGCCGGGACGCGTCTGGCGCCGGCGCCGCGCCGCAGCCCAGGCGCTCCTGCAGCCGCTGCCGCACTGCGCACGGGCAACGATGGGGCCCGGCCGGCACCAACACGCCCTCCAGCGCGGCCCCCAACATCCCCCACGTTGCACCCAGCCCCACGGCCAGCACGGCCCCGGCCCCAGCTGCAGAGGCGGTGGGAACCCCCTCCCCACCCCAGGGAGGGCGCCCGGGCCCCACCTGTCTTGGAGCTGCCRTCCCCGCGCTGCAGGTCCCGCATGGTCTCCAGGAAGACGTCGAAGAGCCCCTCGAGGTCCGTGGGGCCGGCCCGGTGCTCGGGGTGGAACTGCACACTGCGGGGGGGTCAGGGCCCGCCAGCCTCGGCCCCGCTGCCCCACAGCTCCCTGCCCCGGCACGCGGTTCCGCTGCACGCGTCCCCGCGACCGCCCTGCGTGGGTGCAGCGCCCAGCACGCGGCCCCACAGCCCCACGGCTTGCAGCCCCACGGCTTGCGGCCCCACGGTCCCCCTGTCCCAAAGCGCCGCAGCATTCGGTCCCCAGCCCCCAGGCACGTGGCCCTGCAGGACCCACGTGGCTCCCTGGCCCCACCCGACGTCGCCCCGCTTGCAGCCCCGCAGCCTCCCCACCTGCCGGCCCCACAGCCCCCGTGAGCAGCCCGCACCCCGCGGCGGCACCTGAAGAAGGGCTTGCGCTCGTGCACGAGCCCCTCGTTGGAGCGGTCGTTGGCRTTGGTGAAGAGCGGCGCCCAGCCGGGCGGCAGGCTGGCCGCGTCCACGGCGAAGCCGTGGTTCTGTGCCGTGATGAAGCAGCGCCGCGAGTCCTCGTGCACGCACGGCTGGTTGTGCCCGCGGTTCCCGTACCTGCGTGGGGCGTCAGCGCTGCCCGCGGCCCCGACACCCCCGCCGCCCCCGCGCCCCGCTCACTTCATCTTGTAGGTGCGGGCGCCCAGGGCCAGTGAGAGCAGCTGGTGGCCCAGGCAGATGCCGAAGAGCGGCTTGGGCTGGGGGGCGTCGAGCAGGCGCCGCAGGCTGMGCACGGTCTCCCCGCAGCGCCGCGGGTCCCCGGGGCCGTTGCTCACGAGCAGCCCGTCGAAGTCTGTGCCGGGAGGGGGGCGCGGGCCAGGGTCATCCCGGGCCAGGGCCAGCCCGTGGGGTCACCCCCAAGCCCGGGGCCCCCAAGCCCCAAGGCTGAGCCCATGAGCCCCATGGCCCCTTTGGCCTCACTGCAGCCACATGGACCCCGCAGCACTCCTGAGGGCCCCCAGCCCTCCTTGATAGGACCCCAGCCCTCCAGGCAGCCCCAGAGCCCCCCAGGGCCTCCCGCAGCCCCCAGGGCAGCCTGGCCCTCCCGGGGTCGCCCCAGGGCGGCTGGACCCCGCAGCCCCCCGGCCCCACTGTCCCGGCGGGCGCCCACCTGCGGGGTCCAGCGGGTGGTCCCAGGGCACGACGGTGACGGCGGCGCCGCGCGCGCACAGGCACCGCACCTGGTTGTGCTTGAGGCCACAGTCCACGGCGGTGACGCGCGGCCACCCGCCCGCGTTGAAGAGCCGCGGGGCCTGGGGGGTTGCCCGTGAGGGACGGGCCCGCGAGCCCCCAGCTACAGCCCCCGTGCGGGGGACCCCGACCCACAGCACAGCCCCCCCTACAGGGACCCACAGCCCCCCATGACGGGGACCCCGACCCACAGCACAGCCCCCCCTACAGGGAC